>CM071960.1:14445000-14930000 GCA_036784905.1 Acrossocheilus fasciatus
GTTTTTTAGATTTCTTCTTTGTTTTTTCTCAAGGAAGACACGCAAGGGCTATTTAGCTACGAAATGACGTAAAACCTAAGTAGAGCACAGCAAAATGTGGCTTCTCTCCTCATTTCTGATGTTTTTTTTTTTTTTTTTTTTTTCCTGTCTCTTCTATTTGGATGTTTATGTGTTTGTGTTGTGCTGTGTTGCTCAGTCTCTCTCCCCCTGGAGCAAGCGTTGCTCAGTCACAAGTACAAAGCAACCGCGCTGTTCTTTCGCTTGCTTCAGGCACATTGGGTTTCATTTATATTTATGCATGTGTGAGCGTGTGTTTTGGGGGGCTCAGTGAAGAGTTGCTGTAAATGGAGGGGCTTGCATTGGCAGAAGAGCAGTAAAAAGCTTTAAAAAGACACTGCAGGATCTGCCTGGATTTCAACACCTCGGCACTAGCAGTCATAGTACACGTCTTCATATTTTCCCCTCCTTCCTTTTCTCTCCTTACCCCTCCTCTCATTTTCTTCTCCCCCGCCAGGGCTCAATAAAGGCAGCCGCTGTATTGTATACGAACAGCCTGTGTTCTCCGCCTGTACAAAAGGAAAAAAATATAATTGAGGCTACGCGACACGCCACCTTTTTATTGGCTGAATACAGCGGAGAGAGACAGGAAGAGGAGGGGGATGTATGCATGTGTGTTGGGGTGGAAGAGGAAGAACTGTGTTAATTAGTGGGTGCTTCAGCCTGTAGCCCGGGCGAGGCTGGGGGGCCGCCCCAGCTGTCGGAGTATGACATGCTCTTATTGTGCATTCAGGCCTCATTACCAGAGTGGCAGGGCCACAGAGCACGGTAGAGCAAGAGGGAGGGAGCGAGAGCGAGGAGATGATGGAGGTTGTGGTGGTGGTGGTGGGGGGGCTAGGATACAAACAGTGCCGCTGTCCGCAGCGTGACAGGACTGATGAGGGGCTACGGTGGCTCGCGTGCACTGGGGGGAGCAATAAAAATAACCGATGGAAGAGAACGCAGCATTACCATAACACCACACAGCCATATTGTATTAGACTTTGTAAACCTGTATTGCTAGTACATTGCACCATCACATTGTAGTAACAGATTGTTGGCAACCTGTTCATTACCATAATGTTGTTTAACTGTGTACCTCCTTAAAAAACCTGAATCATTACCGTAACGCCACATGACCATATTAAACTGTTGGAAATTTGTATTGTTAGCATACCGCAGCATAACTAAAACAGACTGTTAAAATCCTGTATCATTACCATAACACCGTACAGCTGTACCTGGCTTAAAAAACCTGAATCATTACAATAACACCACACAGCCATATTAGACTGTTGGAAATCTATATCATTAACAGTCTGGTACAGATGTAAATTGTTATGGTAAAGAACCTGTATCATTACCATACTGCCGCACAGTTGTACCAAACCGTTAGAAAAACCCTGTATCATTACCATAACACCACACAATAAGAAACTGCATGTAAGTAACAATTTACTAAAGTCATCATGACATGTACTTATACATGTTCTTGAGTGATTCATGTGTGTACGTTGCTCCAAAGAAAAAAATGATCTTTGCAATCAAAATCTAAATTTCATATATTTTTGTTTCACTTTGTCTTAAAAAGTTAAATGTGTTGTTAACACTGTTTCATGATGACTTTAAGCAGGTTTCTAAAGGTAAACATCCCGTGCCAGTAAGAACAGCAACAGAAGTTGCAAACATTGTACCAATACTGTTGCAGTGCTAGTCATGTGCGATGGAGATGTAGAAAAACAGTAGCAGTTGGTTAATGATGGTGTGTTTTTTGTTTGTGTACACAGAGACATATCGCACCCTCCTCCATTGCTGTCCCCGCAGAATGCTCCTCACATTGCTCTGGGGCCTCACCTGCGTCCCCCGTTCCTGGGCATGCCTTCTGCCCTCTGCCAAGCCCCAGGTGAGCTAGCTCTGCCAAATGTAACACACCCTCACATTAACTCCAAGCTCATTTAACCTGGGAGTTCCTTTAATGGGTTATAGGTTATTTTCCACCCATATACACATTCAAGAAAGGTCTCTGATAAAGTTATTTATATTTGTCTCACATTTACAGTAGCCCCCCAAAATAATTTATACACACACAAAAAAAAATACAATTGTCTTTGCATTATTTAAAAAAAAAAAAACTTCTGTGTCGTTCAATAGCATTTAAATTAATAAAGCACAAGTGGACTTTTCAAACAATTCTTGAGGTTTGTTAGGTTTAAAATTGTACAGCAGTAGATGCTCATCAACATTAAGGCAAAAGGGACACTTTCTTGTGGTCAAACATGTAACATGTCCATAGTTAATATCATAAACTATACCTGTGTTACTCTGCTGGGACATCTGTGTGAATTTGAGAAGAGCTGACTTTGTATATCCACTATAAATGACCTTGAGACCAGTTGGTAAAATGTAATTGCAAAAATGGCTCAAAGCAAAAAGGTTTAGCATCATTTATTCGGAGCAACTGTTTTGATTACTATGTTGAATAATGTGAAACAATTGCGAACACTAGATGTATATTGTATACAGATAGATGTATTTCTTATTTTGCCATTGTCCTGTAGGTTATGGTTTCCTGCAGCCTGCTCAGGCAGAGATGTTCGCCCGTCAACAAGAGATTCTTCGTAAACAAAATCTTGCTAGGTAATGTTATAGAGCTGCACAGAGAAACGTGTCTCAGACTCTTATTAAAATTGATGTTTGAGCAACTGCTTGTACTATAGCAAAAGATAGATTTAATTGATGATGTGTGGAATATCATATTATTGTGTAATAGTTGCTGCGCATCTCTCTGATTGTGGATCGTTCCTCCAGGTTGGAAATGTCTGCTGAACTGTTGAGACAGAAGGAGTTAGAGAACCTCCACAGGCAGCGACTGCTGGCGGACCCGCTGGGCCTGCATCCTGGGCTCCCTGCAGAACACCCTGCCTTGCGCAGCCTGCAAGAAATCCCAGAGGGCCACCCACTCCGAGAAGAGCTCAATCGCCGCAACGCCATGCTGGTTTTGCGGCACAACAACACCCCATTACTCTCCCTCAACCACCAGGGGGCAGCAGCAGGCACTTCCTCTAAAGACCTTAGCAACAGGAAGAGCTTGAGGAAAGGAGGACCACTCAGAGGGGACCAACAAGGGGGTTCATCTGAGACTAAAGAGATGCTTGGGGAGGGCTGTGCACGGGATGGAGAAATAGAGGGACAGGATGAAGACATGAAAGACTTTGAGAATGATGCAGAGGTTGGGGAAGACAGGCCTGAGAGGCTTTCCAAAGTTGACGGACATGGTCTCGGTTCAGAGGTGTGCCAAGGCAAGGATGTGACCAAGTCTAGTGATGCGGTGAAAGAGCTGGGGGAGGGGTCAGGAAGGCTCAGTGCTCCTTGTAGCTCCACTGGCCAAGAGTCACCAACCCACCACCTCTTCACATCAGGACTGAGCAAGAGCGAGGCCAAATACCTGCCACCAGGAATCCCACCCTTACCCACCTTGCCTGGACAAGCTCTGCCCTTCACCTTTCCATACACCAGCCCTTACTTTCACACCGGTAAGTTTACAGCTCTTTAAAATTCAGATAACAAAACCCAATCACATCCAATAAGAGATACTACATTTAGGGACAGTTTTTATATACGAAATCCTCCAATTCCAATTCAGCAAACTCACCTGATGCACTCCTTATTTAAAACGAACATACACAGCACTAGTGTTAGTGACACCATATGCCTGCTCCTCAACTTTAACAATCTGTAAAATCTGGAGTTCAAATAGTTATTCCTTGTCCTCAGAGAGACAGAAAGAGTGAGAGAGAGAGTTAGAGAAACTGAGAAATTGAGCCCAGAGTGCAAGCAAGCCCAGAGCAAGTTTTAATGGAAAATGAGTCTCCTAATGAGGAAGTGACCAACTCAGAGAGAAGCTGAGCTAACCCTCCTCAGGCATTCTAGCAAATACTGAACATGCAACATACAAAAAGATTTTGGCTCACACACAAAAATGCACCAGTATACCAACATGCAAGTCCCATCATTCCTTTGATTGGATGAGACAGAGCGAACCAGCACACAAACACGACTTTTTAAAAAATATTTCCAACAGCTAAAATTCTGTCATTGTTTACTGACAAAATGAATGATTTACCGTAACATGCAGGTTTTTCTTTTCTGGGTCCCTATAAATCTAAGTGTATGGCATTCACAGCTGTCAGGCTTTATAAAAACAACAACAAAATACTGTGAAGTACCATGAAAGGAGGCAGGAACATACATTTGGGGTTGTCCCTCAAAGTTACTTTCACAACACGACAGAATTGTGTGTTGCTAGTAGCTGATGTGTTTTACCACACCTAACTTGAATGAGTGCAGAGCAACCTCAGCCATCTGAAATGCATTACCTGCTCCAGCTGAGAGACCTCCCCCAGGAAGGGGCCCTGTCGCTGACCTTTACTAAACTCTGTAATAGGCAGGGTCAATAACAGAGCGGTGTGTAGGCGCAAGCGTGCGTGTAAGGGGACAGGGGGCCTTCTGTCTCTAATGATTTCTGCTTCCTCTCGGCCCGGCGGGCCAACAGGCGCCATGGGAGGTCTTTTCGTGGACGGAGAAGAGGCGGGAGCAGCCGAGGACATCAGCAAGTGGAGTGTGGAGGAGGTGTGCAGCTTCATCAGCAGCCTAGCAGGCTGTGGGGAGTATACACAGGTGAGGACAAGAGCAGGAGCAGAGCATTGGACGCCTCCTCTCCTCCCCCTGCCTTTAACAGGGGCTACTGGAGACATACAGTACAGCACAGAATGAAGATCATGTGCTGCAATTCGTAGACGAGAACATTAGACCAGAATAGCTTGATTTAGATGTTTCTAGAGCGTACTTTAAAAAGTTAGAAGGCCGCTCTGCGCTGCTCTTATCTTTCTCACTCACAGCTCTGTCTCACACATCTCACCACACTGGATATCACTCTGTCGCATGCGCAACGCATCACCAAAACCCCCACTGTCGACCATAGCACACCTCATTTCACTGCAGATGCTGAGTGTGCATGAGCCTCCCCGTGGAATGAGAGTCACGTGAATTGTGTGCATGTGGAGTGAACTGGTGCATGTTCATCAACATCAGCTGAAGCCAATTCATCTCTTTCAGGTCTTCAGAGAGCAGGCCATCGATGGCGAGACTTTGCCACTGCTGACGGAAGACCACTTGCTCAACAACATGGGATTGAAACTAGGGCCTGCCCTCAAGATCCGCTCTCAGGTAAAAAAAAAAAAAAAAAGAAGACCAAGGGTGTCAAATCCTGTTCCTGCAGGGCCCACTGTCCTGCAGATTTCATGCAGACCTTACTTCAACACACCTCTCTGTCAAGTAATCCTGAGAACTTGATTAGCTGATTCAGATGTGTTTAAATAGCTGTAAATAGGGCATAGCCAAACACTACAGGACAATAGTTCCCCAGGAGCAGGACTGTACAGAGGACAAGAAGTTGCAATAATAGTGGGCAGATATACCATAGAGAAAGGGTGGGCAACTCGGTCCTCACTGCCCTGCAGAATTGAACTCCAACCCTAATCAAACACACATGAACAAGCTAATCAAAATCTTAAGAATTACAGGTGTTACAGGTGAGTTTGATCAGGGTTGGAGCTAAACTCTGCCAAACAGAGGCATCCCAATGGCCAGAGTTGCCCATCCCTGCCATAGAGAAAGGGTGTCCTATTCTGCTTCTTGAGGTCCACTTTCCTGAGCTTAGCTTCAACCCTAATTAAACACAACTGAACAAGCAAATCATGGTCTTCAGGATCACTTAAAACATCTGAGGGGGGGATACATGGAGCAGATTAGAAATTCCGGCTAGAAGATATTTGTAATTTTTACACCTGTAGGGGACCTTTCGTAACCTTGCCCACAGCCCCATTAACCTATAGCAGGGATAGGCAATTTTGGTCCTAGAGAGTTTAGCTCCAACCCTAATCAAACACACCTAAACAAGCTAATTAATGTCTTCAGGATTACTAAAGCTATAAACAAAGTGAGTTTTTTCCCCAGACTTTTTAGGACTGAACTTGCCTACCCCTGACCTATAAATAGGACCACTTCTTTTGTCCTTGTTTCTTCATGTGTAATCACAATTCTGCATTCATTAATCTAAGCAGACATGAAAGCAATCATCTTGTATCACTGGTACTGTACATCCTTGTGCACTTCCTGATGGGTGTACAGTGTGAGAAGTAACGCTGGCATGTGGCTGTTTTCCTCAGGTGGCGCGACGTATTGGCAGAATATTCTACATGACCAGCTTCCCGCTGGCCCTCCCGCTGCCGCCATCTGCTCTGCGCCCCACAGACAGAGACCCCCTGCCCGCCGAGACCCGCCCTCCTTCTACCAGCAGCACTTCCTCCCCATTCAGCGTGCCCCCTCCTGCCTGCCGCGCCTCTCCCAAACAGGAGAACGGAAACCCCTCCTCAGCGGGAGCTTACGACTCCACTAAACCTCCCTCGTAGAATTGGCCATTAAAACTCTTGACTGCTTCTCCATATGGCAGAGGCAGTGCTTCAGGGAGGAGGTAAAAACGGAGAGAGAGGGCATGAAGGGGGCCCTCTTTGAACTATTCTTTCCTTCCTCTTACCCCCTCTACCCCCCCTCCCGAAATAAAAAGCAAACTTGAGGACCTTTATGCAGAGGCACTTAATCTTTTTAGGAAAAGTGTGGAGAAATGTGCAGAAAGACGAGAGACACTGATGAAACGACACAGGCTAAAACAGCTCCACCCTTCGCGGCGGCTGTGTGGAAGCCAAAATCCAAAGATGTGCAAATAGGAACTTGGGGACGAGACAGGAAGCGTTAGAGTGTGCGAGAGATGAACGTGAGCAGACAGCTGCTCTTAAACGGCATGCCAGAAGGAAGGGAGACGCATCCAGCGAATGTACGAGGTACACATACGACATTCCTTTGTGTCAGATGTTGTAGGAAGCCAACATTCGCTGCGATGAACTCTTGTGGTACCTAACATTCTCGGGGAGCAGTGAACTTCGAAAGAGACGCTTTCTTTTTCTGCATTCATGCCAACTCCTCCTCCAACTTCCAGCCGTTTTACATTTTCTGGAGTTGGTTTCGCTTCGAAAGACTAAATCCTCCAAAGAGGAGTAAATATAAAAACAGGATGGAACTCATTTGCAGTCTTGACCAGTGCAACTATGCATTCCACAGTCCAAAACCAAAGATGGATGGAAGTGGAATTTTCAAACGAGATCTAGCGTTGATCTCACCAGTGATGAAACAAGGTACACATACAGGGCGCCGTACTGAAGGAGGTGAAATGGAAAAGGACCTCAAAAAGAGAGACGTGTAAAGCACTTAGACTTCCTGTGACCAAAAGCCATCAGCCAAAGCAATGGCCCAAACTCTCACCCGACAAACATCTGGGCCCGTTTTAGTTTCACGATCCCGCGAAAAAAGAGCATTAGGGAAGGATGGACATCCCTCCCGATGCCTGTCCGTAGATGGATTAATGCCATTGTGAGGTCACACTTACTGCTGTGGGAAAGACATGTTATCCTGAATTGTACAGAAACATGCTCAAGATGAGAATACACTGAAGATGAAATAAGTGGTACGTTTTGTTAAATGTAGTTGCACGAGTTAAAAATCTTTATTACTGAACAAAATGTGACTGGCTGACTCGGTGGTACTTTTGTTCATCTTTTTCTGTTTGCTGTGTATTCCAGTTGTAATAATCATGAGCCCCAATCTTAAATGCCACTTCAGCATATAAATGAGAAAAAAAATATTTATAGGAATTTGTTTGCTGTAGTTAGAGCAACGAAATATTAAATTGTCCTTAAATTGATCCCAAAGAACAGTACTTTTCTCTTTGTTGCAGGGAAATGGAAGGCACAAAGCTCTTTATGCAAATCTTTGAAATTGTTTTTCTTTTTAAATATGTAAGCAATTAATTAAAATCGTCTCTAGATTTCCCATCAATGTTTTGTCTTCATCCTATTTTTCTATTCTCTGCTGGGTGAAATAAATCCTATTGCAAACTTGCAGATGCACTCTCTTTTTTTCTTTAAGTAATGTTTATTTCCAAACTCCTCTACAGTAGGGCAGGGAGTGGCGGCCCCAGCGGACGGTAAATCCCCTGGTTAGGGGAGGGAGTGTGTGTGTGTGTGTGTGTGTGGGGGGGCAGGGTTCAGGTCAACAACAGCTGTCAGAGCGTCAGGTTCAGTCACAGGCCAGGGCCCCTGTGGCCCCCGCCTAACCCAAAGAACAACTGACTCTCAGGGACGTCCACCATCCGCCCCTTAAAAAAAAAAATCTTTTTACTACACCCGTGACTGTCAGTGCCAGGTGCTGCATGTGATAGACGAGTAAACCTGTTACCCAGACTCGTGCAAACACATGCATGATGCGTGCGGCAGCTCTGGTGCAAACTGAATTTACTCTAATGCAGCCCAGCTGACGTTCAGTCACGGTGGCCTGAATTTAACGTTAATTGACGTTCTGAACAGCACCTCAAGCTGGGAGTGATGGAAAGAACAGAGCGCAAAATATATGTGCTCACACTCCCATTATGCAACAGGAAAGATGCTTCAGCCATAAAAAACAGCTGTTACACCCAGTTGTGAGCATAAGAGAGGAGGATTTTATATAAAATGATGTTACCATTTACTGACCCTTTAAGGTGTTCTAAACCTTTGACTTTCTTTCATGAAACGCAAAAAGAGAATGTTTTGGACATTGCAATTACAGTGAATGTGGACATTAAAAAGGATGCAGAAACACTATTAAGTTTTTATGACGTATCCCCACATTCAGTCTTCTGATGTCTTATGTTAGGTTTGAGACAGACCTAAATTAGTCATCATCTGTGAACAGTCTTTCTCTCCAGTGAACTGTACCATATCAGTTGATCTCAAGAATGAGATTGGTCTAATTCCTAAACAAATTGTTCAGACTTGTGAACTGGATGAAACAACTCGAGTCAAAATTTTTTTAAACGTAAACGAGGATAAATTTCATTTTTTGACTTTTCTAGTAGAGTAGTTTTTCTTAACCAATGTCTTACAGCACCACTAGAGCTGTGTGGAGTGCTGGCAGCTTAAACGCTGCTTTAAAACATTTAGAAAAAGCCAAGCGGTTTCAGAAAGTGACGCGAAAGCACTGAAGGGGAGAGATGTTTTGGCGAGAGAACAGGCTGCTCTCTGTTTTCGTCTCTTCCTCTCTCTCCACCTGGGCAGCACAGCCTGGCAGTGGATGATACGAGCGTTTGGCAGCCTGGTGCTCAGGGCCGACCCCGTGCCTCCACCTCCCGCCTCTGGCCTACCCATTCACCACCTCCAAACACAAGCAGTGCCCTCGGCACAATGCAACATCTCCAAATATTGAGCTGAAAAAGATAGCCTTTAGTAGTTTTAAAATGAAGTTCAGATTTCAGAAGTTCAGAGTTTTTAATAAGGTCTTTTTAATTTGACAACCTTACGAAATGTTAGATTAATTTGTTTTGTTTCACACTTTATAAAATACAATGGTGCAAAAACAAAAATAAAAAAATAAAACCTAATTACTACAACAGGGGCTGTACATGGCTCTTAAAGGAAATATATTTCATTTCTTGGTGAGCTGTTGGTTTAATAACAGTATAAATCATGTTTGGATGTGAAATAGAAATGTTGTCCCGCTGATGTAACACTGTGAGTTTAGTCCTGATCAGAGAGCTCCAGGTCCTCAACCATATCTTCATCTCCTTCAGCCACCTCCTTCAGCTCTGTGTTCAACATTTTCTTTGGTGCTTTGCCTTTAGAAGACGAGGGCTTCTTCTGGTCACCATCTGAGACAATGATACAAATGGGGAAAAGATAAATGGCATGCTACCTACAGTTAAGTTGGTTGAAAAATATGAGCAGAATTGTGTTGAAAACATATACAGAAGATTTTATAGTTTCAAAGTCATAGTGAATATCTAACCCTAAACTAAGCCAATCCTAGCTCATTACAGAAACGTATGGTACCTGAATCATCCTCCTCCAAGTCATCTACATCCTCATCATCGCTCAGGTCTGAGAGGTCCTCAAGGCCTTCGTCATCCTCATCAGAGTCACCCTTATCCCCTGTAAAAAAAAAAAAAAGAGTAAATAAAAAATAAAATTCAGAATGTCTTCAGAACAATATTCATTTGTATTCATTCATTCCGAAGGTCACAAGCTCTAATCTAAATGTATCTTACTGATACTGAGGTAAGGTGAACAGGCATTTTAAAGTCAACATGAACTCAAAATTCACTGGTGCATGGTTAATCCAAAGAAATACGTTTGACTTTAGTGATGGCCTAAATGGTGATGTTTAATTAGTGCTTCTCCAATGGTGCAATTGACTGTCAGTGGATACAAGATAGATTAACAATATTAATAAAAAATGATCAGTTCTTAAATTCCAAGATCAATATTTTAGATAGGGTTGGGTATTGTATTGTTTGGGTTTTTTCGATACCGGTGCCAAATCGATACTTTTAAAACAGTATCGGTGCCTAAACGGTGCCTGAACCGATACATAAAAATAATAAAAAATAAATAAAAATGACCAATTAATAATTGGATTGGCCATTAGCACTAAACACATGATGTCTTTTTCATTCATGCTGGTTGCCAGAGGGCGTCCTCGCACAAAAAATCCACATATCCAGTCACAGAAGTAGCGGAACTCATGAAGCTCCAGGAAATCCCCAATATGGACAAATGCATTTCTATTGCTGTAACTGAGTAAACAAGATACACAGGTGATGATATTCTAATTATATGACCAGCACCTGTGTATCTTGTTTACTCAGTTACAGCAATAGAAATGCATTTGTGAAGGAGATGAAGATATGGTTGAGGACCTGGAGCTCTCTGATCAGGACTAAACTCACAGTGTTACATCAGCGGGACAACATTTCTATTTCTATTTGCTTCCTGCTGCTGACCAACTTTATGGAGATACAGATTTCATTTTCCAGCAGGAATTGTCACCTGCACACAGTGCCAAAGCAACCAGTATCTGGTTTAATGGCCATGGTATCCCTGTTCTTAATTGGCCAGCAAACTCGCCTGACCTTATTGTGAAGAGGAAGATGCGATATGCCAGACCCAACAATGCAGAAGAGCTGAAGGCCGCTATCAGAGCAGCCTGGGCTCTCATAACACCTGAGCAGTGCCACAGACTGATCGACTCCATGCCACGCCGCATTGCTGCAGCAATTCAGGCAAAAGGAGCCCCAACTAAGTATTGAGTGCTGTACATGCTCATACTTTTCATGTTCATACTTTTCAGTTGGCCAAGATTTCTAAAAATCCATTTTTTGTATTGGTCTTAAGTAATATTCTAATTTTCTGAGATACTGAATTTGGGATTTTCCTTAGTTGTCAGTTATAATCATCAAAATGAAAAGAAATAAACATTTGAAATATATCAGTCTGTGTGTAATGAATGAATATAATATACAAGTTTAACTTTTTGAATGGAATTAGTGATATAAATCAATTTTAGCTTTAGGCATTTTAATTTAAGAATGTTTAGCTTAGCTAGTTAATGGAAGGCTACCTGCTGCCGTCAGAGCAAGTGTAATTTCTGCATTCACGCGCTCCTCGGATGCTCTCATTTCCCGAGTTGTGCTTTTAAGTCGGAATGTGAAAACAGCACGCTCGCGTTACTACAAAGATTTTTATTATTAGAGCTTTCCCACTTTCCCATTTTCTCAGTCGGGAAATTATTTTTCACATAAGGTGCCGGTGACGATGCTTCTTACGTTCGTTTTGGAGAAACAAAGGACAAATATTTCAATCGATCGCTCAGGCATGGCACGGAAATCTCCGTTCTGATTCGGTTCTAGTACACACCGGTTACATAGGTACCGGTGCCATATTGGTACTGGGTTTCGGTACCCAACCCTAATTTTAGACTGTTTTTTTTTTTTTCAGTTCTCAAAACACGTCTTTAATTTCAAAATTCAATTTTATAAAAATTCAAACAATAAATGTTATTTTGACACTCTTTTAATGTGGTGTTAAAGACTGCTTTATCTGCCTCAGTTTAAGTGGCACATGAACTGATTATCTCTTTCTTTTCATTAAATAAACATGAATGAACAAAAATAAATAATTAAGAGAAAATATAATTAGAAAAGATACAGAACAACTGTTGAAATGTATCATGGTTGATGTAATCGCTCAAGCAACCGACAAATTAAACCGCTTATAAATAAATGTCACAATATTACAGTTACCTCAGTAAAGCCGTTTAAGGTCCATAAGCTTGATAGTTAGCTAGAAAAAAAAAAAAAAAAAAAAACTAAAGAGGAGCATTCTGCTAAATAGATGCAGTATATTACATATTCGTTATATTTATGCCTTACCTATTAGGGATTTCTTTATTATTTAATGTATGTTTAAATAAATCTGTCATGTTATTACAAACACTGTTTAAATGTTTATATTTCAACAACAAATATAAGTAGAAACATAATTATATCCCTAAAAAGTTAACATTTTGCTATTTAAAAGTTTGCATTCAACTCAGATTTTATTTGAGTGTAGATTTTTTTTATTGAGTATTAAACTAATGTTATTTTCAGTTTTGGTTTTGCTGAATTAAAACTTTAATTTTGGCATTTCAGTCACTCACTATTTAAAATATAAAGACTTGGTCTGCTGCTAAAATGTCTTTTGACTTGTTATATTCACTTTTCACTAAGTGAATACTCATAGTTATAACGTTACAATGTTACATTTAACTTTTAAGAATCTATACACATGAACTCCCATTAAACACACTCAACAGAAAGAGCTTGCTTGATTCTAGTGGAAGAGTTCGTCTAGAGACTAGACTACACCACAGCTGACCTACCCATGCTGCTCACGCATAGGTTACTATTTACATGACAAAAATAGAGGCTAGCTTCTGATGGCAATTTAGCCTTGTTAATCCAGAGGTGTGTGTGGGAGTGTCTCGTGCTCTCTGAAGAGGACGGGGTTGAAATCCCTGAGCTTTGAAGTGGGATTTGATTAGATGCTGCCTGGGAGGTGAATGGCAGCACAGACACCTCCCCAGCCAGGCACCCTCCACCCTAATTACCCAGCACACACTGGAGCCAGCCAGAGGGGGGAGCCGAGCTTAACACCAGGCGCACACCTTGCTGCTGAGAGGAGCCTCATGCATCTTAATATAACCGGCGACCGGCTGACCGGAGAGTTCAGAGAGGGTACAGAAAGTCCACCAGGAGCACGAGGCAAAGAGTGTGGGGTGATCAATACAGTGAAAATGTAAGGGAAGGAAAAAAAAAAAAAAAAATTCAAAAGACACAATCTACATGTTGCTCTCAGCTCTGAAAACAGCCATGACACAGAAACACTGAAGATGAGGGTGTTTACAAAATCTCCACTTTAAGATGGAGAAAGCTCAAGCCAAGTCTTTGAGAACGTTGAAGGCATTAAACGATCTGGCACACTGCAGTGACAACAAAATAACAAACACGACTCAAGAATATTAACAGGCCGAAAGCAGACCAACCCAGCAAGTAGTGAAACACACCAAAACTTAAGAGACTAACAAACTAGAAGTTGGGAAAAGTCATCGGACTACCTCAAAATAGTGACAAACGGATACAGCACATTACTTGGATAATACTAGGCCAACCTGAGTTTATGCCAATGAGATTATCAACTTGTAAATAATTCAAATGATGTAAACTTGATATTAAGTTTGAATAAAAAAAATTATGAACCTTTTGCAAAATGTTTCTGCCTTTAAACTATTAATTTTAAAAGTGAACAGAATCAACGATTGGGATCAGTAATATTTTTAAATGTTGCAAGACCTCTGTTATGCTCACAAAGGCGATATTTATTTGATCAAAGATACAGTAAAAATCGATTTTGTTAAATATGAATAAATTTAGTTTTTAAGATACCCTAAATAAATCTTTAATTTTAATAATTATTTAAACTTGATATGATTCTTTAATTAAAAGCCTATAGCATACTTTGGTTAATTTTTTTGACAGAGTAAAAAAACATCTTTTTTACCCTGTCAAAATCAGCTCTGTTTTCATCAAGCCGTTTTTTGGTTCATGTTGCTTTAAATGCTAATGACTCTGCTGACCCTGCCCCTCTCTTCTGTGGGAGCAGTACTGTTTAACATAGACATACATATCTATGCTGTTTACTTTAGATGCGAAACTGGCTAACTAGCACATTATTATGAAAGGCGATTTGCAAAGATTCATAAAAAAATGTCGGAGACATTACTCAATTGTCAAAATAATCAGTAGATTACTTGATTACCAAAATAATCATTAGTTACAGCCCTAGATTAGTTAAAATATTTCTAAATACAACTGCATTGCTTTACTTTTTGTAATTAAAAGACAAATATTTCTTCATTGAAAATTTCTTAGTATTAAAATATTGGGTCCCACTTTATATTAGGTGGCCTTAACTACTATGTACTTACAATTAAATGAATTATTTGGTACAATGCACTTATTGTGTACATACATGTTTTTACATTGTACTTATATATATCTCATATCCTCAAACTCCAAACAAACTCCAGCACAACCAGTCGCAGTCAGATCTTGTAATAGCCAGTTCAGGGTACGGATATGTAAATATGTGAATGCACAATGACTTTATAAATAACAGTCTCTTCCTTCCACTTCCACCCTTTCCTACCCTCTTTCTCACTACAGCGACGACTCTTAGGGTCACACCAGCCGCTTATACTAAATCTCTGCCATGTGACTGCCATAAAACCAACTGCAGAAGTGAAAATGTCTTAATCAAAAGTGTTGAAAAGTGAAATATATTTGTTGGTTTGGTAAAGGAGTAAAACAGCACAACAAATCAACAACAAAAAAAGAGCTTTCTGTTTGACAATATGCAACAGAGACCACAAATTAATATATTAGAGGTCATGTGACTGTATTCCTCGGGTCTAAGCGCTGGAGGTATGGGGCCAGTTAAGCCGTGTGGTGAAGGAGCGGCCACTAACATCTTTCCAAGCAAATGTTTTGAATTACAAACCCCCACTGGGATCCAAGTATGCAAAAAAAAAAGCTTCCTGTAAGAGAGAACAGAGTAAGAGAGAGCGAGAGACAGACAGAATGAGAGAGAGATTTGTAGGGACTCCACACAATGAGCACCAGATGTAATATAAAAAATAAAAATAAAAAAAGCCCTTCCTCTCGCCTCCCACCTCCATGGGACTTTTTCTGCGGCTGTCGGCTCATGGGCGGGAGGAGTGGGAGAGTGTGGCATGTGTCCGACACATGACCCAGCACACAACTCCAGATATAGAGTTAAAGAGGAGAGGCAAGTGCACGTCTGACAGCTGACCTGCCCTCCACCGAGATCCATTCACAGAGAGAGAGAGAGAATACGAGCGAGCGATATTAGGCTCACACATCTGAAATGTATTTATTTTGTTTTAGTTAATTGTTATATAATTGTTCTTTGTTTTTTGAAATATGTAATACAGTTTCCTGCTTCCACGGAAATGCTTATATGCTTTATATGACACTGAAATGCTTAATATTCAATGTCAACTGTAAAGATTTTTTAATTGAAATTAAAAATTTTCAAAGCCAACATGAAACCAAAATTATTTGCACATATTATTGGAATATATAATGAATATTTATTTTTATAAACTTTCAACAAAATGTTTAACCTTGCTCTAACTCTAAACCCCCCCCCCCCAAAAAAAACGTTCCTTCAGTTGACATCAAGCCATCTTATTTTTCAGCTCCTCCCCTTTAATCCTGTCATACAGAGACCACTTTTACAATCAGTTGAATAAAGTTCCTTACAATTTTTCTGGATAAAATGCGCTTAATTTACTAACCCTAAGGCATACAAGGTGCAAATATGTTTTTTCATTAGAACAGATTTGGAAAAGTCGAGCATTACATCACTTGCCCATCAGTGGATCCTTTGCAGCGAATGGGTGCCGTCAGAACGAGTTGATAAAAATGTTGCAATAATCCACAAGTAATGCAAGTAATTCACAAGCTGCATGTTTGTAATAAATCAATAAACAAATTAAGATGCTCTTTTTTTATTTCAAAATGTTGCTTTTGGCTAAAATACGAGCCCTCTATCTATAATATAGTTTTTTTCCATTGAAAAAGTCTGCTTGTCTGAATCAGGAGAGAAAAATGCATGGATCAAGCACCACTTACAAGCCAAAACAGTTATAAAGAAATATGTTGGTGAATTTTGATGTAAGAGGACAACAGGGGATGGACTTTTTCACTGGAGGAAGCATTATCATGGACTCGTGTCCATAGGCGACAGGTTAAAGTTAAAATGTCTTAATGGCAGATTTGTTTCTTACAAACACAAATCTTTTCACTTCACAATGAGTTAACTGATAGACTGGTGTTGTGGGAATTACTTGTGCATTATTGTAATGTTTTTACCAACTGTTTGAACTTTCATTCTAACGGCACCCATTCACTGCAGAGGAACCATTGGTGAGCTAGTGATGTAATGCTAAATTTGACCAAATCTGTTCCGATGAACAAACAAACTCATTTACGTCTTGTTTGGCATGAGAGAAAATTTCCAACAAATTTCCGTTTTGGGTGAACTATTCCTTCAAATATTACAACAAAACAGAGATAAAATAAAGCTGCACTTCAATAGATCTGCTGGGTCTAAATTTTCTGTTTCAGAACCCAACTCTGAGATGAGAATCTTCTGACAGTGCAGTGCAATGGACTACAGCCTCCCAGTGACAAAGAAAGGCATTACAGGAAAACAAAGCTCTAGGAATCTTTCCCATTGCACGCTAAACATGTATTTGTACGGTATATGCATTAGTTGCAATACAGGAACTGGGCAATATATTAACATGAAGCCTTACCTTTGGATTTGAACAGGTCGTCATCATCATTGTCGTCACTATCTGACTCAAAAAGCCCCTTGAACTCCTTCTTGTCTGCTTTCTTTTCTTCAGCCTTCTTGCGTTTGATCTCAGGGAGATTCAAGTCCTCCATCTAAATTAAAAAGCGATGGGAAAGAAAAAAAAGATCTTTAAATACTGTCATTAATCAAAACTGGCAAAAACATAAAACACTTCAGACATAACATTAATGAGAACATAATGCTGATGAAATGCTTGTTTTCATTTCAGATTTAGTTGTACACTAAATCTGGTTGAATGGAAGTGTTTTTTTTTTGTGTTTTTTCTAGTTGATGCACAATGAGCTATTCTTTGAGTTTCCTTCCATCTCATTAACATCAGATGTCAAAAAAATGAGTCACTGATGAGACTGGGTATTCAACCCCTTTCATCTATCTATCTATCTATCTATCTATCTATCTATCTATCTATCTATCTATCTATCTATCTATCTATCTATCTATCTATCTATCTATCTATCTATCTATATATATATCTTAATACTGCAAAGGATTCAAATTAATAATATAACATAATATAATACAAAAATAATTTAGAAAACAAAAAGCCACAAAAAATAATAAAGTTATATTATTCTCTCCTAAAAACATAATGGGACGTGTGTGTGTGTGTGTGTGTTGATGGAGGAAGTGGCAGAGGCAGTAGAGGCAGGAGGGAGGCAGTGGTAATCAGATCTGAGCGTGGGGACTCAGTGGATCAAAGCCTGGGACGCAGCCCTGAGCGCTATAATACTCTTCCTGTAGCACTAGCCCTGCCGCCTCCTCCGCCAATCTGCCGCTTCCTAGACGCCAACACTCCGCCTGGTGTCATCTCCATTATCTCCCTATGGACACGCTCCAGCTCAACACACATACACGAACACACACAGTAGGTGCTTTCACAGAACCAGCACTACAGTTTTCACAAAGATGATCACATCTGTGCATTTAATATAAGACTAGCATTAAAATAGCATTTGGGTAAACAGCCATCTCAATATATATTTATAATCCAAATAATGAGATTCTTTCTGAAGATCAAACAATAGCATTATAATGACACTTTCAATGGGAAAAAAAAAATTGAGGACCTGTTTAAATCCAACTTCCTGTGAAAGGTGTGGTTTGGATTATTTGAGTCTAATGGTAACCGTGGATGTGGTTTTGGCATTTTTACCCTTTCTTTTCCAGAGATCTCCAGCTGAATCTCCTTTTCACGAAGTTTCTTCCACTGGCTGTAATATTTAGTGAGTGGAGTGCCTTCCTCTGCTACCTGCTTCTCCCAGGCCGCCTGTAAACACACCAAAATAAACAACGAATGCTACTGCATGTTCACCCATAGGAGAGCTAAACAAAAGGGATCTCAATACACATTCTCAACAATATAAAGCCATAAAGTTACTCAAAACGTACAATTGTTCGACATCATGTGTACACACAGGCCTGCTGTGTTATTTTGAATCAGTAGCCCCCCAAAACACACACACACACACGCAAGCAAGTCTGGAACATCTCAGAAAACAAAGATTGTAAGGTCTGTCAGTATACTCTAAAGTGTATTAATGAAGCATCAGGCCAATCGTAGTGGACCAAGAAGCGACCCTTGGTGCACACCTTTTCTCTGAAACAGCAAAAATAAGTGGCTAATAGAAGGATAAAGGGGCAGGGGAGGGTGTAAGAGAGTGAATCCCTGCCAGCTTTTCCTTAAAGGTCTTTGTGGATGATATTGATCAGGTAAAATGAGATTAGTTGACCTCCAAATTCAATAGACCGTAATAAATCTCAACTTCAGTCTACAGTTAGCTAAACTTATTTATAACAATTTGAAGTGGTTTGTAGAATAGTGAAAATGATCAAAGCTAGAAAAGGGCGCAATATGCTCCTTCCTTGATGCAACAGACCCAAACAAAGCTAACAGATGTGTACATGACCAGCGAGGATGAGCTCCCTGGCAAACTGGGGGCTTCATCCTTTGAAGCATCTGTTCAACTACTGTGGTGCACATTCTGGAAGGAAATCCTGATGCGATCACTCAGCTCTATGGTGCTAAGGCTAAAATGAACAGGAAGACATTACAACGCAATGTTTAGGCCATTTCAATGGTTGGTATACATGCACATTGAGCTTTGGTGTCAAGCAGTTCAGAGTGCTGATTTTTTTCATATAACCAATATAATTACTATAAATAATAAGCAAATAATTGAAATAAAACTAAATGAAAATGAGAAATGATACAAGTTTAACCTGAAGAACTAAAATTACTACATGAAATAAAACTTGAATTAAAATAAATAATAACTATTTAGAAATATGTAAATAAAAAAAATACTAAAAATTAAACAAAAAAAAAGAAAATTTAAAATCTAAAAATAAAAGTTAATTCAAAATATGAATTAAAAAAACACCATATATTCCTAGGTATTTAGGAATATATTTATTTAACCTCTGTGTGAAGTGTTAGGGTTAGTATTAGAGCTGATGGAGGCACTGGTACAACCCATAGAGACAGATATTTGTTTGTTGGACTGATCTGTGGGGCATGCGGCTTTATGCAGCTGTGCTGGCGGCAGTGCCGGGTGAGAAGTTTGCCATGCCACCCTTGTTACTAAAGGACATCTTTCCCGCTGGCCAGAGCCCAGCGACAGACGCACCCCGGCGTGGTGCCATGCTGTCTGCATGCTCTGCCCTGCTGCATCTCTCCCTACGGCTCAACATTACACAGAGGAGAGACACAGACCCTTCCACCCCTCCTTCATTTCAGTCTTAAACGGCCTTAAATATTTATCAGAAGCACGAGTCGGTCCAGAGACAGCAAGGGGCGGGGAGGAGAGATGAACGGGCTGTGCGTCGGCAGGGGTGACAAATGAGAGCGGAGATGGAGATGAATGGAGCCGAGATCTCGCCCCAGAGAGGAAGCAACTTCTCACCTTCTCTCACAACCTTCACCCCTGCCGTCCCCTCATTTTTTTCTTCCCACCAATTTCATCATTATCAGCCCAGTCAGCACCAGGGTTATTACTGTTAACTGAAACTGCTATGAAGACAAAAATTTGCATTAAAAAAAGAAAGAAAGAAAATTAATTATAAATGCGCACTACAATATGGTCAACAACTAAGCAGAATTATAAAGAAAATTAATATGGTTTTAATTCAACTAATATTATATATATATATATACACACACACACACACACACACAGTTCACTTTCTGTATACAACGTTTAGAAATCTTAATTCTAGAATTTTGAAATGGGTGACAATAATAATAATAATTATAACTATTAGTATTAATATTTATATTTATTAGTAGTAGCAATAAACAATAGGGATGCACCGGTATCGGGCCCGATACTGAGCTCCTGTACTAATGCCCCTATACTAAACGCCGATATCACACAGCATGTGATAAGTGCCATATTCAGACAAAGAAACACCGACAACAGAACAGCAGGCAGCAGAATGGAGTTATTAGAGATTAAGGATGTCTACGAAGTATATGTATGCAATGAATATAATGTTAAACATTCAGTATTAATGCCTGTATAGCTGTTGAGCGAGAGCTGATAAGCAAAGCACGCTGAGTGGATTGAGCGCGCAGATGCGCGAGCTTGTTGAGTTCTCACAGACATCACTGGAAAGTTTGTAGTTCGGTCGGATATTTCAAAAACAAGTAAGTAAAACAATGCACAAGTTACTTAACGGTAGGGAGAGGGAGAGAGAGAGATAGTGAGAGAGAGAGAGCACATTTCTGTTGTGTGATTTTTATTGATATTCGCTCACTTAGCAGGCATCATTTGGATTAAAACTAAATCGTAAATATAAGACAATTTAAATAGGGGCATTCACTATAATCATCATTTATGTTCAACCTTTACGCGACTTTCTAGCGAAAGTGAAACTAAAAGCCCGCGTGAAATGCGCTAGGCTATACTGTTGTCCCTCTCATTCTGCACCAGTACAAATACATGTGTGCTTTGCTTGTTTTGCTTGCTTCATGAGTGTTTCTGCATTATATCAGTGGCTTTGGAAAATAAATCGCAGCACGTTTCAGATGAAAAATCTCTGTACAGTTAGGAGATTTATAACGAGTGGTTCCCTGCATTAGTACAGCAAAACGCGTGATTACAGTACTAAACCGCTGCAAAGGAGCAGCTCTAATGCTATTAAATAAAAGACGATGTACCATAGAGCAAAGTAACAAAAACTTGTAAAATACATTTTAATGGGTATAATTAAGTGTGAAAATAACCGAAGGATATAGTCAAACCAAAAATCATTCAGACACCACATATAATTTTTGATATTTTTGAGTGCAGCACACTATAGTTTATTTATGTAAGTGAGGATAGCAAAATAAACTGTGACAAATTATACCCCAAAATTCTTCATACAGTGGACAACCAGTAAAATTGATATAAATTTGGGACCGAATCTGGGAAAAAAACAAAACTGAAATTCAGGTTTGCATGAACCTGGTTGACAGCATGCCCAGGAGACTACAGGCTGTCATTATGGCTAAGGGTTGACTGACAACGTATTGATAGTTGTGTAAATATTGTCATACTAACAGCTGTCTGAATAATTTTTGGTTGATTGTAATCCGTTACATACCATTCTATCAAAGTTATCTGACATTATCAAACTGAATTTGTTCTGACACAGTTTAACTCTGACTTCTTGTCAAATTTTATTACATTTTTCTAAACTATAACGAATAAACTTTGATAATGTTTATGTTATTGTTATTAAATGTTGAAGGTGTCTGAATAAATTTTGGTTTGACTGTATCTATTTGATAAATGAAGTTAACCAACTAACATTATACATAATCTTTTGGTTTCTGTACCGAATATTTAAATTTTTTTCAAATGCAATGAAAAGCGGTATCGGTACCGGTATTAACACATTAATTACCTATTTATAAAATTATTCATATATAAAATCCAATATACATTTTGAATTATATAACTAAATGTGACCCTGGACCACAAACAAGTCATAAGCCGCACGGGTATATTTGTAGTAATACCCAACAATACATTGTCTGGGTCAAAATATTTTTCTTTTATGCCAAAAATCATTAGAACATTAAGTAAAGATCATGTTCCATGAAGTGATTTTGTAAATTTCTTACCGTAAATATCAAAAAACTTAATTTTCAACTTAAAAAAAAAAAACTTAAAATTGATAAGGACTTCATTTGGACAACTTTAAGGCAATTTTCTCAATATTTAGATTTTTTTTGCACCCTCAGATTACAGATTGTTGTCTCTCAGCCAAATATTGTCCGATCCTAACAAACCATACATCAATGGAAAGCTTATTTTATTCATTTATATGTATAAATCTCAATTTCAAAAAGATTGAACCTTATGACTGGTTTTGTGGTCCAGGGTCACAAATATGGATAAAACAATACTAAAACTAAATGAATTTAAAATAAATTCAAAATTTTATTTATTTATTTTTACACCAGCACTAATTAAAAGTAAACTAAAAAGAAAACAAAACTAATAAAAACAGTGAAATGTTCTGTAATTACAATAATCCTGTTCACCGAGCACAAAGTCTGCTACTGGATGTTACCAGACGCTTGCAGACGAAGCACTTAACGTCTGCTCGTCCTCCTCTGAGTCTCTCGCTGAGAGAAACGGCATTAGAAAGCTTTCCACTCCATTACTTTCATTTGATCTCACATCCGCCACCGACCCTGCGTCAGGCTACGGTCGTAATAGCATTCCATGCCACGATGGCCGCGTGTGTCTGTCTGAGGACCTGTGACTGCACTTCCTGACCTCCAGGTGGTGTGGTCAACTAGGCTCCAGGCCAACCGCCACATGCTGTTTTCAACTGACCACAGCAACACACACTCAGATGTGTTCACACGTAAACACGCAGGGCTCTGAACACACAAACACAGACGAAGACTGTGGGTGACCAGCAGTCACCTGCGAGGGGACGGAAGGCAGGGTGGTGTTTGAGGTGGGAGGAAAGAGGAGGAACTGCAGGGATAACAGTCTGCTTTTACAGCTAAAATAAACATCTGACTGCCATGTCTGGTCCCAAAGCTCACAAGTGTCTGACTAGAAATGCTGTTATGGTCACTGTGTAATTGGAAAAAACTCAAGAGTGGAGAACAAAAAAAAAAAAAAAAAAAAAAAAAAAAAAAAAAAACATCCTTGGGTTGAAGGAATGAATCAAAACAAAAATGTTTGAACTCATTCAACGAGTGCTAAAGCAGTTAACACATCGGCTGTACTCAGACAGAGCTACAAATAAGATGTACACTGTAGGAGCAACCATGACCTGTGTGCATGTTTTTAATTCTTGATTTATAGATGGCAACACTTCCAGTACCTGCAGTTAAACAAAAACACATAAAGGTGTACAATGTGTGCAGAAGACTGTTTAATGCTGCACAGCAATGTTATTACAGTTAACTAAAACCATAAAACTAATTTTGTTACTTGAAATAAAATAAACTTTAACTGAAATAAAATTCTCATTTTCATTTATTTTATCTTGATGTACTAAAAAAAATCAGTGATGATAAAATAACCCTGCTGCACAGATATGACACGAATGTACAAAAATTACAAATGCAGAAACAGAATGTAAATAATAATATATAACAATATTTTAATTTTTTGAATAGAAAGTATGAATTAATTGTATTGGTTTTATTAAATATAAAACATTTTATAACATTTATAAAGAAATACATATGAAAATGAATAAATATAATAATATTTAATTGATATATAACATCACGAATTATAAAATTAAGGCAGGAATGGCAGTATTCTCATCTACAGGAACTTGGGACTTGATTGCATCTTGCATTTAACAGGATTTTACTGGTTTTTGTTGAACTTTTATATTAATGGCTAACAATATTCTTCCCCATCTGTGTGGCTTTTTGATACAAGGCCTACATTTTGCTAAAAGATTATAGGATAGCTGTAATGCATCCATTTTAATTTTATATTGACTTCAACAACAGTTTGCCCCTTTCCTGGTTAAAAAAAAAAAAGCTACACAATTTCATGTACTCACCACAGCTGTGACATTAGCCACGCCAAAAGCAGCTTTCTGCCTTCGCCCTGTGATGTAGCTGCAGTTCTCCTGTATCTTTTCCAGCAGCTGGCGCATCTGCTTGCAGTAATTGGCCACTTTGCATTCCTTCAAGAAGGCTTTCAGCTGAGGAGACCAACATGAGAGAGCATGCATGAGAGACAGTAGGGGAAAGAGCAAACAAATGAAACAAAAATTGTGAACACAGAGCCACATGCAATATGAATTTTTAACTATCCTCAAAGAGAAACATTAATAAATCTCTAGAAACTCTCTGTACAGATTCAATTTACATTTTTTTTTTTAAATTCCTCCAATGAAAAGTACAGAAGAAACGGGAGTGGATATTATAAATAAACCTGACTGGGGCAAAAGAATAAATATTCAAAACCGGATTTTTAAACAGCAGCGAGGAAAGCTTGGTTTTGGCCAGAACAGAGGATGTGGCCAGAGTGTGTGTGTGTGTGAGAGAGAGGGCTGAAAGAAGCTGTTTTTTTTTTTCCTACAGCCTGTGTGTTTGTGTGCTGTCTTTGTGAACACTGTGGTCTACGTGTGTGCTGTGTCGCTAGGGTAAGTGTCGGGATGTGTATGTTGAGGTGTGAGAACTAAAAGGAGCCATTAAATACAACTGTTGAGCACGCTCCATAACTTTCACTTATTATGATCTGTTAGCGATGTAGTAAATGTTAGGAAGGAAAGTGAATAAGTTAAAGCTTATTCCAGAGTGAGTGAGAACAGTACCTGAATGATGGTGGGCAAAGCCAGCTCAGGGAAGCCAACGGAGCAGGCCTGTGTGTGGAAGTACTCCAGAATGAGGTCATACAACTGCTCCACTAGACCATCCTGAAACAGTGAAAACACATAAACATTCACAAATCAAAACATAGGATGCATTCATGGCCCAGAAACATACTATGTGAACAGGGAGGGTACGATGAGTTACCTTCAAATTTCTAAACCATAGAACTTGATGTGTTAATGATTTCAGGGAAATTGATATCAATATATTGAATTAGTCTTTAAACTGTTATAAATGACAGATTTGCATTTTTGTACTGATGTCTTTGACCACTGCACCCACGTCTTCCGCAGTGCTTCGCATGACCAGGGCTGTCCTTAGCTGACGCTGGGCCTGGTGCGAGGTAGGGAGCTGGGCCCCCTTGAACAGTTTAAGCTAACATCCCCTATAGCCTGTCTTGCTTACAATGTAACATGTACCTGTGTTGTGAAATGTGGTTTGACATTAGACTTGGGTAGCTAGGACTGTTTGTGTTGCATAGAATTTGTTTCAGGCTTTCAACAGCATCTGTTTATGCTCATTTTTAATTGTTGGATTTGGATTTAAAAGGGTGAACATGAACAGCATTTTTTCTTAGTTTGTACTGTTCTCTGAGGTCCACATAATGTTATCAAGATTTTTACATCAAAAAACATAATTTAAAAGTAATATGCTATTTTCTGTCCAGTTTTTGACCCCCCTCATCAGAACGCTCTGTTTGAATAGGTGTGGCATATTGTAGACTCGGAAGTAAACGCCCACTGCTATGATTGGCTTAAAGTTGTGTATGTTTGACAGCCTACGTCCTTCACAGATGGACACTGCTGTGATTTAGGTTGAAACTGCATAAATACATAAATACTATATCAAACGATCTGTTTAACAGACAAAGCAATAGTGACAACACAAAAACAGTTACTCACATTTGTGTGTGGTGACATTACTGCCAGATCCAATATAGTCAGCACAGCATTGTCTTTTAGTTAAAATTTTTTTTTTTGAAAATTCTGTGTGCAATTGTGCTTTGTTTGTAAACGAATTTGCAGTAAAATAAAGTAAACAAAGGACAGAGTTCTTACTGATGCTTTGTGAAACTTCATTAAAAATAAAGTTCTCTATTTCCTAATTTTGGGATCAGAAGGAAGGCAATGCAAAGACATGTGTTGTGTTTTTCCACAATCTGGCACTGCACTGTCTTGTTGTCCTCGAACCATCTTTATCGTTTGGTTTCCGAATAGACCTGCACGTTCACCTCTTTCGTTATTCACACTGCATGTGCGGATCAGTGGGGCTAAACAGACAGTGATGTCAGTCTTCTTCTGCAGAGGTGGTGTTTAGCCACACTATTACGTCATGGAGCGGTGCATTCCACAACCTGTCATTTTGGAAGATTGATTCAATAAAAGCTGTTTTTAGACTAACAAGAACATTTTGACTTCTGAAACTTAGAGAACGTTTTTAATAGTACAATGACCTCTTATATGTCAAAAGATCAAAAGGAATTTTGATTTCTCAGTTCATGATTTCTTTAATTTTTAGACAAACATCTTTGTTCAAAGTTTGGCACTGTAAGCACTGTATTTTCAGGAACATTGGGTTTTAGCGGAGTAAAAAAACAAACTTTTCTTACATAAGGCAACAGGCAGTGGTATTTTCAGCTAACCTAGTTAACTTGCTTGTATTGCTTGTACAATACAGTTTGATGTTTTTAAAAGAAGTCACTAATGCTCACCAATGCAGCATCTATATGATCAAAAATACAGTAAAATGGTAATACCGTAAAATATTATTACTATTTAAAATGTCCATGTTAATATATCTTAAAGTGTAATTTATTCCTGTGATGGTAAAGCTGAATTTTCAGCATCACTACTCCAGTCTTCAGTGTCACATGATCCTTTAGAAATCATTCTAATATGCTGATTTGGTGCTCAATAATCTTTTTATTTTATTATCAATGTTTAAAATGTTTATGTTCAAAAGAACAGAATTGATCTCAAATATAAATCTTTTATTTATAAGATGAATTACTGAATGTCTTCACAGTCACTTTTAATCAATTTAATGCACCCTTTCCTAATAAAAGTATTAGGGGTGCGCCGATCCGATATTCAGTATCGGTATCGCTCCGATACTGGCATTTTCTGCCAGATCAGGGGAACGGTCAGACGAGACCGATCCAAATTCGATATTGTGCATATACTATTGAGACTATCAATATATTACTTGTTTTTCATGAATGCATATCATTTTACTTTATCATTTTAGGTTTAGTCCTACACTTAATCACTTTTATTTGTTCCCCACTGAATAATGTTTTTTTCCCCACTAATTTTAGATTTGATAAAATTGTGCACTCATGATTTTTCTAGAGTAACTTTTGTTACCGAATTATCCACTAACCTAGTTTATAATAGTATTTTTTGTCATAGATTATAATTATATATGCATTCATTTGTTGTTTTTCTTTACAATAAACTTGTCTATATTTAGTAGATTGTGTGCAACACAAAAAAAGTCATGACCAGGTCAACACACATTGAGGTATAAAAATTTAACACTGATCAAAAGAAAAACTGCCCAGGTATCGGATCAATATCGGCATCGGTATCGGCAGATACTCAGAATTTTTGGAATCGGATCGGGATCGGTTCTGAAAAAGTAGTATCGAGCCATCCCTAAAAAGTATTAATTTCTATAAAAAAAAAATCTTAATGACCCCAATCTTTGTACGGTAGTGTAAATGCAATCCATTTTAATTGATAACTTAAAAATGTCTCTCAAGTTGGAGACATACTGGTGGCGTTTACAGATGGGAGCATGAATTTCAAACTGTGTCAATCTAACACAAAAATAAAAAAGAAAACCCAGTCCCAGTAGCACTAATGTCCATTACAAATGACACCTGTTCCTGAGGTAACATACATGGAAAAAACAGCAGTCAATCACTTTATGCCCTACACAGAAATGGCTGCCCTGCCCCCCACAGAGGATTCACATCTCTACTCAACACCTGGCATACAAGCATTCAAACTAATCCTGACCCGGTTTAGTGCAGGGATCGGACCTAAATCCTCTGCCCTACCTAAAATTCACAGCCGCAGCCTTCGCAAACACATTCCTCCACAATGGAAACGGGAAAACCCTGCTTGTAACTGCCCTTACTAGTCAGGAAATATTTAAGATTTAGTAAGTCAGACAGAGATCCCAGACAGCAAGGGTGGAGTGGCGTCTCGGGGGGCCTGTGGATGTGGTGACTTGGCCTGGGTGAACATACTGGAAAGCTTCCCCGTGCCAACCAGGAGAGCAGGATAATCCCTGCAGCTTGTGTGGCAATCCTCTTGGCAGCGACACGGCGCGCGGCGCTTTAGCCTGTGTAGCAGCGTGTTCAGGCTTTCATCTCCTAACCTCAATCCAGTTACAGCCAGTCAGCATGAAGACACGACAGGCTCCTGGCCCAGGAGGAGGGCCGATCTTTATCCAGTCCTTTATCTGATGCATTTAAGTGATTGCCTTGTGTTTCATTTAAATATGACTCTTTGCTCATTGTTTTGGATTTGCACTACCGGTAAAAAGTTTGGGGTCAGTAAGTTGTTTTTTTTTTTTGTTTTTTTTTTAAAGAAATAATACTTTTATTCAGAGAGGACTCATTAGAAATATTTTACTGTAACTGATCAATTTAACATTACAAAAAACTTTGGAACATTATATTCATCAAAGAATCCTGAAAATGTTTTCTGCAAAAAAGCAGCATGACTGTTTTCAATGTCTATAGTAATTATAAGTAGTAATAATGTAACAATGTTTCTTGAGCAGTCAGCATATTAGAATGATTTCTGAAGGATCATGTGACACAGAAGACTGGAGTAAAAGGCTGCTGAAAATTCAGGTTTGCAATCACAGGAATAAATTACATTTTAAAATATATTCGAATAGAATACATGCAGTATGTAATAATGTAATAATATTTCAAAAATTTCAAAAAATTACTATTTTTACTGGATTTATCATCAAATACATGAAACCTATGTGAGACTTAACATTAAAAATGTAGTATACCTTATTAAAAATATAAATCAACAATAAAGTTCAATCATGCTCCAAAATACCAAATTTCACTTTTTAAATTACCGATCAACTGATTAATTGATTAACAAATTATACATTGTCACTTCTCTCATGAACTCCCAAGAAAAGCACCAAGAAAAGCAAGTATGAAAGTAAAGATTTTTTTTTTTTTGAGAAAATTTGTAATATTTTAGTCAGTTTCTGACATAAAGCTATCATACAGCTTCAGAAGAATGAAGGAATAAAGTCCACATGCTTTTAGAAAATGTAAATTTTGAGTGCACTATCCCTTTAAAGTATTAAACGCATTAAATAGTTTTCAATTAACCACATGTGGTAACACATTAATTCTGACAGGCTTAGTATACATATGTAGTTATAAACTGAAAGAACATGAAGAATTTATGAAGGTTTGAAACTCAAAGTAGTACAGGATGTGTCACCTTATAAGCCTTCTCTTGGAGATTGGTCTTGCTGAGTTTGAGGATCACTGCAAAATTGATGGGCTTTATACTCATGCGGCCTGGTTTCTTATTGAAGTCTTCCTGCTGGAGGATCTGAGGAGCAGAGTGAACAAACAGATACATCAGAGATGTACATGCACAGAAAAACACAAATAAAACAAGACTAGAGCAGTAGCCCACTGATTATTCAGACAAACAAAAACTGGAGAATAACTCA
This sequence comes from Acrossocheilus fasciatus, assembly GCA_036784905.1. Lineage (NCBI taxonomy): Eukaryota > Metazoa > Chordata > Actinopteri > Cypriniformes > Cyprinidae > Acrossocheilus > Acrossocheilus fasciatus. The sequence continues at coordinate 14,474,542 of CM071960.1, forward strand.
AGGGCTTATAGTAACTAAGTCAGGTGTACAGACAATTGTTGGGGAAGCTTCTCTGAAACTGTAGCTTCACATGCAACAAGTCACTCAAATAGCTAAACCCTTTTTCCATCGTATTGAGGCTAACTACAACACGAAACATACAGATGAACTACTTCTTCATTAACTGATCTACAGGAGTAGAAGAAATATTTTATGAAAGAAATTATATGAATGAATGCACAAAACTAAAGGTACTGAAGTATCTTGAAAAAAGTAGTAGTATGAGAACAAAAATAGAATCATATATATGAATGATTGTATCAACATTAAATAGCCATAACTGAATCTATTTCAGTGGCCAAGGTGTATTTTTATTTTTAATAAAATAAAATCAGATGAGCACTAAATACAGATTTTTCACTACATAAATCTAGGTACAAACTAAGTTACATATCCAAATAAAAAAACCTAGTGATAAACAGCAGCATAGCATTTAATATAAACATTTAAATGGTTAGCTACTAGGGCTGCACGATATATCGTTTCAGCATCGATATCGCAATGTGCACATCTACGATATTCACGTCGCAGGATGTGCGATTTTTATTATACTGATCGTTATATTTATACTGATCGTTTTCGTGACAGTTGTCGCGTTGCACCACACGCACTGTCAACACTGGATGCGACAAAGCGACCGTTGCAAATCCTATGAACTTTGTGTCAAGAGATCATAAAAAGAACGACGGATTTACTCGCGGGGATTTGCCATGGCACGCCTGCATCCCAGTGTAGACAGCAATACTGATTATAATGGGTTCTATAGTATTTTGTTGCGCTGCTCGCAGACACGGTGAGAGCCACGCAGATGCAGGTGAACACTGAATTTCGTTCACTTCCGCGTCTATTTGTGCCTAAAATGACACATACGTGCGAAACTGTCAAAATGCATGTCTCTGCAAGTATCCTTGCACAGTTAACTTAACACAGTTGCTTATGTCTTAGGTGAAGGTAAACAATTGATAAAGAAAATGGATAGTATAGGTTAACAGCAGTTTAATGTTGCTAAGGCTTTCTGTGTCATGAATGTTAATCAAACAACAAAACACAGAGAAAAATCACTTTTGTAGCTTTAACACAGATTTATTAGATTTAATTTATACAGTGAAGACTATGCAGTGTTATTTTACATTTGATTATTCAACCAGTATACCTGAATACCGTTAAGCCCAATTTATACTTCTGCGTCGAACGTACGCCGTATGATATGCAGTAGCTCTATGTAGTACGCAATGTGAGTTTTTTCCAATATCGTGCAGCCCCATTTGCTACAGAGACCTGCAATATTAGGTCTGAAATGATATATATATATTTTTTATACTACCATTCTGTTTGCGTTCAGGATCAGGGGTGATCTTTATCCAGTCCTTCATCAGATGCATTTAAGCAGTTGCCTTTTGTATCATTTGTCTCTTTGCTCATTATTTTGGATTTATAGTACTGTTATAGTACTGAACTACTGTTCAGTAGAGATTAATATTTTTTTTTACAATTTTAAAGAAATTAATACCTTTTTCAGCAAGGACTTTAAACTGATCAAAAGTGACAGTAAAACTATGTATAATGTTACAAACATTTATATTTCAAACAAATGCTGCTCTGTTGAACATTCTAGAAATGTTAAGCAGCACAACTCTTTTCAACATTGATAATTATAAGAAATGTTTCTTGAGCACCAAATAAGCATATTAGAATGATTTCTGACAGATCATGTAACACTGAAGACTGGAATAACGGCTGCTTGAAAAATCAGCTTTGCCAACACAGGAATAAATTATACTTTTAAATATACTGAAACAGAAAACAGTTATTGTAAACTGTAACAGTATATAATAATATTGCTGTCTTTACTGTATTCTTAAATCAAATAAATGATTATTATTGAGAATTATTGTAAAAATTGATTAACTGATTCATTGATTAAAATGAATCAGATTTCCATTTGTTTTATATTTATTAATTGAATTTTATATATTTTTTATAAGTTTATTAAAGCTGTAAGTGCAATGTGATCAAAAATATGCAGTGTAGTAAAAGTAATTTTTTTAGGAAACATATAAAGGTCCTTGCAAACTGAGTCCGAAATTTTGCGTTTTTTTTTTTTACGCAAATTAATCGTTTGATAAGGTTTGTCCCCAACTTCTTCCCATCATTGCAGTGCGGAAGGTTATCTATCATTGTGTGATGAGGGTACAGCGAACTAGTGCTGCCAGGGTAACGGCACAATTGGGCTATTTTGAAAATATAGTCGCGGGAAAAATTACAGAGCCGTGGGTTGTGGTTTTTTGGGCTACTTTTATAATGTACCGCGGCCGCCCAAAGTGTATATAGACAAATAAAAATTAAAATAGATTTTTACTAATTTTACCTTTTACTAATGTGTATTATACTTGGATTGTATCCCTGGCAGTTATAACATCACAAACAACGTGAGTTTCAGGAGCACATACATGGCTTTTACACAGCAGAAATAAACATGACAAGAGCCACTACAGGTTATATAAGATAATAAACACGATTACGATAGATATGGTCTGTATGTGATTTTCTTGATGAATGTGTACATCTGAAATGCTAATTTGTGCAGCGATATAAAAGGCAATAAATAGCATATTTTGACAACATTAAACGACCAAATTCCACATGTGATTGCAAAAGTAAGTTAATACAAACACTCGATGGTGGTTTGAAGTGAGTAAAAGGGTATTATTAATCTCATAAATTGTTTTATGAGATGAGATTAGCTCTAATGCACCTGCAGAACAGGTCCAATTCTTCTTCATAATGCATGTTGTCATAATATTTCACGTAAGGTCGCAAGAAAATGTTTTGCTGTATTTATTTAGAAATACTTTTGATAATAGTTGGGTAAATGTATACTGGGATTGAAGCGATGTGGCTTAGTGAACGTATTATTGCCAGTATAAAGGCTGATAATGGCTGAATAAAAACAAAAAAAATAATAAGGATTATGTCTCATACCTGGCAGAAGTATGAAAGATTCTGTTTCCTAAAACTAGTTTGTCATGCATTTCTTTATTTCAATACATTTACGGGTAAATCCACAGTCCACGACTGTGATTAACGCGATTAAATTTTTTAATCGATTGACAGCACTAATATATACATATATACACATACATACACACACATACATACATATATATATATAAAGAGTTGATTTGCAAAAACCGATAAACGCAGCTTTAAAAAAAAATTAGCTGATTGCCGTGTATTATTCTCCACATATAACGTTAGTGCGATCCAAACTCTAAACACGTTTTATCAAAAAAGTCGGTATTGTCCACTTTCAAGGCATCACGAGTTCACGTTTTACTGCAGAAGCCGACAAGCGTCCTTGTTGTTTTTGAACAGAAGCCGATAAGTCCATTTTAGGGAATCAGCGCACTGTAGGGCTGGGCATATCGATCCTAATATCGATAGTATCGATACCAATGTTGGTATCGGTATTGGATCAATACTAGCCTGATAAGATCGATATTTTAAGGGTTTTTTTTCTCCTATACACTTAATACATTGTTTAATACATTCAACAAAGTGTAGACATGTCTGTGGGTGTATATTCCACTCTTTTCTCATCTCGTATGCAAACATCACTATGCTGTTTTGTTGTCATGCCATCACGTGACCCAGCGGCTCAAGCGCACGCGGATACAGCGCGAAAAGGAACGGTAGAACTCTGAGCTACTGAAGAAATGAAAAAGGGAGAAAGGAAATCCTTCACATAGTGCATATTGTATATAATTGTATACCGAATTTGTCCTTTTTGTGCAGTATCGCTGTAATGTGTATACTGAGTTTGGCCTTTTAATATTATTTCTTAATGCATTTAGGCACTTTAAATGATTTCATTATAACTGTATTCTATGGGGTAAAATGCTTAACATTTAATTTAGCATGTTTGCATATATATTCTGGGCTCAGCTGCTTGCCGCATATTATATTTTATTAACAAACTGTATACCGAATTTAGTCAATTTATTTATTTGGTCTTTAGCATTGTCTTCCTCCATTGCACCATATTAAATGTTTTTATATTGCAATGAGAGAAAATGAAATTCAGCGTGTTGCATTCATGTTCTGGGTTCATTTCCTTACCTGTACATACATAGGCCTATATATTTTTATAAACTATACCGAATTTGGCCTTTTCATATCACAGTTTTTTTATTGAAATAATAACGAACAAATATTACAGTATATATAAAACAAAGAGAAAATACAGTACGTACATAACATACGAAAATCCTTTCGATACTAAACGAGTTATGGTTTAATAGGCCTAGTTCTTTTTCATATCACTGTCTTCATTCAATAAGCCACTTACGTTAAACTTATAATGGTTTTCTATGGGAGGAAAATGCATAATGTGAAAACTTTGAGTCACTTTCATATTCTGGGCACATGCTAACTTGTAGGCCTATATCTAGTTTGCAACATTAATAAGGTGTATACTGAGTTTTGCCTTTTAATATTACGTTCTTAATTTATTTATTAATTTTCAGGCTAGATCAGCCAGTGCGCATGCGCAGTGTTAGGCGCACGTCTCAGAACGCTGACTGTTTCTATAGCAACCGGGACTTCTAACTGCAGCTGCAGTGAAGCGCTGACTTTACCGATTAGCGATTGGCTCTTTCATTCAGAAGGCGGGGCTTCCTGTAAGACGGTTTCAACGGCAACATAAACTTTACTGCGCATGCGTGCTTTTGTGGCCCTAACTTAACGTCCGGTAGACATCCAAATAGAATCAATAACAACAGCTAAGTCCCTCTAGAGTAGATTATTTTTTGATAAACAAAATAGGTTTGCTGCTTAAATCAGACGGACTTATTAAAAATGCAAATTCATTCTCTGCCAGCAGAAGGTGCTTTAAAGTGGGAGAAACATGCAAGATGAAATGAAAATGACATCGAACATTTTCTAAAGACAGTCTTCCTTCAGAAATACAGTGATATAAAAAACACCCGCGCCTCGTTTTGATTTTAAAACGTGCATTATGTGCTCATGTTTCTTCAATGAAGCCTTTTGAAAAATTGGTCAGTTTTGATATCGTGGGGTCACTACAAATAAATAAATGTATGGGAAACACATCCCATGGCACAACAACCTGATCCCAGCTTCATTACTCATCACTTTAACTTTAACGGAACTCTTCATATAAATATGTATATATAAAACAACTACTTATATATTATAACTACTACTTTCTCCATAACTAATAACTGAAAGATGCAGTCAGCCTGCCTACTATGGTACATGGCTATGACTTCTCCCTTAACTCTCTCTGTGCTTCTGCATTTGAGAGCAGTTGAAAGTGCTTGACGAGGTCATCTAGAACCAGCAAGGTGTGTGTGTGTGTGTATATATATGTGCTCATGGACGGCCGGTCTGTGCAAACAACGGATGTGGTGTCGGCCTGCGGGACACAGGAGGAAGTGGTGGCGCATGGTCCCAACCTGATACGCTCAGGGTTTACTGCAACAGGAAGCTTGAAATCATAGAGCACAGATAAAGAGAGAGAGGGAGAAAGAGCGGGAAAAGAAAAAAATAAAGAGAGAGACATGCCCTACTCTACTTCGTTGCACGCCTAATTTTTAACGTGAGAGCGAAAACAGGAAGTGGACTGCATCACAAATAAACACAGGGAGCAAGAAGGGGGTCGGTGGGAGTCAGTCGCCACACTGACAGAGGATGTGGTCTGCGCAACACGTTTGAGTGCTGAGTGAGAACCACAGACCTCCCTCACACACACACACACACACACACACACACACACACGCGCGCATACGGACACACACGTACGCTCTTCCCCCCCAGGCTTTATCGCAGTATGGTCAGGACTGGTAGGAGATCGCAGCCAAGCAGTGACCACCCCCCCATCCCGTCCCCCGTCCCCCCGTCCCCATCCCTCCCTTCCGTTGGTCTCGGCTGCTGTCGCCTCCACGCTTCTATTCTCACAACAGCTGTCACCGCAGGGGCCCACGCCAGCCACACACAAACACACACGTTTTGTCACCCGCCTCACACTGTGGAAAATGTTGACAGTTTGTGACCTCTACTTCTCCCAAAAACGAAGACGCGCAGCGCTCGCACACATTAGGATGCGCATTCATGCAGACCGCATACTCTGATCTCTGGTGTCTTTTATCTTTTAGTCTTTCATTCAAAGCTTGTCGACCGTTTAGGTAGCTTGTCTCGTCTTACTTTTTGGTTTTTAATTTTCCAACAGCGACTAGATGGTGGGTTTTTGGAACAACTAATCTGTATAATTAGGCTCCACCAGACCCCAATCAGATGTGATGTTAGGGAGCGTCATGTAAGTTCTCATGTTCAAAAAACACATGAATTCCGATTCCTTTTAACAACCCATGATAGTTCTGTAATCTGAGCTTTACAAGTTTGAGGTTTTATGCATTAAGAATCAACTGGATTGTGAAAAGTGGTTAAATGTGAGTTTCCATAAATAGCTAAACTATGCTTTAAAAGTGTGGGGTCAGTAAGTTCCATTTTGTTTTTGAAAGAAGTATTTTTTTTTTAATGAGAATTATTTTTTCACGAAGGCTGCATTTATTTGATTAAAAATACAGTAAAACAATAATATTTTATATGTATATATATATATATATATATATATATACACACACACAGTGTTCAGTGTTACATGACCCTTCAGAAATCATTTTAATATGTTGATTTGGTGCTCAAGAAACAATTCTTATTACCAGTGTTAAAAACAGTTGTGCTGCACAATATTTTTGTGGAAATCATTACAGATTTTTTCCACAATTAAAAACAACAGCATTTATTTAAAGTGGATGTCTAATGCCATTCCATGCATTCTAAGTTATTTACACTGCTAAAGAGTTGGATTCTCATGCTAAACATGACCAACGTCTCAAAAAACAAGTTGGGCGTATGACGGAGTATTTCTGCCAAAGACACTCCTTCTGGGTTCGTATAAGTTTCGGAAAGTTTTTTTTAGTATGGCCCTGTATGATGTCAAAAAAAATCAGATTTCTTAAACAGAGTCACTTCTCTAGGAAGCGCTCGTGCACACACATCAACCACAGCGAGAACAAGAGTTCTGAATCTAAATTGAATAAACAGGGCTGGACCTGATTTTTAGTCATAGTTCATTTAAGTCAATAAAGTTTTTGTTCCTGTTTTATTTATGTCGATGTCACAGCCATAGACTGTAAAAAAAGATGGAAAACGCGTCTCCACTTCCCTCCACTGTAGAAAAGTGAAGCCAAAACAATCTCGGTCATCTTGCGAAAATGACGCCCAAGTCTGCGTAGTAGAGATTTGTTTATATCCAGAGTCTGCACAGTAGTGATTGTGAGGTGGAGCCGCGGAATCAAAGTCCCGCCCAAACTCCCACAGACCCAATCGCAAGCTCACAATCACGACACTACACCCCATTTTTAAAGCATCAAATAACTAATTAAAAGCAAACTTATTAAAAAAAATGATCCTAAAATGACAGAATACGTCTTTGGAAAAATTTATTTGAAATGTAATTTGGTTATTTAGTTTGTCACACGTCCCTTTGGATTACATGGAGAGGGCGGGGTTTATGACCTAAACTGCATCCAGTCACCTGGGGGCGATCGAAAACATTCTGACTTCACTTTTCAAGACTTGTGCGGCACACTTGGTCACAGCTTGCAGAAAATTGCTACGCAAAAGCTGTATGTGCTTGTGACTCTTTAGCTCCGCCCACAGCACGCCCCGAGGAGCTCGACTGCAGCTTTAAAGTGCCCCTATTATGGATTTTTGAAAATGACCTTTCATGCAGTATGTAATACAGCTCTAAGTGAATGAAAACATCCTACAAAGTTTTAAATCTAAAAGTGCACCGTGTATAAAGTTATTGTCTCTCAAAAGAAAGAATCGACTCTGAATCATTGAAATGAGTCGTTTTTAAAACAAATTTTACGCCGTTTCATGTTGATGTCAACATGAAAAATTAGCATATTGCCGGCCCACTTGTTGACACTAGGTGCCATTAAAAATAGCTATTTCCCCGGTAACGGCTGTACACAAAGCAGCACTGCTCTCTGCTTTAAATGAAATCGACCAATCACCGCGGATTAGCGTTACGCAAAGGAGGGGTTTGGAAAAATGAATCATTGAGCGAATCATTTGGGAGTCGTTGAGCAAATAAGGTAAAAATAAATGCATATTATAAGAAAATGAAAGTGTTTTTTGACCTTGCATGCATGTCAACCTGTTGTTGGGGAGTCCCAAAACCAAAATACGAACCTTTCATAACCCATAATAGGGGCACTTTAAATGTCTTTACTGTCACTTTTGATGAATTTAACAAGTCCTTGCTAAATAAAGGTTTTTAAAATTTAAGAAAACGTTTGAGCAGTAGTGTATTTGGCTGTTGGTTAATGTTTTACAATAGCATTGCCTAAATAAATGTAACTGAATAAGGAGAAAAAAAGAAACTACCTTAAAATGTATTAAAAATGGTGCATTTGTTACAAAAAATGGATGAAGACAGCCCTTCTTTCCATTTACAGCACTCACAGTCATGCAGCATAAGCACAGCATGCTAACCCCCTGCATTTCTTAATTAATCTACTTAAAAAAACAACAACATATATAAAAGTATAAAAGATATGCTAGTTGACCGTACAAATCGACCCTTTAGTTGGTAGATTCTTCATCGGATGAATTCTTGTAATTGTACTTCAAATGTGATGAAAGGTCAGAGCATGGAGAAGTCTTTTTATAGTTAACTGTAAAAAAGCAGGACGACCATGATGACAAACGCCGTGGGTACAGTACTCATGCCCAAACCACGTCCACCCACACAAGAACCTGTTTATTCAAGGCAGCCTGGGAGACGCAGGGAGACATCAGAACAGTTGATGACGGCATGATATGCCAGTCTCACCTCTAGCAGGAAGGGCAGGGCGGGCACGTATGTCTTGGTGTTGGCAGACAGCAGGATGATCGCTCTGACACAATGCAGTCGCAGAGGGTAATACCGAGAGATGGGCACAAGCCTACAAATACACACACAAACACATAATAGAGCCTGATTTGATAGAGATTAACTGAAAACTAGCAAGCGAACAAATAATGTGGATTTTTTTTGCATTATTTTTTTAATATCCGAATTCATATTTTGTTAGGTCTTCACTTTTGCAGGCAGAAAGGTAATGCAATATTCAGAGCTGAAGTTCTGAGCTCAAATCGACGCACTGAGAATTGTAAATTTAAATGTGGTTACTGGCGCCACTTGCTGGTAAAAACACTGTCATGACAGTAACTCATAATGGCATTTACAGAGTAGCTCACCCCCCAAAAAATAAAATTGTGATTTTTCTGATTCAAATTGTAATAGTGATTTAAAATGTGCTTGTTTGTAGGGATGCACAATGTTTGTGATTATACATATAACTGTATAATAAAATAATTACTATTATTATTACTACTACTACTACTACTAAATAAACAATTAAAAATTACCAAAAAAATAAATAAATAAATAAACATTACATTTGTAATATTCACTGTAAATTAGAGTACTTGAGAGAAATATAGTAATTGTACATTAAAAACACAGTTCCGCACTTCACTCTGAAACTTGCAGTGCATGTATTTGATAATCACACAAAACTATAATCGCAATTTCGATTTTATTTTGATTAATCATGCAGGCCAACATTAATGATTTTCTCTCCAAAAATGACAAAAATGCATCACGCTGGCCCATTTGACTCGTGTAATATACTCAATGTGGGTGAAATATCTCTTTAAAGATACTGAGCAAAAAAAGCAGTATGCAAAAATCATCAACAACAAACAAATTAACAAAAAAACAAAATCAATCATACTTGATGCAGCCGATGATGACTTGACACAGTGGGTAGATCAACGGCTCCAAAACCTCACTGGGGTAAATGGTGCTCAACACCCGACACCACAGATACAGACAGTGCACATACTGCCAGTTATACACGGACTGATATGTCTCCTGAGGATGCACAAAACAGAAAAACATGGATCAAGGCAAGCTGACATCTGCAAAAAATATATTGGACGTATTTCTTAGTGATAGAGTATATCCAAAAGAGGAAAAATACACGCAAGGTTGAACAATGCCAAACAATTCTTAAACAGCAATTTTCAAAGAAGACTTTTCTTTGGAATAACAAGCACAGATGAATCATTCACAATAAGATCATGATTAAGAAAACAAATGTGGTCAATTTTATTGTCGTGTTTACTTCAAATAGTAATTTATTTTTTAACACAGAAGAACACAGGTCAAGACTTCTAACTACCTTCTTCTTCAAATTAATGGCGCTCCTGAGGTGGATGGCGAGCTGACGAATATAAATAAAGGCATGCTGGTAGGACACCTGTGTGTCCAGTGAGTACATCTCAGCAAGAGTCCGCTGCATGAAATTAATCATGGGAAGAGTGTTGGGTGACGTGAACTTGCAGTTCTTTACGTAGGCGATGTACATTTGCTGCAAACAGAAAACTCACTGTTAATAATGAACATCTTTACATCATATTTTATTCAGCAAGTCTACATGAAATACTCTAAATAAAAGTAACAGCAAAGCCATTTATAATGATTCAAAAGATTCCTATTTCAGTCTTTTGAACTTTCTATTGATCAAAGAATCCTGAAAAAGTATCACTGTTTTTACTAACTATTAAAAAGTTGTTTTCAAAACTGATAGATAGTAATGTTAAATGTTTCTGGAGTACTGAATTAGCATATTAGAAATGATTTATGAAAGATCATGTGACACTGAAGAATGGAGTAATGAAGATTTGCCAACACAGGAATTGTTTTTTTTTTAATCAAATAAATGCAGCCTTGGTGAGCATAAGAGGCTTTAAAAACATTTTTAAAATGTTACCTAGTGCAATATACCTATTGCAACAACTCAATTTTTAGTTGCTACTACAACTACTGCTGTTTATTTTATTTGAGAAAGCAACAATATATGACAGGAACATTTAGTGCAAATCTCATCAAACGGGAAATAAACTTATGATGTTGAAAAACCTAACTTACCTTAAGAATAGAGTTTAGGTAGATTTCCTGTTTGTTTCGACAGATTTTGTTGAGAGCCAGGAAGGCAAGAACCCTCACAGTCTCCTCTCCTGTGCTCCAGTGTTTGATCAGACTCTAATGTCACAAACAAAAAACACCACAGATGCTGACCTGGGGTCCGTTCTTCGTACATCGCCAACTCAGTTAGCTGGATTTGATTGTTGATGATTTCGCTTGATCTTGTATTGTTTGGTTCTTCGAAGCTCATCCTGAACTTGCTGTCACAGCAACAAGTCCGTAAGCTTAAACCTGCCCGGGAGCAGGCTTGTTTCATGTAAACAGGATTAGATCGCATCTTTTTAAGCAGAATTGATACTTAAATTCTTGTCCCAGCCACCGCTACTTTATTACAAGATCCAGGGACAGTAATTTAAAATAATAATCATTTAAAACAAATTTAAAAACAATATAATAATGTTGTGTAGTCTATAATACTATAGTTTTACTCAGACTTATTCGTCATAAAATAATTACTTCATAATTGTATTAGAGTCATACACACATACAGATAATGTAGAGTCGTGCATTAATTTGAGTGGTGACAGCTATTATGGGAGTGGCTTGATGGAGCGCAGGAGATGCAGAAAACTGGATCTCTAAGAAACTTTAATTAATGCTGTTGCGTAACAAATCTGTTTCAAAGATACAATTAAATGATTTGCTAATTACTACATTGAAATAAAAATGTAAAGCCTGTACAAATACTAGAAATCGTGAATATAAATAATTGGGAATCAATTAAAAATGTGTCAACTTTTTCGTCAGGTGTCTTTTTTAATTATATGATGTCATTACGTTGCTGTCTTGCCGCCAGCCAATCACTGCATTGCTGATCGTGGTTTCGAGTATCGATACATAGCCCCTTTTAAAGCAACCAATGAACGCGCGATTATCTCAGATAACTCAATCCAGCCATAATAATCATCAACAACAGGTGCGTTCGAAGAACCGAATTAGCCAGATCATGATTAGTGCAATGATATCATCTTGGATGTGTCATTTAATCTCGGATGTAATAAGCGACGTACGAAGAACGGGCCCCTGTTTTTATTGTTTGATTAAAAGCATCCGTGTCACTGCACTGACCACCATTTCTGTCTTTAAGTTAGTGTCATTGATTCGCAGTACTTACTTTGAGAAAGTGCCTGCACTGTTTTGGCAGACACAGGTAGTATGGCACCATCTGGTTGGCATGACGGAGAACTGCAGTTATGACTGTGGACTGGGTTAAACTGGAGAGGAGCTGGAGAAAAAAAAAATGGGTATCACATGTTAACACTGGGATTCATGAACTGGCTAAAAATAAATGGAAAAAAAAAAAATTGTAGGGAAAAAATCTACCTGAACAACACCGGCAATATACATCTTAATATCAATCTGATTTTTCTGCCATCTGGGACTTGAAGATGGAAGTATTAATCTGAAAATACAGATTATCACAATATTATGTAAAGAAATCTGACTGATTCAAATCTATACAGCAGGAGGAACAGAGCTGTTACTTTTTTTGGCCTTTCTCTGGAGCCTTCAGCTTCAGCATTTTGTTCAGAGCTGCATGCATGTCCTTTATGCAGAACAGGATGAGGGAATTGAACACTGTAATTGGAAACAGGCTGTCAGTGAGCACAAATATATTCGGTTCTGTATGCAAGTGTCCTAAAAAAGCCAGTTAGTTACCCGTGCTGTCTGAGATGGTATATCGACACAGCTCCTCAGAGTCGCCCTTCGTTGTCGCCACGGCAGCCTTGAAGGCTTGTGTGATGTCCCTAATCAATTTTGCCGTGGGCTCTTTCTGGAAAGAAAAACATTAGAAAAAAAAATTCAATAAAGAGTTCTAAACCCTGAATCAAACCAACCATCTTCAAGATTACACTGCAAACATCACAAACTTTGATTTGAAGCAAAACAAAAAGTATATATATATATATATATATGACCCTGGACCACAAAACCAGTCTTAAGTAGCACGGTTATATTTGTAGCAATAGCCAAAAATACATTGTATGGGTCAAAATGATCGATTTTTCATTTATGCCAAACATCATTAGGATATTAAGTACAGATCATGTTCCATGAAGATATTTTGTAAATTTCCTACCATAAATATATTTAAACTTAACTTTTTGATTACTAATATGTATTGCTAAAAACTTCATTAGGACAGCTTTAAATGCACCCTCAGATTCCAGATATTCAAATAGTTGTAACTCGGCCAAATATTGTCTGATCCTAACAAACCATACATCAATGAAAAGCTTATTTATTCAGCTTTTAGGTGATTTATAAATCTCAATTTTGGAAAGCGTCTCGTACATAACGTGGTGTAGTCATGAGGTGCTAGTTCAAATTTAAAAAATGCTTCTACAAAAAAAAAAAAAAGTTTCATATGCAGATATGGCCTTGTTTAGGAGTCTGTGCCTTTGTGCATACAGACATCTGACAGCTAAGTAGTGATTGCGTTTTTCAGCAATAGTGTGCACCCTTCATTTACAGAGAAAAGAGTCAGGGAAAAATCTCCATACAAGTTCTTTATGCATTTTTCTTTTTTTCTAATTGTTCCTTTTTGTTAGAAAATGTTTATTTACTATTTATTCAAGTTTTTAAAGGTATCTAATATTTTGATACTTAATTTCCATGATCTAAATATTCTTTAGAATTAAAAGTTTGTTGTCATTTGGAAGTGTGTATTATTATGCTGTTACATTATGATTATATATTCAGTGACATAAAACGGTCTTTAAAATGACAATAATATCGCTTATCGCAATTATTTCTGGGGCAATATATCGCACAACAAAAAGTTATCGTGACAGGCCTAGTCACATGATCCTTACGAAATCATTCTAATATGCTGATTTGCTGCACAGATAACATTTCTTATCAGTGTTGAAAACAGTTTTTAACATTTTTGTGGTTCTATTTTTTTTTTTTTTTTTTTAGAATTCTTTCATGAATAAAATGTTTAAAAGAACAGCATTTATTTAAAATGTTAAGCATTTTCTAACATTAGAAATGTCTTTACTGCAATTTTTGTTGTTGTTGATCAATTTAATGCATCCTTGCTAAATAAAAACAACAACAACTTCTTCTTCAAAAAAAAAAATTACGGACCCTAAATTTTTAAACAGTAGTGATGGGGTCCTACTCCTTTGCCTCAACATTCATTTCCCTGATTAGTGGTTCTTTACCAGAAATAACAATATCTCCCCCTTGTGTCAGTTTCAAAATCTACAGCTAACCATGTCATTGGAAAATTTACATTTCAGGGTTTTTCGGTGTAAATACAGGATGTCTCGTTTACTACAAAAAATAAATCCATATAACAGCTTGAAAGAAAAGGAAAAAACAAAACACACTGGTCATCCAGCATAGTTAAGCATCCTCTTTTGACAATGAATGAGAGCTCATACTGATCATCTGAAAGTTCCTAACTAAAAACATACTGAATAAAAGATCATATAAACATGTTACCCTGAGTCCAGTTCTCCAGCCCTCAATCATTGCTTCTGTGACTTTGGTAGCTTCTTTAGGCTTTTTCACATCCTTTTTTCCTGATTCCCCCTCGTCATTATCATCAGCTTCCTATTGTCACACAAAAACTTTTTATATTTTTTTATATTCCAAGGAAAACGCACACATTCACGCCAATTGTAAACTTCTGATTTATATAGTATAAAAAGTAATTAATAATTTGTTGCAAAGGGAGAACTAAATGACTGACCTCCAGTTGAGAAGGGAGTTTGTGGTACATCCTCTCCTCTTCATCCTCCTCCTCATCTTCAAGGCTATCAGAGTCATCAAAATTCAAGAGCTTCTCGTCATTTTCCTGTAAGAACTCATAGAATTCTGGGTCTTTGCTCTTGAGGGCTGACAGATGGTCCTTGTGCTCAGATGCCTTGCCCTGCTTTTTGACAGACCTGTGACACAGTTTATCAGAGTTAGATCACATTATCTCACAAGCTTCCTCCAGTGCTAACAATAGCATATACTCAGCAAACATTTGTAGAATGTAGCAGGGAATGGGAATAAAAATGGGACACTGGAATTACCATTAAAATGCGAAGGCTATACTTACGTCTTCTGAGGTGCAGGTTTCTTCATCTTCCCTTTCTGTTGTGTTGATTCCTCATCCTCACAATCATCTTCCTCACCAGAATCAAACCCAGATAACATGAACTCATCCACACTGAGATCCTCCAATTTCCTGCACATAGATGGCACATTACTAAAGCAATCGGTAAGTTTTATTCTACTACGTGTTTAGCTAGTTGCATCCCAAGTACGTATATTGTGTTTGTTTTGTTTACATTTAAAAAAAAAAAAAAAAGGAAATGTGTTTTGAGTTATTATCTCAGTCAACTGAATGACACAGCTTGTCACGTGACCCCCATCATGTAGAATAAAACAGCTCATTCTAGATTAGGGGATTTTAAACTGTGGTCCGGGGACCCCAAGGGCCACAAAAGAGTGCTAGGGGGTCTGTGAAAAAGTTTAGAGAAAAACAGAGTTAAAAAATAAATAAGTAATAATAATAATAAATATCATCAATAAAAAATCATTTAAAACTAAATTGAAATAATTCCATTTGATTAAAACAAAAATAGCTTAAAATAAATATATAAAAATTAGTTTTTTTTTTTATTGATGATTAACTGATTAAAATAAAATTTCATTTAAATAACGAATCTAACATCACAGCACTTACAGTGAGTAAAAACAGTAATGTAACGTATATAAACTAAATATTTTCCAAATAAAACATATTAACATGGCCTTTATATATGAAAGTATATAGCTGCCTTTTAAAATGTAGGATGGGGGTCCCTAGCATATAAATGATCATAGTTGGGGGTCCATCCATGACATCTAAAAGACTGAAACCCCGTTCTAGACTATAACATAATTGTAATATTACTCAAGAGTGCTGTTCATTTCTTAATGCACGGAGCTTTTTTATTAGCAAAAAAAAAAAAAATTACTCAAGGAAGCATGGTTAGATAACTTTCCATCCACTGTAAAGTGAAAATATAATGGATGTTTTTACTTTTATTTTTTTATATAAATTATATTTGGAAGGTTACTGAATACTTAAATTACAAAAGCAAAAGTTTATTTCCTCAAGATTAGAATAATAATCATCCAATTCTTAATAAGCACATGTAGTTTCAGTACACCAGAAAGTGACTAACGTTAGTTATTCCTAAACTCATTTTGGAGCTGCTTATGGTGGAAAATGCAAAAATCAATTCAGACTGAACTATTATATATTTACGGTCAAGGCGACCATGTTCTCTCCATAAATATTGAGCAATATATGCTGATCTCCCAAAAGACAGCTGAATTTTAGTTCATCAGTGGCTAAAACTAGCTAGTAGCTACCGTCAAATATATAATCAGATAAGTGTCTTATGAAGTGAATTGAGCTCTGACACCTCCATATACATTCAAGTTTACTGTACTTTTACTCAAACAATAATATATGATGATGTATGCGAGGTTAAATAGCTAAGAATGGCACATACCTCTTGTTTTTCCCTGCCATGCTGGATAAGAAACGTGCACAGGGACGCAATACCCACAATGCACCGCTTTCGGCAGCTCAGCTGAGTTGATCTCTTGGTTAACGTTACGTGAAACAAAAAACAAAAACGAAAGCCCACAGTCGTTTTAACTTAAGGTCATAATGACTTCGTTTTTGATTCCTTATGTGTTTGGTAATTTAATCATATATAGATTTTTTGTCTTTACATATAAGTGATACAGGATTTATTTTTATTTTGACCAATTACAGAAGGTTTCCAGCCACTGACGATATGTAAAATTCATAAAAATGATATAAAATAACTCACTAAATATCTAAAACCCCTGATACAGGTCTCCAATCACAAAGGTTGGTAGACAAAGCAGACACACCAGCACCGTTGTAACAACAAAGCCCAGACACATTTGTGGTGGGCGTGACATAAACAACAGAGTATTACAATTTTTAGTAATGCCGATCAGAGCTGAGACAGATGTCTGTTTTGATGCGACATGTGATGTAGCATGTCAACTAACCACGCACGGTTAAATAAATCACTACATGCATCAAAATTAATCATCACACACGGACAAAACTGGAGAGAGCGCTACACAGAAAGAAACGAGTCTTGTCAACCAGACACAGACGACGGCAGGTGAGTTTACATTCTGATCTCATTCAGACCGAACTGCAACTCAATCAGCTGACAAAAAAGCAACATTTATTTAATTGTTTTAAAAATATACGTCGTGCAAACACATGCTAATCGTGTTAAAGGTGCAGTGTGAAATTTCTCTGTGGTATTGTTGTGCTCTTTGTTCAGACATGTTTAAAGCTCGTGCATTGAGCATTGACTTCTCCGTGTCTGGTGCTGTAGTTTAATAAAGCGTTTGAAATGTTATGAGGGCTGTATGATGCTTTTCATTTCTATCAGTGCAACTGATCTCTATGTCTGCACTGTAAACAAAGAAAATATGAGATCAGCTAAGCGATTCACTGCTATATAAGGCAACACATTCCTCTATTGTATGATTTTACGTGTAGTTATTGTATATACGTGGATAGCAGACATTTATTTCCTGTACATGCACAATGAGTTTTAGCAATTTCCCATTCGTGAACGAATCGTTGTTATGAGTCTACATTTTGAATCTTTTCGATGAACCCATTCTGAACGATTCGAATCGCACTTAATCGTTTCTCGCTTCAGAAACTCGAATCCTCTTTTTTTAAGGACATGTCGGAATGAACTGTTTAGCATGTTAAGCATTCAAAAATGGTTTTTAAAAGAAAAAGAAAAAGTATTCATAAAACGTAAAAAAAGAAAAAGTAATTAACGGCAATTTGTGCCAACATATGGTTTACTTGGAATATTCAAAGCATGTAATATGCACCGCGGGGATATCAGGGACCTTGTGTAAACCTATTGAATTCATGACATAAAATAATTGCTGAATTATTTTAGAACCGGTTCTTTGAAATGAACTATTAGAAGGAGCCGATTCGCGAAAATGATTCGGACTTTCCATCACTAGCTAACTGTAGTTAAGGAGGAAGGATTTAAGAATTGTGTTGCGGCTTTTAAAGATTGTAGAGGGGGCGTTATCAGATTGCTCGACGACTCCTTGTTCAGTTCTGTTTGGATGTGAGCAGTTTTATCAGAGCCTAATTTGAGCCACATAATTAGAAAAACAAACATCCGGCGCGACCTTAAAAAGTGACGTCAGCCTCCAGCACTCATGCGGCTTTCATTTACGTCAACAACACACAAGCGCCCAAACTGAGGCTTTATGCATTTTTCATATGGACTCTTAATACTCAGCCGCTGCACTCTAGGATTCAATCCAAAATATTCTTCATAAAGCAGAGAAACGAAACTAAAGGAAAGGGCGTCCGTCAGTCCAGGTAGTGCTGGTTATACTCAGTGTTATTGTGCTGCATGACTTGTGTAGAACAGAGGAGGAGGGGAGAGATGCTCTGTCTGGATGGCACACTGTGTGCTGAGTCAGATTTAATGATACTGGGGATGTTTGTTGGGATTGTCTTCAGCTGTACAGTAAACTCTGGAACAGCTTGTCTAGAATGTAGGAAGAAAAGTGCAATTATTATATGTGTTGTATAATCTGGTCCTTACATTTCTGTTAAATACCAGTTACTATAGCTATTGCTACTACTGTAAAATCTTAAAATATGAGTATACATTCTTTTTCTAACAGTGTACAAAGCTTTCAAACACGTTGTCTCATTATTATAGTCATATTTATTTTATTACTTGTTTGTTTTAATTTTACACAGTACAGTGCAGTTTTATTCTAGTAGCAATGGTCTTACTGTGGTTACAGTGGTCATTTTTAGTTAAGGGAGTTTAGTTTTAATGGAGTATCTTTTGATAAATGCATCATTATCTGAAATGAACCATCATAATACAACTTCTATTCAGCAGCAATACTGGAGTATCAATTTGTTACTGTTTTGAAGGGCCTCACGGTGGCATCTATAGAAAGCCTATTCTGAGTGCCTACCAAACTACAACAAAACTGTTGTCAACAGTTTCATCTCTTCTGCATGTTTAAACAGTTTATTAGGGACCTCGGGTTTCAGACCGCAGTGTTTGCTTTGTATAACCAAAGGATTTATACATCTGAAACCCCACAGCCATTTTGTGGGCAGCCACACGACTGCTGGCTGTAATACTGAGCCTATGACTGCATGCACTTTTCATGCTCTTTCACCTGTCGGCTGTTATTTAGAGTAACATGAGTAATGCTTTGGAGTTGGAGTGGTATTGTTAGGAAAACAGTGGCTTTTATTCGTTCTATTCATCAAAACATCCCATTGCTGGATGCTTTATTTGATTGTTTTTTTTTTTTTTTTTTTTTTTAAAACAGTATCTACCTCAACACTAATATAGAAGAAGTGGCATCTTGCAATCCCACCTTTGTCAACTGGATTGCTATTTATCACCCTCCTTTAAAATGTCTCATGCAGCTCCATCCCACTCAAAGTGAAGTGTATGACAGATACCAGCACATGGTACCGTGGGCACCTTGGTTTCTATAGTGATGCTTTTGATGGAGAATTGAATGTGTGCAGCTGGCTGGCCAACTCATCACGACGTGTCCTGGTCCAACCTTTCCATACCACTGGTCCTTTCAGCTGGAACACGGTTTCATTTTTATAATCAACCAGCCGGTTTATTTATTCAGTGAGTGTGCCGGAGTCTTTGTGCACGAGAGACCAATTTTAAAAAGCTTTCAAGGCCTCGGGCCAGTGAGAAAAGGCCACTCACTATTGAGGAGCAAACCATATGTAGCTATAAGCTGTAAAATGAGTGGAAATTTGTGAAGTGATCATTTTCATGATATTTAATGCTCGAGCGCTTCGGCCTGGATGGGTTCCCCCATTATGATTCTGTACTCGTTGTTCAAAATGCCTTGAAGCTACCATTATGCTGTATGGAAAGGAAATGTGAACCAAGAAAGCACAAATTAAGATGGATGTACAGACTGGCGAATAACTCAAAGATTGTTAGAGAGGTAATACACAAACATTAAACATGTCTAACAGCTAATTAATAATTAGCTTTAGCTTGAATTAGAGTTCTCAAAAACCCTTATGAAATCATTTTTTTCATTTCCTTGACTTAGTCTCGACTTATTTCTTATTGAAAAACAGCCCGGGTTTGAAAGTAAAATTTCTTATTTATTTTCTCCATAGAGGAATTTATTTTATGAATGATTAAAGACCTACTGTCAGTGAGGTTATTAATAAATGGTATATGATTATATGCTTTTGTTGATGTCATTCACAATGCTTCATGGGACTATAGCTGTGTAGGGAAGTACACAGTCTTGTACCTTTGTGGGGGGGGCTTTTTTTTGTCTGATTTTAAAATATATTTTTGCCGCAAATGGCATTTTTGCAATATTACATGGTTTTGGTTCATTGCTAATAGACCATTACAATCCCAATAGGGAAAACACTTAAAGAACCAAGGCCACTGAAAAAGTAGTTGGGCATTGTTACATTCGATTCGGGGGCGGAGATTGTCAGTTTTAGAGAGCATTTGATTGGATAAAAATCTGAATAGTGCAGGATGAGTCATCAATACTTTTTTTTGTAGAGTGTAGATTTCAAATGGGTATAACTGGTAAAAAAAAAAGATGTTGTCAACTTCTAGTGCATTCGCATATAGACAAAATTATACTAAAAGCCACAAAACTCTATGCTCGGTTTCATAGGGGGTTTTTCTGTCTTCCTTTAGTGTCTTAGAGTGAGGCCCAGGCTCCAGCAGGCCACGGTGAGCACCGGCATGATGGAGGGGGGTATGCAGCTGCTGAACCGGGACGGCCACAGCATCTCGCACAACTCCAAGCGCCACTACCATGACTCCTTTGTGTCTATGAACCGCATGCGGCAACGTGGCCTGCTCTGCGACATCGTGCTCCATGTGGCCAACAAGGAGATCAAAGCACACAAGGTGGTGCTGGCCTCCTGTAGTCCATACTTCCATGCCATGTTTACAAGTATGTCTTATTCTATGTTACTATAAGTCTATTTTTAAAGCATATATTTATTAAATATAATTTTTGCGATATTTTTAGAGGATGCTACCATTTAGATGGTTTCAAAGCTAACACACATGAACTAAAAGTCACAAAAACACATCTTGACTTCACATGGTCTTTAAGGTGTATTGTGTATTGTGTAGTGTTTATTTCTGATGTGTACATTACCTCAGCTTCCTTTTCAAGCCTTTCCTTCCTTCCTGCCGTTGGTCATCACCTAATGTTTTTTCCATGCTTTATTCTCTTCCCTGTACTGGTCTCAGATCAGCAGGTGCCTGGTTTTTCCTATTGCTCGTATGTCCCGCTGCACCTCAGACTAGAGTGTGATGGTATGAGTCAGGACAGTGTGGGCTCTTCAGAGCCATGACTATTCTGAACTTACCATACACTAGATCTACTAACAGTGCACTGATGTAAACTCCATTATACATATTACAACTTAAATTGCTTAACACCACAACCTCTGGACTAATTTGTTCTGAGTTTTCTGCATTTCTCTTATAGGGAATGCTATTTTTTTACATTTTCTCTAAATGTTTGCCATCAGTATGATGAAAAATAATATTTTATTAGAAATAAGTGGTTATTATTGTGTATTTAAAACACAAAGGTAGATCTCTTTCATTTCATAAAATGACATATGCTTTGTTAGTCAATGGGAAATATGAAAAAGTTGTTTGTGCAAACAGAATACGCAATTTGTCCAAAAAGTTAAGAATTTAAGCGATCTAGTGATTTTTATTTTGTGTGGAATGTTAATTTAACATCAATGTTGTCATAGATCTCAAAAAGTGTTATTTTAGTGTTAATTGTATGCAATTAATAGTGTTTATTAATATTTATTAATATCTATTTGTTTCAGTTAACAAGACCGATTTTTAAAAATAGGTTTAGTTAACAATAACAACACTGTCTCGAGGTTCGTTCATTCATACAGTGATTTCCGGTGACCGTTGGCAACATATCAAAATCAAGCAAAGTTCATGCAAATGATAAAATGTGGTGACAACCATTTGGAGTACAGACAGTGATCCACTGTCTGATAACAGTTAAATATAGCAGTCAAGTAGGACCGTCTGCTAGCGTCCAACAGCACAAAGACTCTGAACTCTGATCAGATGTTCAGCCCATTTGTGATCAGATTTTCAAAAGCTATTGCCAGTTGAGCAGTACCAATAACTTTAGGGCTACTCAGCGCCCTCTAGAGGCCACTGTATGTGTGAACGGGCCATAACAGTATCGTCAAACCCCCGGGAAGCTGCCTAAATCTACAAGTGTTCTGCAAAAGCCTCGGTTTGAGATAAACTGCTGTGTGTTGTGACTGTGCAGATGAGATGTCGGAGAGCCGTCAGACTCATGTGACCCTGCATGACATTGACCCTCAGGCTCTGGAGCAGCTGGTGCAGTACGCCTACACTGCCGAAATTGTGGTAGGAGAGGGAAATGTGCAGGTACGTCACCTTTAGTGTCTTTTGAAGTGCATTATGTATATATCACACTCAAAATTACCCTGTGTGAAGTTATCCTGTTTGCTTTGTGCGGTACTACCAAGATGGGATGTTCAGACGGTTTGTGCAAACTTAACAATTTGCATCTTTGCAAATGAAGGTCTTCTGATACTTGTGCTGTTTCAAAAGAACAAATGCACACACTACCAGTCAAAAGTTTTTGAACAGTAAGATTTTTAATGTTTTTTTTAAAGAAGTCTCTTCTGCTCACCAAGTCTGCATTTATTTGGTCCAAAGTAAAGCAAAAAAATATAATTCTGAAATATTTTACTATTTAAAATAACTGTTTTCAATTTAAATATATTTTAAAATGTAATTTATTCCTGTGATTTCAAAGCTGAATTTTGAGCATCATTACTTCAGAACCTTCAGAAATCATTCTAATATTCTGATTTACTGCTAAAAAAACATTTATTACTATTATGTTGAAAACAACTGAGTAGAATTGTTTCAGGTTTCTTTAATGAATAGAAATTTCAGAAGAACAGAATTTATCTGAAATAGAAATCCTTTGTAACGTTATAAATGTCTTTATCATCACTTTTTATCAATTTAAAGCATCCTTGCTAAATAAAAGTATTAATTTCTAAATTTGTTCCCCACACTCCAAGCTTTTGAATGGTGTAGTGTATAATGTTACAACAGCTTTTAATTTCAGATAAATGCTGATCTTTGGATCTTTCCATTCATCAATGAATCTTGAAAAATGTACTCAACTGTTTTAAATATTGATAATAATAATAATAATAATAATAATAATAATAAATAATAAAAAACAGCAAATAAGCATAATAGAGTGATTTCTGAAGGGTTATGTTAGTCTGAAGTAATGATGCTGAAAATTTAGCTTTGATCACAAGAATAAGTTACATTATAAAATATATTCAAATAGAAAGCGGTTACTTTAAATAGTAAAAATATTTCACAATATTACTACTTTTGCTGTATTTTGGATCAAATAAATGCAGGCTTGGTGAGCAGAAGTGAATTCTTTAAAAAAAAAAAAACATTAAAAATCTTACTGTTCAAAAACTTTTGACTGATAGTGTATGTGCCAGCTAGTTTACAGGAAATTGACCTGATGGAGTGGTCACATAAGCAAAATTTCTTCAAAAAAGTTTATTGTCTGTTGTCAGTAGTGTAGCGATGTAAAAACTCACCCAGAAGTCACTTTGAAATCAAGCAGCTTTCTCTTGGTTAATGCATCTACGAAACCTGCACGAGGGACATTTTTGTACTCATGCGAAACTCCCGATTGTATGGAATATTACTGAAATGACTGATTTTCGATCACAAAATTTTGTAAGCAAAACACCGTTAATGTGACCGCACCTTAAGAAAGCCTTATGATGTTAAAGATTCACATACTTTATTCTAGTTTTCCTTCGTTTCACCCACTGTATCTTGTCTGTACCTTGGGCAGACCCTGTTGCCTGCAGCTAGTCTCCTGCAGCTCAACGGAGTGAGAGATGCCTGCTGCAAATTCCTTCTCAGCCAGCTGGACCCCTCAAACTGCCTGGGCATCCGTGGCTTTGCAGACACTCACTCCTGCAGCGACCTTCTCAAGTCGGCCCATAAGTATGTCCTGCAGCACTTTGTAGAGGTATCGAAGACTGAGGAGTTTATGCTGCTACCTCTCAAACAGGTGAGCCATCTGCTTTGGAACAGTAATGTAGTTAAATGCATAGTTCACACACACCAAAAAAAAATCATTGTCATCATTTTCAGTGTTATTATTATATTTTTATTAGATATTTTAAAAAATATTTTTACTTAGCTCTAATTTATTTGTATTTCAGTACTTATGTGCTTAAAATGATTTATATTAGTCTAATTTTTAAGTTAAGTTTAGGTTTTACATTTTATATGTAATATTTATAATACAAATATAAAAAAGATCTTTTATTTTAGATTTTAATTACTGAAATTTAGCTAATAACCTGACCACTCTTTCGTATAATAAATGTGAAGAAAGACTGGGACAAAAATAAAAATTAAAAAAACATAATAGATTTGTGCGAGGAATTGAAATGCCCAGGGTAATCAGAAATTCAAACTTAATTATTGATGAAGAAACTCTGAACCTAGAGGGTATTCAAGAATAGAATTATTCAGGATGTAAAAAGAGGGGTGTAAAGTGTACCATGATTAAATGATGCATGGAGAGCGCTGGGGAGCTGAGCCATAACAATCCTTGGAGGAAAAATGGTTTTGGCTACGGATGTCTAATTATAAATATGTCACTGACACCACTTCCTGTCACACTGGCCTTGAGCTTTTTAAAAACAGAATCTCTTGAACCTCTATCGTCCTCCGTGTCGCCTGGGAAGTCTTGATTCTTTTGATTTGGTCTGAGAAAAAAAAAGAGATCTGTACTATATTGACCTTCAGTGCAGGAAGGCTGGTCACATCCTGGTTTTTAAAACACCCCTCACCCTCTTGAAAAAAAAAAACCTGGAGAAAGCTGTCAGATAGAATTTCCATTCATTTCAATGTCAGTTGCTCAGCTGACGCAGTGTCACTCGGAATTATGTGGTTCAAATTCTGCTATCTTTTCTCACAGGTGCTCTGGGAACAGAAGTTTTTAATCCTCAGAGCTGTAAAAGCCATGTGACCAGAAACTGTGACGCGGAAGAAAAGGAAATTCATTAATATCCCTATATAACATATTACATTACATACTACAAGTTTGGGGGTTGTTTTGTTTGTTTGTTTGTTTCTATTTGAAATAGAAATATTGTGTAACATTATAAAAACAAATCCCAAACATTTGAATTGCTGTATATTATATAGGGATTTTAACAACATGAATTTCTTTTTCTTTAGAATTTTTTTATTCATCCAGGAATCCTGAAAACCTTAATGTTTTCAACATTAAAAACATTAATAATCAGAAATGTTTCTTGAACATTGCACCAAATCATCATATTAAAATGAATTCTGAAGGATCATGTGACACTGACGACTGGAGTAATGGCTGCTGAAATTTCAGCTTTGCCATCACAGGAATAAACAGTTATTTTAAATTGTAATATTATTTCAGAATTTTACTGTTTTTACTGTATTTTGACCAAATAAATGCAGCATAAAAAGCTTTCAAAAACAAAAATCTGTGTGATTCAGTAGCGTACATGTTTTATATATAATTACATAATCCCAAAATTGTAATTATTACAATACCATAATTAAATATTAGCATTTTACATATTGCTCGTGAAAATCATATTCAGTCAGCATACACAGGAGCATGGCTGTGAAAGCAGAGAGATGTTTTGGCCCCAGATAATATAGTTATAGCATCTATCAGCAGAAGCTAACTGGACCATGCTAATCAGCCAAACCTTGACCTCTTCTTCGACTCGCAAAAGCTAAAATGTCAGAACGCATTGCCCCACGGTGACACTGATATAAGTGCTCTCTGCGTCAGCACCTTCAATACAGTGTCAATCATCCGCTCAAATACACGGCGAAAACAGCACGTCAGTGAGAAGCTGAGACAGCTAATCAGCAGAAAGCAGCTCCTGCTCTCATACGACACTAATTTCATCAGCCCTAATCCGCTCTCTTCGCAGAAAAGCATCTTTTGAAAAAATGGAGTGCTGCTGGTATTAGTATCTCTGTGCTTTGAAAGGTTGCGTGATTCTTTGAAATCCCCCTGCTGTTTAGACACTGTTTGGAGCGAACCATTAATAAGAGGTTGCTCATGACATTGGCCGCGGTTCTCTCTCTCTCTGATTCTCTCACTCTTAACAGCTGTTGCAGGCTGGAGGCTCCCATTGGCCCCGTATTTAACCCAGAAGACCTGGGAAATGCTTGTAGCCATGTTAACTGAGGCCTCTGCCCCAAATAAAC
Organism: Acrossocheilus fasciatus; assembly: GCA_036784905.1. Taxonomy (NCBI): domain Eukaryota; kingdom Metazoa; phylum Chordata; class Actinopteri; order Cypriniformes; family Cyprinidae; genus Acrossocheilus; species Acrossocheilus fasciatus. The sequence continues at coordinate 14,501,143 of CM071960.1, forward strand.
AAACAGTCTGTGACAGGAATATTACAGAGGCTGTTGTAGTGCTTTTGCAAGCGTAGATTAGATGATAGTGTAATGGTAAGCTAAAGCCTTATATCACAACACAAAAGAAAAGAAAGCTAATGTGTGCAATTTTTGCATCACTCACAGCAGCAAATGGAATTGGAAAAACAGTGATAACTGTTTCCCAAACAATTTTATCAGCCTTTCCTCCCCCACCTCTCCGTCTGCCATTGTTCAATCTAAACACTCACTCAGCACTATTGGTTAACCCAAAAGTTGACATGTAAGTAATAAGAAGTAAACACAAGCAAACACAGCAATGTTTTGAAAAGAGGTCTTAATATATATATATATATATATATATATATATATATATATATATATATATATATATGCAATACAAAAATTTTTTGACGGCCTATATGTACACACATTTTTTTGAGCATATTAAATATGTGACCCTGTACCACAAAACCAGTCATAAGAAGCACGGGTATATTTGTAGCAATAGCCAACAATACATTGTATGGGTCAAAATTATCGATTTTTATTTTATGCCAAAAATCATTAGAATATAGTAAAATTTGTAAATTTCCTACTATAAATATCAACTTAATTTTTGATTAGTAATATGCATTGCTAAGAACTTCATTTGGACAACTTTAAAGGCAATTTTCTCAATATTTTTTTTTGCACCCTCAGATTCCAGATTTTCAAATATTGTCCCTAACAAACCATACATCAATGGAAAGCTTATTCAGCTTTCAGATGATGTATAAATCTCAGTTTCAAAAAATTGACCCTTATGACTGGTTTTGTGGTCCAGGGTCACGTATATGGATTATTACATTATTTATTTATTTATTTATTTATTTATTTATTTTTTAATTTGATGCTATCGTTTAAAAGTTTGGGGTCAATATGATTTTTTCTTTTTAAAGAAAATAATACTTTTTATTCAACAGGGATGCATTAAATCGCTTAAAGGTGACAGTAAAGACATTTATAATGTTACAAAAATGTTTATTTCAAATAAATGATAAAAGCTGTTATTTGGAACTTTTGGTCACGTTTTCCACAAAAATATTAACTGTTTTTAACATGAATAACAAGAAGAAATGTTACATTTTGAGCACCAATCTGCATTTTTGAAGGATCATGTGACACTGAAGACTGGAATAGTGGCTGCTGATAATTTGCATTACAGGAGATTTTAAAATTCTCGCCGACCACAAAAAAGTGAATGGCAGTGTGTATATATACATTTACAAAAATTTATATATTTTAAATGTATTTTTTATTTTTTACCTTTAATTTATGTGACTTTGCAATAACAAAGTTTCCAGTGATTTTGAAAATATTTTAATTGTCTACTGAATAGAGAATTTGTGAAATTATACATTTATAGTCAGTGTTGATCAATGTAATATTGACTTTAAACTAGTGCTGTCAAACGATTAACATAACATATAAGTTTACATAATATATGTGTGTACTGTGTATATTTATAGATAAGTACAAACACGTGCATGTATATATTTAATAAAAATGTTATGTTTATATATTAAATATATTTTTATAAAATATAATAATATAAACGTTTATACATGTAAATATTTTCAAAATATATACTGTATGTGTGTGTATTTATATATACATAATAGATAAATACAGTACACATACATATTATGTAAACAAAAACTTTTATTTTGGACAAATAATTGTTTGACAGCACTACTTTAAACAAACTCGTTTTCAAACAGAGATCTGTTTTTTGACATTCTGTGCAGAACACGATGTGCTCAGACTCAAACTGAGCACATCTGTCCTGTACAATATATTACATAAGATGTCTAGATGCACTTCATTCAGATTAAAACAGCAATTTGTCTTTTAGTTATGTAAACACTTTAGTCCAACTGAAACCATACTACTCCTTTGGTTTTAAGATCGCTTATGAACCCTTTCTTGTGATTTCTGCAGGTGCTGGATCTGATTTCTAGTGATAACCTGAATGTCCCATCAGAGGAGGAGGTGTACAGGGCTGTGCTGAGCTGGGTCAAGCATGACATTGATGGGCGGAGGCAGCATGTGCCCCGGGTGGGTATGATTCCTCCTGTCAAACTGTGCTTTTAGCAACATCACAGTATATCACAGGATTAATGCTTATAAAGGATTATGTCTCTACAAATCGATACTCGTTTCTCTATTCCCTCCCTTTTCTTTCTTTAATCCTTTTTAAGCACACGTCTTACCTCTCACTCTTTCCATCCATGCCTTCAGCTGATGAAGTGTGTGCGGCTGCCCCTGCTGACACGAGACTTCCTGATGAGTAATGTGGATACGGAGCTGCTGGTGCGTCACCACTCTGAGTGCAAAGACCTGCTGATCGAGGCACTGAAGTATCACTTGATGCCCGAGCAGAGGGGTGTTCTCAGTAACAGCCGCACACGACCGCGTCGCTGCGAGGGAGCCAGTCCGGTGCTCTTTGCTGTAGGTCTGTAAATCAGGACAAGAGCACATAAAACACACATGCACATATGTTGGTGGGTTTGTGGGTTGATTTAAATGCAAAATGTCTTTCAGGTGGGGGCAGTCTTTTTGCCATTCATGGAGACTGTGAGGCCTATGACACTAGGACAGACCGCTGGCACATGGTTGCATCCATGTCGACACGGCGGGCACGAGTCGGAGTTGCTGCTATTGGAAACAAGCTGTATGCTGTTGGAGGGTACGCAGACCCAAAAGCCTCATCTTTGTCGGAGAACTGTTTTTTCCTTTTATAACGGCAATCTAAAGTGGTAGAGACCCTTGTACTGCGGACCTTTTACGTTTTGAGGCATTAATGTGTGTGTCTCGCCTACTTTAGCATAAAAATAGTCAAACTTGGCATTTACCTGTTTCCTCCCCCTTTGGAAAAGAATCATTAAAAAGGTAGGGAAGCCAATTTCTGTCACATAAGGGAAAAAATGCTTTGGAAAATCATAATTATGACAAAAAGTCATAATTATCACATTAAAATGTATCAAGATTATCAAAATCAAAATCTAAATGTCTAAATTGAGATATAAGTCATAATAATGACTTTCTATCTAATAATTTTTAATTTTGTCAAATGACAATATCTTATTATTACTTTATCTAATCATTTTGACCGTCATAACTATAGGTTTTTGATATCATTTTAATGTTATAATTCCTACGTTGTACATCATAATTTTAACTTTTCATTTCATAAATATGTGTGTAAACAAATGTTTTGGTATAATTTACAAAACTTGTTTTTTTTCTTACGTGGCAGAAATGGGCTTCCATAGAAGTTGAAGAGTCTTTAACTTGATACAGCATCTTAAAAATTAAGCACCCATAATGCACAATGCTGAAAAAAGAGCAAGATGCAACACAGCAGCCAAGGCCACACATCCAGATTTGATTTATTACATTACAAAAGGAACAGAATGTGCAGAAAGCCACATTATTTTCTTAAGATTACCCTGCTGAAGCAATCAAGAAGTTACCTAAGATTAGTTAGGAAATGTGTCAGCTGTTGACTAATGAATTTCTGTGAATGATGACGGTCTTGTCTTTACTTGCATAATAAAGACGCAATATATACAAAAACACATATGAAAGATCTATTGTTCATCTTTGACTTTCCTTTGCTTCTCCCAAACCAGGTATGATGGCACTTCTGATTTGGCTACTGTAGAGTCGTATGACCCTGTAACCAATGCGTGGCAACCTGAGGTGTCTATGGGAACGAGGAGGAGCTGTTTAGGTGTGGCGGTCCTGCATGGGCTGCTATATGCAGCAGGAGGATACGATGGTGCTTCTTGTCTCAACAGGTATACTATCCAGACAAACAAATGTGAAAAGTAATAATAGAGAAAGTTATAAAAAGCATTAAAATGTATGTGAAATTAAATATAATTTAAGAATAAAAAGTATCTCAAATATATTTGTATATATTAAAAATAAAAGTTTTTAATATTATTAAAAAAGTCTCTCTCTCTTTGATTTTGTCTGCAGTGCGGAGAGGTATGACCCTCTGACCAGTACCTGGACCTCCATCGCTGCCATGAGTACCAGGAGGAGATACGTTAGAGTGGCCACATTAGGTAAAAATATGTAATGATAATGTACTAATAAATGTAAAGGATTGTCATCAGCACAGCTGCAAGCACTTCCTCTATATCTTAAGCAGTTGAAATTGAACCGCAAACATGAACCTGTTTTGCCTGTTTCTTCTATTAGATGGCAGTTTGTACGCAGTCGGTGGGTATGACAGCTCCTCACACTTAGCCACGGTAGAAAAGTACGACCCTCAGGTAGGTGACACATGTCTCTCTAGCATGTTGAAAACATCTCCAGGGTGTTTTATGTTTATTCTCCATGGTTAAGGATGTTATTTTATTTTTAGAGTAATGCCTGGACTGCCATTGCCAACATGCTGAGCAGGAGGAGCAGTGCTGGAGTTGCTGTTTTGGAGGGCATGCTTTATGTTGCGGGGGGCAATGATGGTACCAGCTGCCTAAATTCAGTGGAACGATATAATCCGAAAACCAACACCTGGGAGGGAGTGGCCCCCATGAACATCCGCAGGTTTGATAGTGATCTTCAAGTGTTTGTTTAAAGGGATAGTTCACCCAAAAATCACATTTCTGTCATGAATTACTCACCCTCATGTCGTTCCAAACCTGTAAGACCTTTGTTCATCTTCGGAACACTAGATATTTTTTATGAAATCCAAGAGCTTTCTGACCTTGCATAGACAGCAACGCAACTACAACATTCAAGGCCCAGAAAGGTAGTAAGGACATACTACGAGAATACTTTGTGTGCAAAGAATACAAAAATAATAATTCTTAATTCTAGAATTTCTTCTATTCTGTGTCACAGACATGTGTCAAGGTACTGTCATGAACAAGCGTCGAAGACTGACACAGAAGAGAAGAAATTGTTGAATTGGCAAAAAGGCAAAAAGTATTCTCGTAGCTTCATAACATTACGGTTGAACCACTGATGTCACATGGACTATTTTAATGATGTCCTTACTACCTTTCTGGGCCTTAAACATTGTAGTTGCGTTGCTGTCTATGCAGGGTCAGAAAGCTCTTGGATTTCATCAAAAATACTTATGTAGATTTGTATTCCAAAGGTCTTACGGGTTTGGAATGACATGAGAGTGAGTAATTAATGACAATTTTCATTTTTGGGTGAACTATCCCTTTAAAGGATGTGTTTCACAGAAGAAACCCTTTTAAGTGCAAAAAAATCATTCGGTTCCTAATGGACCATCTCTTCTCTTGATCTTCAGGAGCACACATGACCTGGTCGCCATGGATGGCTGGCTATATGCGGTTGGAGGCAATGATGGCAGCTCTAGTCTCAACTCCATAGAAAAGTACAACCCTCGTAGCAACAAATGGGTGGCGGCGTCGTGTATGTTCACGCGCCGTAGCAGCGTGGGAGTCGCTGTTCTGGAGCTCCTCAACTTTCCTCCTCCGTCCTCTCCAACTCTTTCCGTCTCCTCCACAAGTCTTTGACAAAGGGTAAAGACCCGGCTTAGCTCCAGCGGCCTGCCCTGTGTGGCCAAGAGGCGCAACTGCTCGGTTTGAGCATCAGACGAGGAGTGATTTGTGGAGCACAGTGCCCTCCTTCTGCCTGGAGGAACACTGCAGCATTCTGCAGATCATGAGGGTAAAAAAAGGATGAAAAGAAAAAAAAAAACACACACTCTCACACACTCTCACCCTATAAACCCCAGTGCTTGAAAGTGCAAAATAATGTTGCTCTGCCATTTTGCGGTCACTTTGTGTATGATGTATATCTAAATGTATATTTATGTTTACGATTCTTTTTTGAAATATTAAGAAATAATATATTAAACAAAACAAAACAAAAAAGAATGAAAAACTTTAGGAATGTAGCTCTTGACAGGTTCTGCCACGCATGTTTACAGAAATTTCGTCCTGGCAGAAAATAATATTGTAGTGCTGCTGTGCCACACTAGGTGGTAGTAATGTGCAATGCTGCCCTGTCTCACCACAGATGCGCATGGACATTTAGAAGCAGAAAATTCACACAAAACGGTGGCTGGATTCTACACTGCGTACACCTGAGTGTGTCAGATCATGTTGACAACATAATATATGTTTTACTTATTTTCCTATTTATTTATCAAATGTAATATAAACATATGACACTATTTCAGAGATGTTTGAAGGACCACCTTAAGAGACTTAAGAGAGGAAATATAGTTTTAACATACTAATGGACATACTACATATCATAGAAGCACTGGTGTTTGGTATGAAATGTGAGATTTAGGAAGAACAGGTATTTAGTGTTTTATCTAACGGACATGTTTGGTTTGTTTTCTACAGTCATGTATTACAAGCCTTTGAGAGTTTGCGCTCTACATGAGTGCAAACTTGACTAATATGACACGTCTATATCACTAACCAGGAGAAATGTCTTTTTTAATAAAGACTATAGCCATACCTAAAACTAGCTGTGACATTAAAGCTGCACTTTTTCATTTCTCGTGTTTTCGAAAGGGTGAACGGTGCTCAGAACTAATTCTGATTCACTAACGGGTAATCAGTAACACTGACGCTTCAATATCAAGCCCTTCAATGTGAGTAACTCGGCTATTATAAGCTCCTGTATGTTGTATGTCACATTTATTAGTCTTTAGTTGGTAAACCATGTCATTGTGGATTGCATTTTCGAAACTTTGTTTATTTGCCAGGGCTGTCGGATTTGGCAGCTTGATAGGTATAGATAGTTTGTGTTGTGTTGTGATGTCATTGGTAACGGCCACTACCAATGCATCTTACCTCAGATGGGTAGATGAGTGAACGGTGAGTTTTGTGAGTAATTAGTTTATCTGATGAGAGCACAGATCGCCCCAAAACAAAGGATAGTTCCCCCAAAATAAGGTTGTTACAAACATGTATGACGTTCTTTACTAGGTAGAACACAAAGGGGTATATTTAGAAGAATTGTCTGTACAATTTGAAGTAGATGGGAATAAAAGAACAGTTGTATGAGAAGAGAGCAGCTTGGACATTCTGCTAAATATCTTCTTTTTGAAGACAATAAGTTTTGAAATGACATAAGGGTGAGTAAATGATTTTCTTTTTTGGGGAACTATACCTTTAAGTCAATCCTGCTCTCTGCCATTTTACGTAGGTTTTAAAATGTAGCGTAGTATTATATGATTTCAAAACTTCTGAGAAGTTAGGATATTGTTTCCTTTTTTAAAGGACTTTGTTAATTCAGAGAAACTTGTTTAAGGACAGTATAAGTCTGTGTCTAGGGAGATCAGAGTGCTGTGTATGTGTGTTTCTGTAGAGGTGAAGCATCCTGCACTTTGACCATACGTACATAACACCACAGGACCACAACCCCGCAGAAAGGAATTACAGTATATGTATATAACCAAATATCCTGAAACTTGTGCAATGTCAATGTAACTGTGGCTTTCTTTTTCTTTTTCTTTTGTCTTTTTTTTTTTTTTTTTCTTTTTGGATTGTAATGTTGTTGAATGTGTTATTTATATTGTGCCAGTTATGTTTTGCTATATTTAAAAACAAACATGAATTTTTTTGCACTAATGTCAAATGGAGCAATATACTGCTGTATAAAATCAAAACACACAACTGTAAATGAAATAAAGCTGTTTTCAGGTGGAATGTGAGTTTAATCTCATTTGAACAAATAAATTGGCGCGTTATTAAAGAAGTAGTTCACCCAAAAATGAAACATTCTGTTGCCCTCATGCCATTCCAAACATGTATGACTTGCTTTCTTCAGCAGAACACAAAGAAGATATTTTGAAGAATGTTGGTAACCAAACAGTTTTGGTGCTGATTTACAAAAAAACAACAACAGACATTATATCATCTTTCATGTTCTGCAGGAGAAAAAACTAAATAAAATAATAATAATAATACAAGTTTGAAACAACAATGAGTGAATGATATCATTTTCAATTTTGAACAAACTAATATCAGAAGAAAGTGTAACTGAGTTTATGTATTATTAGCATTTGTGCAAGTTACATGTTAAAATACTTCACGTAATGGATAAAATTCTGTCATTGTTTGCTCACCCTCATGTTTTAAAACCTGAATGACCTGAAAATAAAAGGACTCATACCAGAATATTCAAGCTGTTTACAATGAAAGTGAATGGTGACCAAAGCTGTCGAGCAAGATTTTTTAAATTTATTTAAAACCTCCGTTTGTTCTCACAAATGGTTTCAGGAGTGCATGAGTTGTATGGAGTATTTATTGTCTGGTCACCATCCACTTACACTGTATGGAAAAGAGCAGCTTGGACATTCTGCTAAACATCTCCTTTTTAGCTTAAACATCATAAAGCTGACAAGAGGGTGAGTAAATAATGACAGAATTGAATTACTAGGTGATCTGTCCCTTTAATAAACAAAATGATTTTTGGATTAGACCCTTCAAAGCCGAGCCCATTAGAGTTTTGCTCTCTGACTGATGTAAGCAAACAGCTGAGCACTCTCGCTTTACCCACCGTGACCTCAGCTTCACGGCACGAACACCTGTGCTGTGCGCTTACGCACACGTACAGACACATTTGGGCAGTACATCTGATACCATGTATGTTAGCGTTTGCTTTAAGGAGAAGATTCATTTCAGGACTGCAGTATTGTCCTCTGTTATTTTAGCATCTGTGTTTGTGTATTCCCTTCGTAGCCGTCTGTTGTTAGGCAGCTCTGTTAATGAGGGTAGGGGGCTGGGGGCTCTGTCGCAAGCCACTGCGCATGTCCCGAGCCCTGAAGCGCACTGATATGAGGGCCCATGATGAGTTTACAGCCTGGAAAGGCAGCTGCAGGCATATCTGTACAGCAGAGGAGACGCTAACATGGCCCCGGTGTCTGTCCAGCGGCTACCCAGTCACCATTAACCAACCTTTGATAGCTTTGTTCACCTGAGCTCAGTCTACATTAACATCAATTCAAGCTCATAAATACGCATTTGCAGTTTTGTTTCATATTAGATACACGCTATATAAGAATTTTTGATTTTTAATTTTCATTACCATTCAAAGGTTAGGGGTAAGGTTGTTGTTTTTCCCCTAAGAAATGAATATTTTATTCAGCAAGGATGCATTAAATTGATCAATAAATGCTGATTTTTTTTTTTTTTTTTTTAGAGCTTTCTATTCATCAAAGAATCCTAAAAAATGTATCGTGGTTTCCACAAAAAATGTAAGTCGTTTACAAAACTGATAATGATAAGAAATGTTTATTTTAGCAGCAAATCAGCATATTAGAATGATTTCTGAAGGATCATGTGACACTAAACTAAAGGCTGGAGTAACGGCTGTTGAAAATACAGCTTTGCCATCAAAGGAATAAGCTACATTTTAAAACATATTTTTAAAAACAGTTATTTTAAATTTTAATATTTCACGGTATTACTGTTGTACTGTATGTTTGTGAAAATAAATGCATGGTGAGCTTAAGTTTGATAATTATTACAGATTTGATATTCATTTATGATGTGAAATGTTATGATGTTTATTCTTATTGTTTTTAAAAGAAATCTCTTATTCTCACCCAGGCGGTTTTTATTTGATCAAAAATACAGCAAAACAGTAATATTGTAAAATTTTAAAACTGTTTTTATTTATTTATTTATTTTATTATTATTTTTATTAAAACTCTTTTGTATTTTAACATTGTATTCCTGGGATGGCAAGCAACAGTTAATGCAATCTTCAGTGTCACATGATCCTACGGAAATCATTCTAATATGCTGATTTGGTTAAAAAAATATATCAATATTGAAAACAGCTGTGGTAACTGATTTTTATTTATTTATTTAACATAATTCAGCGTTTTTTTTAATTTTCAAAGTAGCATAAATGACAGGTTTAGCATAACTGATTAACTTTCAGGATTCTTTGATAAACAAAGTTCAAAGTAACATTTATTAATTTATCTGTTCTAAAATTAATGTCTTTACTGTCACATTTGAGCAATGTAAAGTAATGTGTTTCTATTGAATGAAAAAAAAAAAAAATCTCACTTCCCCCAAACCTATGAATGGTATACAGTCATGGCCAAAAATATCGGCACCCTTGGTAAATATGATCAAAGAAGGCTGTGAAAATGAATCTGCATTGTTAATTCTTTTGATCTTTTATTTAAACAATTCACAAAAATCTAATCTTTCATTGGATAATAAGAATTTAAAATGGGGGGAAATATCATTATGAAATGAATGTTTTTCTCAAATACACGTTGGACACAATTATTGGCACCCCTAGAAATTCTTATGAGTAAAATGTCTCTCAAGTATATTCCCATTCATATTCACAATTCTGAGCACTCGAGGGTGATTATGAACATGAAATCATCCAGCCATGGCTTCCTGTTTCCAGAGGTGTAAAAAGTACTCAAAAATTTTACTCAAGTGAAAGTAAAGATACTCAGTGAAAATTTTACTCAATTAAAAGTACAAGTATCGGGCCAAAAACATACTTGAGTAAAAGTAAAGAAGTACAACTTTAAATTGTACTCAAGTACTTAAAAAAGTAGAAGTACTTTTTTTTTTTTTTTTTCCTGACAGACATACAGAAGTTTGGTTAAAGGGAGAAAACTAAACAAAATGCAATGGCACAGATCAAACACATATCTAGTGCAGCGATAACAATTGAAATGCAGCACAGCGGAACACACACACACACACACACACACACACACACACACACACACACACAAAAAAAAATCATATTTATACTGTATATATATATATATATATATATACAGTATAAATATGACTTTTATTTATCAGATGAACACAAACTAAGATCTAAATCATCTAAACTAAATCATCTCTCTTCGTATAATAAGACAAGTATGGGACTTCCAAAAATGACACTTCAAAAACTACACAAAGTGAATATGACAGTAAGTCATACAACCCCTGTTAATGAATCAGTGTCTTCTTAAGTGAAACGGTAAGCATATGTAAGAAAATTACAAATACTAATATTTTTAACTTGACCGTCATGTTCACTTTGTGTTGTTTCTATAGTGGTTCTGTCCCCTTGCATTACACAGACTAAAAATCTTTGCTTGTGTTCATCTGAAGAAAGAAAGTCATAAACATCTGGGACAACATGAGAATCTTAATTTTTTGGGTGAACTATCACTTAATAACAATGTGATGCAGAGGTTAGAAACATATTCCAGACAGAATGCAAGAATGGGCTGAATTAATGAGGAGTGTCGTAGAATTAAAACATGCAACATTAACGTTTTGAAAGGCCACTTTTTTGTGTTGTCTATGTCACTGTCTAAAAGGATAATTAATCTTTTAATTGTTTATTTGGGGCATTTTAATTTGGGCATTTTCTCAGCAAATATTGCTACATAATTATTTGCGACTAATTATATGAATTAATGAGCAAATCATGTAATTATTAAGATTAAGAAAAAAAATTCATTGAGAGTCCACGTTCCTACTCAATGCGTCATATAATGACATATTATTAAAACAACTTATCCACTACCTGGTAAGAAGAAGTAAACATACAATGTTCATTTAAACATTTTTTTGGAGATTTGTAACATTTAATTAAAAAAATAATAATTCCCAGAAAAATATTAATTATATTTAAATTTTCATCACTGATTTTATTTGCAATATATTACACAACTAATGGCTCTATCAAAACAAAGAATAATGAATAAACTTTTTGGGGGAAACACAACTTTGCTACCTCAACATGCTTCCTCGGATTTGATGGTGAACTTTTGAACCCAGACATTTACCTGATGAAAGTCATAAATGAAGCAGAACTGATCATTGGTTCTCACATCAAGAACACATGTTTGAGATTCTGTTTACCATATTTAATGTGTATAGGATAAAATAAAAATGTAATGTACTTTTTAAGTTGAAATAAAATTGTAAGGAGTAAAAAGTATTGTTTTTTCTTCAGAAATGTAATCAAGTAAAAGTACAAGTAGTCAGTTTAAATTGTACTTGAATAAAGTAAAAATCCCCCAAAATAATACTTAAGTAAAGTAATCAAGTATTTTACACCTCTGCCTGTTTCACAGAAATATAAATAGGAGGGAAAACAAAGCCCAAATTCCCTTAATCATCCATTACAATGAGAAAAAATAAAGAATATATTTCTGATGTGCAGCAAAAGATAATTGAGCTTCACAAATTAGTGAAGTGGCTTTAAGAAAAGAGCTAGAGCAGTGAAAATTCCCATTTCAACCATCAGGGGATTTGTGCCACTCGCCCTCACCAGTTTCCTCGAAAACGAGGTCCTCAAGACACTGTTCCGGCTCGGGATCTCTTACCATCAGCCAACGGAGCTCCCAAACACCTCCAACCTGAATTGGAAGGAGGCGGTCATCAGGTGTCTTGAGAGTCTCCGATCCCGAGCCAGAGTTCCATCCGCGCTCTCCTGAATCCGCCGCCGTCCGTAGCTCTCCCTCACCCGCCGTCGTCTGCGGCCACCTCAAGCCCACTGCTGTTTGCGGCTCTCCTAGGCCCGCCATCCGCGGCCCAAGCAAGCCCACCTGCAGAGAGTATGGCAAGCCCACCAACACTTGGTCCAGTGCTACTGGATATGGTGCTTCCACTGGAGTTTGCTGTGCCCATCCTAACCCCGGAATCTCCCTCACCTCTGCTGGTCCTGTCCAGCCCTCCATCTCCTGAGTTCCCCAAGTCAGCCAGCTCCACTCTTCACAAGTGCCCTCCTACGTCTCCGCTGGTCCCGTCCAGTCCTCCTACATCTCAGCTGGTCCTGTCCAGCTCTCCGTCGTCCCCGCTGGTTCCGTCCAGCTCCGCGCTTCCAGAGCGCCCCCAAGAGTCCGCCTCTCCAGGGCCCGTTCCTCCAGAGCCCGCCTCTTCAGGGCCCATTCCCAAAGTGCCCACTCCTCCCGAGCACCCACCAGACTTTATAGACTTTCCCAAGAAATTTTTTTTTGGGGGGGGTGGGGGGGTGGGGGGTCCTTCTAGTTTCCTGTTTGCCCTTATTTGGTTTTGTTCCGTTTTTTGTCATTAGGTAATCATCGTTTATTATCCACGCCTGTTTTGTATTAATCATCTCGTTTACTCCTTTGTTTCCTGTTCTTTATAAGCATTCAGTTTCGTTGCAGTCTTTGTCCGATCTCAGTTACTTCAAATTGTGTATTTTTTATCTCCTGAGTTTTCTATTAAATGTGACCTCTTATGAAAATCCCGTGTTGTCTCCTGCGCCTTCCTGCCATGACACACCGTTACACGTTATTTGGGAGGGTTTCAAGAAATTCTCCTAGCTCATCCAGAAACAAACTCCAGCATATTCAGTTATCAGACATGACTGGAACTTCAAATGGGACTGGCTTCTATGGTCAGATGAAACTAAAAAATTCGCCTTTTAGCAGCAAACACCCAAGATGGGTTTGGTGAACACAGGGATAAAAAGTACCCAATGTGTGCAATGAAATATACTGCTGTATTTTTGATGTTGTGGGCCTATATTTCTGCTGGAGGTCCTGGACATCTTGTTTAGACACATGGCATCATGGATTCTATCAAATACCAACAGATAAAAAATCAATAAGTGACTGACTCTGTTAGAAATCTTATAATGGGCCATGTTTGGATCTTCCAACTGTACAATAATCCAAACACAAACCTCAAAAACGACACAAAAAATGGGTCACTGAGCACAAAACCAAGCTTCTGCTGGTCATTCCAGTCCTCTGACCTGAACCCTGTAGAAAATGAGTGAACTGAAGAGAAGAAGCACCAACATGGAGCTGGGAATCTAAAGGGTCTGGAGTGATTCTGGATGAAGGAATGGTCTCTTTCCTGTAGCTCAAATAGTAGAGCATGGCGCTAGCAACGCCAAGATCATGGGTTCGATTCCCAGGGAAAGCAAGAGCTGATAAAATGTTAAAACTGTAACTTGAATGCAATGTAAGTCGCTTTGGATAAAAGCGTCTGCTAAATGCGTAAATGTAAATGTAAAATGTAAATGTCTCTGATCTCTTGTCAGGTGTTCTCTAACCTCATCAGGCATTATAGGAGAAAATTTAGAGCTGTTAAACAGTGTTCAAAAAGTATTGAATAAAAGGGTACCGTTAATTGTGGCTAATGTGTATTAGAGAAAAACATTTATTTCATAATGATATTTCCTCCCATTTAAAATTTTTATTCTGCAATGAAAGGTTAGATTTTTGTGATTTCACAGCTTCTTTGATCATATTTACCAAGTGTGCCAATATTTTTGGTGATGACTGTATAAAAGTACTATGTTGTCTTCCCTAATTAGAAGACAAACGTTGTTGGATATTGAGCAATCCTTCAAAAATTTATTATTCAGAGCCTGCATGTATTCCAGGGAACAAGGAAATATTTTTTTTCTCATGGTTCTACTTTCTCCTTTTTCTCCACTGAATTCTGTCAGCAAAAAAAAAAATATATATATATATATATATATATATCACATTTGACATCATCTTTGTCAGTCATTTCTGTTGAACATGTAAAAAAAAAAAAAAAAAAAAAATCACAAAGGCATTTAACCAAAAAAACTCTTACACCTGTTTGATGTGGCCCTTCAAAGCCTTTTTATTCCACCTCTTACACCTTGTTTTTTTTGTACTGTGAGAGCTCTGACACCCATGGTTCTCTCTTGCACACGTGGTCCATTGAAAACAGCCAGAGGTGTGAAGTTAGCACCCCTAACGCACCCAGCGAGTCTGAAAAAACATTGCAGAGGGATTTCCCAGACAGGGTCGTGCCGATAGCCTTGCTCAATGCACAGCTCTGATACTTGTGTGTGAGATTCTGTCTGAAGGATTCATGACTTTCATAGTACATTGCGAACTAGTCTTATCATGATGTTTGAGATCATATTTCCTGTAAACTTATTTTAAAACATCTTTTTTTCAAACAGCGGTCTACTTGAATTTATGTAATAGATACTCTCATATAGTATTAGGTGTGTAATATACAGGTCAGTGTGTGGTCAAAATGACCATTAGGGATATGAATCATAAGTAAATGGTGACTGAGAATTACATATTTTTCCTCCATTTGTTTGGGCATATAATCCACTCACAGGCTAAGCATTTAACCCCATATAGGATCCAAACAGAAATTCAGATGAGGAAGCGCATGATTTTTTTTGAATAAGATCGGAAGAAAAGCTACTCACAAAAAATGTTGTGGGCAGTCAGATACACTGTTGTGTTTGGCTTGGTTTTCCACTTCCTTCCACATCCGTCCTTTCTCCTTTGTGACAACTTAAAAAAACACGGGCTTAATGTAAACCTTCTGTTTTTATGGATTGTATAAATTCACAATAGTATGCTTTTGTTACTAGACAATTATTATTCTACATACAGAACATTAATGAACAGTGTAAACAAATTATTTAGTTATATTATTATAGTGGTTCATCATAGTATGCAACTACTATTGAACCTTATAATGCCATAAAAATAAGAAAACTTATGTGCACTAAAATCAAAAGGGGTTTATTTTGTCAAAGGTTTGGGGGCTTTTTTGATGTTTAAATCTCCCTTTTAAATGTTTTTGAAAGTCAGCATTTATTTAAACAAAAATACAGTAAAAAGTTATAATGTTAAAGATGTTACAATTTAAAATAACTTATATTTTTGAATCAATATCCTTCAGAAATCATTCTAAAATGCTATATTATTAATATTTATTATTATTTATCAGTATTGAAAACAATTGTGCTGCTTAATTTTTTTTAGAAACTGATATTTGTGGCAGCGACGTTAAAAAAAAGAGAAAAAAAGTCCTTTAATTTAATGCACCCTTGCTGAATATAAGTATTTATTTCTTTAAAAAATTATCACTGACCCCAACAAATAATTATCAAAAAGAAAAAACTCCAAATAATTTAAATGAATAAATAAAAAAAGTACAAATAAATAAATAAATAATAATAAATACAAAACATATTTGTGAATGTGCTAATTAAATATTAAGCAATATAATTCTGTTTGTTAATGTTCTTAATGAAAATGATTTTAAATGTAAGATCTTGTAAATATAGGGGGTCTCTAAGCTGCCTGAGAGTCAGAATGGAGGGATTTGTAAAGGCTGAAAATCCCGGATCCAACCCTTCCCTAACATCTGACCTGTATTCCAAAAAGCAACTGAAACTCAAAGGAGCAGACAGAAACCCATATGACTAGAAGTGAGATTTTCCCAGACTATGTCAGATGTTTCCCTGTTTTTTCTTACGCTGTAATTTCCTTTAGGAGACTCAGAGCTTGATGCAGAGTGAACACCTCATGACTCATATTGTAGTTCTTCAGAGCTCAGACTGAGAACGGGGGAATGATACATCATCTCTGTTTTTCCATGACAGGTCAATGAAAGAGCTCTTTCAAGAATATATTTCTTTTATCACCCACTGCCTTCACCATATTTATTATTTAAAAAAACAGAGGATCTTTGTGATTTAATAAAACAGAGGTATGCTATCCTCATATTTGTGCAATGCTTCATATGATATGTTTTTTTTATTGCACCGAACTTCAGCTATTATTTGTCTGAACCACAGAAATTCTCAGTAAGCTAGTAAACAATGGCATAGTATCTGATCAGAGTATAAACGTGCTGTAGCTGTTTAATATAGAGAATTGAGGAATGAGCTGGAATGTGTCAGTTTAGTGCCTCCGGCATGGCCTCACTTACATTTCCTGGTTCAGCTGGTTTGAATCAGCAAACGCCCACGCTAGAACAATAACCTCTAAAATTTCATTTGTGAGGGTTTGTTTGAAAATATACTGTGGGAATGAAACCATAAATGGCAAGAGCTGAAATGCATACATGGAGTTTACGTACACATACATTTACACGTCATTAGAAGAAGCATTCAAAGAATGCATTAAAACACAGAACGCCTCATACAATAGCTAATCATCATTAAGGCACATACAAAGAGGGAGGCTAGAACTTGTAATTACATTTGTTATAATTTAATATTCTTGAGGCAATCTGCATGTCTGACAGCTGGAAGATATCAGGGATACAAACCCTCACCAGGATGGGATTGTTCACTTGTGCTTCCTTGATTGCATACAGGAAGTGTTGCTCTTTTAATTTAATTAGATCATATCTCACACATTTGCAAACATGCAGAGAATATACAGTCACCATGTTCACAGCAAGTACAGACGAGTGTAATGTGACAACCTGCTTAGAAATATAGATCCTAAAATTAGCACATTTTTATAGAATTACTTTTATATAGGTGATTTCGTAAGTTTATTATTTATGTTTTACTATTTGTTATTATATTTTTGCCGTGATTGTAGCTTTCGATGCTAATATAGCATTTTAAAAATATGAATGAATGAATGAAATAAGTCAGTGACCTCCATTTTCAACAAAAATGAAAAAGTAAATAACAACAAAACAATACTTTGTTATAAAAAATGTGTGAATTATATTTGAATATATATATATATATATATATATATATATATATATATATATATATATATATATATATATTTATTTATTTATTTATATATTACATACTTAAACATAATATAATATAATAAAATAAAATAAAACCCAAATACTGCCAGTAATAGCAATAAAATCATATTAATAATAAACAAAAATGTCATTATTATTGTTGTTGTTATTATTATTTTATTAAAAGATTGAATATTCAAATATTATTAACAAAATAAAATACTGCCAGGAATGGTAATAAAACCATAACACACACACACACACACACACACGCACGCATGCACGCACGCACGCACGCACACACACACACACAAAAATATACAATAAAACAATCAAGAAAATTGAGCATACCATATTTCTGTCTAAATATCTTTAAAACAATATTGAGAAGCAAAATAGATATTGTATTATGTCAGAGAAAATTTCTGTTACGTTTCATTTTTTTTTACCCAATTAGCATTTTTTAACCTAACTATTTTTGAATTATTATTATTATTATTATTAGTAGTAGTAGTAGTAGTATAAAACAAAAATATTGCCAGGAAGAGTAAGAAAAAATATCAATAATAAACAATAAATAAAATACAAGAAAATTTAGTGATTTTTAAGTGTTCTAGAACTTTTTCATTACACAGACTTCCAGACATCTTAAATATATTAATTATTTTAGTGAATAATATAATCAGCCAGTAGTATTCAGAGCATATCCATGTCCAGACATGTTTGCTGTGACCTCTTAAGTGACACCAGCAGGCTCCTTTCTGACTTTAATACTCTTTCATCAGTGTTCAAACATTCAAATCAGTGCCATTTGCCCACTATAAGGTGTTAAAAACTACGCGTTCCCCTTTGTCATTTAAGCTTTATTTAGTGAAGGGATCTCACGCAGAAGGTGTGAACTTCATTGCTCTGGTCCTCTGTCTTCGTCTCCCTCTTTCCCCCTGCCCACACACACACCTCACTTTATCTCCACCCACTGACACACTCCCTCTCTCATACACTCCCCTCTCGCCTGTCTGCTGCTTCAGTATCAGTCTCGTCTCTCCGGTGAACAGACACACACTCACTCACTCACTCGCTCACTCCAGAGAGGTTGGATTACAACAGGGATCACTAAACTATATTGATCTTGCAGACAGATACACCAGCACTCTCTCATCGAGGAGATACACACACTGTCCCAGGATCAACATGGGGAGTAGTATGTCATGCGTCCCCCAACACAACTTCAGGTTCTCCAGCAAGAGCTTCATCCGCAGGAACAGGTAAGAACCATGAG
Source organism: Acrossocheilus fasciatus (assembly GCA_036784905.1). Taxonomy (NCBI): domain Eukaryota; kingdom Metazoa; phylum Chordata; class Actinopteri; order Cypriniformes; family Cyprinidae; genus Acrossocheilus; species Acrossocheilus fasciatus. The sequence continues at coordinate 14,519,947 of CM071960.1, forward strand.
AAACTACCTTCAAATTACCAAGCTTTAAAAGTATGAAGACATGTCATGTAAACAAGAGGGATGTCATAAGATGTTTTGAGGTTTTATGTACGAATTTGGATTGGATTGAAAATTTGGAAAGTTTGGAAAATAAATAACAATATTATCAATATTTGATAATATTGTTAACAAACATCAATATTTTTTTATCTTGTTTTACAGTAGAAATGTCTAATCATCATTAAAACCACATACATTTACTTGAGAAGCAAACTTGTGTACATTTAAAACAATTGTAGAAACTATTGTCTGATAAATTTCACAAATACTTACAACTGCACATAACGTATTAAACATGAAATTTTAAACCAGAAAAAACTGAAATAGTATCTATTCTATTTCATCTGTTTTAAGTGTATAAGATATTCATTTATAAGATTTGTGTTCAGAAACATTTTATTTTCCTCACGCCACTAGCAATCTGAATATGAAAATATGAATTATTATTGTTATTATTATTATTATTTTAATTTACGTAAAATATTATTTAATTTAGATATTTTTTTAGATTTAAAAGAAGGAAAATTTTCCAATGGGGAAAAATAGCTTTTGAAATTTTTGCTGCTTAAAAGGTTTAGTAATATATGATGATGTTGGAAAACAAGACAAAACTACTCATTGAAAAATGATATTTTGTAGCACAATGGCGTGATGAACACGGGTTAGAGATTTGAAATTAGCGGTGTAATGATGCTGTCTGTAAATCTCATTAGCTCAGCGTCAGGATCTCACTTCACAGTGACTGATACATTCATCTGCTGATAGAATTCACTAGTGTAATGAAGTTAGATCTATTTCTGTTTCCAGTGCAGCCTTCAGGGAAGGGTAGACTTCTCAGGTTTCATTGTTTTTTGAGAGAATTGGGTTTATCCTGCGCAGAAAGTAATACTATTGTGCTTGCACTGCTAGTGACAGCGATCCGTGTAATTTACTGCTGTCTAATTTGGACAACTCTTCTGACTACCTGTCAGTAAAATAGACAGTTGGCCTATTTTAAATCAGACTGTTTGTCTGTTGTGTCTAGTTTGCATGTGCTCTGAATGTAAGTTAATGGGTTCAGTTAGGGTTCAGGGTCCGAGACCATAAAAAAAGTCTTTGTATTTTTACTGCGAACATATCAGATCAGAGTTCAGTGTAGTGGGACCCCAGACCCTTTAAAACTCAGGACCCCTATCAGATTTAAATAAGCCCACTGAATGGTTGCATGTTTAATGAAAGCAAAAGGTGATCCGCTGGAAATAGTTACATAAAGTTGTCGCTGTCAAACTTTCATCACTTTTACGAGCATGTTCTGTGTAACAAGCTGCCTGCAACCTGCATTCTTCTCCCGGATGAATTCTCCGGATGCCAAACACGTTCATCACTGAGCCCTAGTAAATCACCGATACTTCCCATTATTGTCTGCATGAATGAGCCCAGTGTTGTTATGCTAATTGCATTCAAAGCAGAGACAGATTGACAAAGAGAGAGAAGAAAAACATGGGAGGCACTGAGGACGTCTCTCTCGCTGAGGATGATCTCCTCGCTGACTTTGACTTCCTTAGATTATCGTTGTGCAGGAAGGACTTCATTATATAGATCTGACACTAATGATTATAAATGGGGGTCATGGGTAACAAAAGGCATTTCATGAGTGGGGCATTGTGGTTTGTAACACAAGCTTTATTGTTTTTTCTCTTTAAATGGTGCAGACAGAGATGTAAAACTGATATGTTGACTAGTGCAAGCTAAGGAAGAATGGACATGTGTAATGGTGATGCAATCTTTTGTGTGGGACACTGAGCACCAGAATCTTCACAGACAGATTGGATGTGACTCAGCATGATTAACTGATCATCCTGAGTCAAGATAACCCTTGTGTGGGGTCGCATCCATTTTTTCTTGTCCCACAACCCTATACTTGACTAACTAGGGTCTACTGTTTTGTGCACTGTTTTCTGAGCAGCAGCCGTTTGTTCCGGAAAAAGTACCCACAGGAGGGTCAGGAGAAGTCCAACAGCATCATCAACATTCTCTGCACCGTCACACCAAGAAAGGTGAGGAACCTTCCAGCTAATGATTTCCTAACCTTCTCAATAAATCATGAAAAGTTCTGTGAATGTTCAAAACATCTCATTTTTTGCATGTTTTAAGAAAATGTTTCCTTGGTTACGCTAACACTTTGGAAATGTTAGCAGAATTTTACCAGATAATGTTCTAAGATTATTTTCCTAAGATTTTTCTTAAATTATAAAAAATATTTTTCAAAATAGAGTTATGAAAATATTGCTTCCAAAAACTGTTTTAAGAAAGTTTTCTTTTGTTATACTAACGTTTCGCAAAATGTTAGTAGAATGTTACCAGAAAACAAGTCTATGTCCTAAGAACATTTTCCATTAAGTCTTTATTCAAAATTGGAAGTATTTGAATATTCACAGCGTATTTGAAAATAGCAACTTGCAACTTTGAGAAAACTGAGAACATTAGACGAAGTTTTGAAAACATTCCCTATTAGCTAGGCTTTCACATATAAGAAGTACATCTTTGCATATCAGATATTATTGAGTAAAGGAACTAATTTTAACACTGTGTGTGTTGACATAGGAAATGTCACCGAAAGATCTCCAGGCGATCGAGAACATCAAATGGGACCCTCCGTTCCCCTACGACCCAGTTAGTGGATGGAAAAAGAGCAGCATCAATGTAAAGAACTACGGCAGAATGATCCACAGCTCCAAAGTGCGCTTCCGCTTCCTGCACTGCCAGGTAAGACACACCAACTCGCATCTAAAACACATATCCAATCAAACTCCAAAACAAACACGCAGTCGTCAAGAATAATCATTCAATAAACCTTTCAAAACAGACTTTTAAATGATGATTAAGGTGGTCTAAGCAGCCGTGACAGTCACTTACTCACTCTCTGTGAGGTAATGCATAACAAACAGGTGGAAGATACAAGATGTCACATGGTGGTTGTATGAAGCACTGTGGGAATGACGTACGTGCATTTGCTGATTAATTGATGCATGGTTTGGGGAGTTTAGGCCGTGTCGGAACACGCAGGGATGTGAGTTGTGAAATGGCTCAGAGTTGCAGAGATTACCTGGGGCAGAGCGCACTGATCAAACCACTGATATATCACACATTGGCTCTGAAGCGTGGGAATCTCTTTGGTTTGATAATGTAGTCATACTGGGGAAAAAAAAGAGTGTGAAGGTGAGGGAAGAAAAATAACCCAACACAGGATGAGGTCAAAGGAGAACATACTGTACAGCGGTGACATTGCAGTTGAAAGGAAATGTTACCTAACAGTATTTGTGATAATGGCATATTCTGTAATGTGGTAAAGACCTAGATCAGATGAAGGGAAATGAGCTGTCTGTGATAAATCAACTAGTCTTTAGAGCAAACAAACACTTCTCAGAAAGTATTCACAGAGACTTGATTTACACAGGAGTATTTAACCATTCATTCCAGGGATTGTGAACAAGATTGCTACATTTACCACACATTAATGCCCTGTCTATTTTTATTTTTTTATTTTGTCTGGGTGAAATGTTGCATCTTGTTTGGAGTTTGCCTTCAACATGACCTTTGAAAATCTTGCTATTCAGACTATGGGAGAGTGAAATCTTTTAATCCGCCTGTGTTGTTGAATTCAAGCCTATAAAGCAGCATTACCCAGAATGATCCCTCTGATTGTTTCGATACTGAGCTGATGGAATGTGTCTGTTCTTTCAGGATGTGCATGACTGCTATCTGGACCTGTTCCAAACCCATCTTCATTTTGTCTCAAACAACACAACTGGACTCACATACCAGGTAAAAGATGCACCTACTGTACTCATTTTGTTACACACAATAAACAATGCACACCACAGGCCAAAAATGTAAAAGAGCTCCATATATGTCCATGCTGTCGTTTGAGTCATGCGATAACGGAGACGGATATTACACATTTTCTATGCTTTATGATTATGTAAAATGTGTCACCTCTCCATGCCAAAAGCGCCACACTAAGTTGTATTCAATCATAAAATTTGCTCTATCTGTTGTGACCTGTATTAATCAGGTTTTATTATGTCTGTATTCATTAACTTGAGTCTGGGAGGTGACGGTAATAAATGTTCATTATCATTGAAAGAGTATTGTGCAATACTGAATGTGTCAAAGTGACAGACATCTAAAGTGTCATAATTTTCATAACAATGTAACATTTATTTGAATTTGAATAAAATTTCAAAACGTTCTAAGTTAAAACTTTTCAAGTTAATTCCAAGTTTTAAAGTTATTCATATATATATAAATTGTTATTATATTATATAAAATGTAATTTTATTTTCAAATTCAAATGGCTCTCTATATAAAAATGTTTATTTAATTCACTGTAAAGTCAGACTACTAAACTCTCTATGATTTATTTTTGTTATACAGGGAACACTTCCTCTCAAAGAGCTCACAATTTGCAAGGTGCAGAACAGGAACAGCCTTGGTGATCCACAGGAATTTGCATTCCAGATAAACGGTGAGTGTGCTTGATAATCAAGGGTTGAACAAACAGGAAAAGGTAGGCATGAAACAAAAAGATAAAGTGATGGGGAGATTTAGTTATCATACATATAATTGCCCAATACAAAAATTTGTGTTTCTCTAAAATTTTATTTCTTACATTTTTGGAGGTCTTTTTTTATTATTATTCCAAACCCTGTTGTTCTCAGTGATATATTTAAGAGTGGAATTTGTGACTCTCAACCAACCAGAAAACAAAAGACGGGGTGAGGCTTATATTGTAAAGCCACACTATGTAGGCCCAAAACCACTTCCCATGTTCGGACATTCCAGAGGTTCAAAAGCACTAACACAAAGTAAACCCTCCTCCATTTGCCACTAGTCAAAAGAGAGATAAATTGTCTTCAAGACCCCCCTTGTTATACGACAGGTGCGCCTGAACTCGCTCAGCTGTGGAGCTACGAGGGCCCTTTCCCTCTTCATCTCTCCTTCACAGTTAAAGTACTCCACATTCCAGAGCACTGGACCTGAACACACAAGTTTGCTTATAAAATTTTATGAGAATTTACCACATAAGAAAATATTGACTTTATTGCTTTGTCACGCTGAGCAATCAACAAAACGCTTCAAACTATGCTTAACGTTCTCGGAAGATGAGTCAATGCGGCCGTGATTGAATGAAAAATAATTAAAGCTTAACCGTTATGTGATGTTAAGTCCCACTCTCCAAATTAGTGAATAAATCTTCTTATTTGCCACAACATTACATCGGATAGGACTCACTACTGTATTTTATATGGGAAAGATGACGTCTTAGATTGCTGGGAGTGAGATTTGGGAATCTATGAGGCACACAGCAGCACTTCCAGTCCAGACTAAATATGTATTCTGGGAAAAAAAAATGACCAAGTCTTGCACATGAACACGTGCCTCTGCTGAGAACACATCACACCTAACTGGCAATGACTGTACAGGGCAGGTCAGAGTGGCTGATATCTACGCTGATAATGGCTGGAATGTGGGTCTGATAAAAGGGGAGATTCCAGTTTGATGCATACTTTCAGAATAGCTGTTTTCAAGAAGGGACAACTGGTTTACTGCAAATGTATGGCATGTTGTAATGTTAAGAGCTCTTGAAACAGATTATTTGCTCTCAGCGTCAGAAATGTCAACACTGACAAGAAACAGAGCAATGATATCTAGATAAATGCATCTATACTAAAAAAACAAGAGATTCACCAAAATATTCAGCAACCTGTTGCAGGTTTTAAAGAGATCCAGATGGTCACTGGTCGTAGTCATCTGACCTAACCTCTGACCCCTTGTCTTTGACCTTTGTAGGGGTCAGCTTAAATCCTATCATCGTGTACTGCTTGACAGAAGAAGAGATGAACAACTGGTTTGGGCTTTTGAAAGAACAAATCGAGGCCAATGGTGGCAGTGCAATCGTACAGGAGACATACACAAGAATTAAGGTACTGCAAAATCTACCTTTAATCAGAATTACCTGTATTTGCTAGCTGCCAAATTGAAGCATAAGACAATGAATGTAAAAAAAAAAGGTGTTAATTCAGGTCAGAGTGACTAATGTTGGCCATTGTCCTATGGGATTTCATAAGGGAGTGGTTTCTTTTGTGGTCACCTTAGCTGGATTTTAAAAAGACATGTTTTCTTTCCTGTTCTAACACATCATGCTATTGCAGCAAGTGAGCTCACTGAACCAAACATCCGCATCCCATAATTAGCAGGGACATGCAATCGAAAAGCAATGGATTTCTTTGAAATCCCCAATGCTGATGACACTCCCTTATCTTTCCCATATCATAAGACACGTCATGCCAGTTTTTATTTTTGAGCATGGATTTAAACCAAGTATTGCCTCCAAAGGTGCAGTGCTCAGAAGAGACCAAAGTGGAAAAGGAGGAGTTGAGGAACTCCATCAGTAAAGAGCCCATTTATGAGTGGGAGGGCTCACAACGAGAGAGTCTAGGGCCCATCAATTACGTCACGAAAGTCAGGCTGCAACACATGCCTTGTCAGGTAAGAGATCTCCAGGATGTTCTCATCATCTCACCCCTTGTTTTGGTTTGATTATCTATACAACCTGATAAAATGGAAAAAAATTAAATTAATATATTTACATAAATATAATGGCATAAAGCAACAGCATATATATTGTTTAGTATTTATTATACAGTAAAGTATTTATTATACAGCAAAAAATGAAATTTCATTCATTACTCAAAATATAAGAAAATACAATTACAGTGGCATTACACAACTGAGAATGACGTTCACTCTGAAAAGCCTTTGAATTAATTGTTTGGTCTTAGCATGAGGAGGGTCTAAATTCACTCCCATACTTTCTTAAGAGGTGCAAAGCAAGCTTAGGGTCTGTCTTTACACTTAGGGTCTGTTTTGGCATGGCCACTGTCACACTACCCTCATTAGTCAGAGTCTGCTTGGTTTCAGCAAGTCTCCTTGAACTGACAGCATACAAACACAAAGCACGCCAGTTCATACTATGGGGACTGTAGTGTAACCCAATATCCGGTGTACGTGTGGCCAAATATCTAAACCTTTCCCAGAGAGTGAGGGAGGGTGAGCAACTGATAGTCCTTCTTAAGTGTACTGTGAGAGCGGAGAGGATCTGCTTGTGAAAAGGGTGTGTAAACCAGTTGCTTGCCTCACGCACTTGACTTGACTCACCCAACAGCTGTCTTTGAACACACCCTGAGTTAAAGCACACACTCGTGGTCGGAGCAAGACCTCTGGGAAATCTGTGCTTCACATACTGCTGTGCAAAGTGATGGTCAGCTTCTTAGATATTATTAGGCTATGCAACAGTAAGTTCCGGTGTTGTGCACAATTCTGACCCCCTGCCAGATTATTACCCCCCTAGTATTGGTAGGTTTAGGGTTAGGTGTGGGGGAGGGGTTAAGATTAGGGGTGGGGTTAGGATTAGGCAATCAGATAGCGATTTCAACGATAGGGGTAATAATTTGGCAGGGGGTCGAAAATGGGCACAACACCGGTCCTCCAATTCCGCTCCAACAGCACTTTTTGTTTCACTCCTCTCCGTATTTGCACGTTTCAAGGGACGCATGATGATGAGCACTTTCGAAACGATTCTTCAAAGCCTTTGTCAATCTTTTGTTTTGAATCCGTGATTCCTACCAAACTCGCCATGTCAGGTGATTTCAGCAAACAAGGCTAAATTAAATCATACTGTTTTGAAACTGTTTACATTCTGATGGTTCGGCTAAAGTGCTCTTACAGGTAAACTATAGTGTCTATGATTTTAACAGATCTCTGCTAGTTATATAATATTGGTTCAGTTTTACTGAATTTCCGTAAACGTGCGTATGATTAAAAAAGGAAACGTGATAGTTAATTGTTTTTGTCTAATTAGCCAAGTAACCACCTTTAATAGAAGAACACACATTGTCTTCATATTTAATGATATTTAATGATTTGTAGATTACATTTAATAGATTGCACTTTCATGAAAGTAATTGTAATTGGTTTGTAAAAGGTTGAGCTCATTGCATTTACACCATTTTGCAAGTAGGGCTCGCTTCAGCCCACAAGATCCAGGGGGTGTGGTTGGATCCACATCTAGGGGATGGAGATTGGGTGGACCCCCTGCCAAATTATTTAGGGGTGGAGATGGGTGGGTTTAGGGATCAGGGGCTAGAGATGGGCAGGTTTAGGTATATGTAAGGTGTGAGGAGTTGGATCTGGATCCAACCATGCCCCCTGGATCTTGTGGGCTGAAGCGAGACGCTCCTCCCATTTTGACCAACAGGTAACACCAGCCTGCATTTTTTCAGCGCTTCAAATCAAAAGAATCATTTTGATTCAGAATTTCAAAGAACTTAATTTCTCCCATCAATAGCCGTGAGTCAATGAATCATTCACTCAAACGATTTGTTCAAACACACTGATTCGCTTAGGAATGAAGCAAGTTAATGAGTCATTTAATCGGTCTTTCAGTCGATTTGTTCAAAAACTCTGAGTCGTTTGGGGACACAACTAGTGTGTTGCTTACAGACCCACACCAACTCTGTTGCTTATTTGGAAATAGTTTATTGGTGGACCAAACATAGATAAAGTAACTGCAATAAAGTGACTAAAACAAGTTACTCAATATTAGCTTCTTGGCTGTTTTACTGTAGTGTATATACGCAATAATGAATGTGATTCAATTCCTCTATTTGGCTGCAGGAGCAGTATGACCGTCTGCTGGTGTTGTATCCCAACTATCTCATAATTCTGTCAGAAGAGAGTGATGGCCTCTTTTACAAGGTATAAAATAAAATAATTCATCTACACAAATTAATACAGCAGCAACATTACATAACGAGGGATTCGGGAAATAATCTTGAATGTATTTGTAATTCCAGGGCAAACTTCCTCTCAACATGATCACAGTTACAACTCCCTGCCAGGACATCAAACCCAACACATTTATGATTGAGGGTGAGTTAACAAGTCAAACTTCAGTTGCCGGGTGTTATAATTCTTGGCAAAGATCTGATATGTGCCATAAAGATGAGTGTAAACTCTGACTGGTTTCCTATCATGCTGTGCCCTGTTTCTGCACAGATGCATATTTGACTCTAACTCTTGTGGGTTTTGTCATTAGGGAAGTTGATAAACCCCATCATCGTGTCCTGTCTGGACAAGAGCGAGTTCAATGACTGGATCCAGTATTTCAAAAGTGCTGACGTCCCCATTCTGAGCCCTCCTCCCCCTGTCTATGACATCATTTACACTCCAACACAGAAACAAGTGAGCGATCACTTCCATCTTGGACATGGTGTCGAATATCTTAGATACTGCATGTAAATGCTGTGAGATATTCACTTTCTCCTCCATTACTCTTAGGCTCCAGAGTTTGACAGGTGGAGTGGCAGCAGCCGTGGAGCTACCGACCCACTAAGGCAGTCCCAAGACAAACGCAGATCCCATGAGCTCCAGCTGCCCAGTGCCGATGACAACCTTATTTCCCCTGGTTATGCTGAGCCTCTCTGTGTAAGTGTCTATCTCAACAACCCAAACCCATTAACATCAAGCTGTGAACCCATCCGCAATGGGTTTTCCAGGTGAACTGCTCTTGCACAGTTTGATTTCATATCTAGTATGAAATTGGGTTAGGCAGTGGTTATCCACAGATTTAAAATATGGGGCATTATTCATAAGAATGACTTTCATGTTTATTTTGGAGGAGCAGCACATGTGGTTGTGAACAAGATCAGCAGTGTTTCAGTCGGGGCTGTTAATAATTAACATGTGTGCAATCAATTTCCGTCCTGTTACCACCTACAAGACTCTTGTGGATTAGTACCAAGTATCCTCCAAAAGTATCCATAATACATCTTTTATTCTAGTTATTCAAATTTTCAACTCTTAAAAAAAATCACTTTTGAGATTTACACATACACAACCCAACAATTTACTTAATAGAAGCATGTGTTGATGTTCAACCACAAAATGACAAGGTGCTACAATATTTTAACTCCTCTTAGTCAACTCGAACTGCCATTCACAGCACATTTTATGTCTGTAAAGCTAAGTATTTTTAATTGAAACAGAAAAAGATGTAGGACTAGACCTTTTTTCCACTAGATTTTATCCACTGAAATTGATTGGATAGGGCAAAGTTGTCGAACAGAGTACAAAGTTTGTTGCAATCTAGTAAAAGAATGTGAATACAGTCCATTTAATCAGTTTCTGTGTTGTGTGTGTTGGAACAGTTCATTTCCAGCAGGCCTAACTCCTCAGACACACAGTACTCAGCTCACCTGGGCAGCAGGAGCAGCAGCTTCTCCGCTCGTGTCCGACCGGCCCCTGACCACCGTCCTGTTTCACTCCACTACTCCTCCCCTCCACAGACATCCTATCTCGCTTCAGAGGGGCCCATGTCACCGGTTTACAACATGCCGTACAGTTCGGTGCACTGCAACGGCCCCGTTCAACGCATCGAGAAGGCCCCGCTAGTCAAGGTAGCAGAATTTGACTATAATCTATTGCACTACTTAGTACAGTTTTTTTTTTTTTACTTTGAAGATTACTAATAATTGTATTATTTGCATCAGTTTTGAATTTTGGCTTTTGGGGGAAATGGAATGCATAAAAACAAGTATAACTTATATTTTTCCATCTGTCTTCATTCAGTCAAACAGCTGGAGCACGCCACAGACAAATGTCAAACACCAGTTCTTAGTTCCACACCGCCACTCAGAATTGATCGGCCACCGCAAACCTCTCTCGCCACTTTATGACGACCCCAGCACCCCTAGTATGTACCCTCTGGAGGAGAGCTCTGCACATGCGTCGGTAAGTGGGTCAGGATATCAGATCCGCTCTCTCACTTGACACCGCGGTGACCAAACACCCCGAAAGCAGGGGCGCTGATTTGACGAGCTAAAGCCATGGAAAGTCCCCATAGCCTACATTACTTATTGATCCATCCAGATGCATAATGAAAAAGGCTGCTGAGTGAATGAGACAAAGTGTGATCCCTTCTAATTTGCACATTTTAGACAATATTTCTACATGGAATGCAGGTTTACACTTGTTGGGTTTTCAAACCTGGATTACATAACTGGTTTAGGTCTAAATCCTTTAATCAGCGGAGTATGTCAGGTTTAGTTCACAATGCTATCTTTTAAATCACCCTTTTGAGTGAGTGCAAATCTCATGAAGTGCATTTTTTTCTGCTACACAGCACTCTTCTCGGGGCTCCATGGAGCAGTCGTATCCTCCTCTCCTTCCTCCCTCCTTCCGGCTCTGCACTCCTCCTCTTGGGCGGAAAATCAGACACGGCCAGGCCCTGGAGCCTGAGCTGGTCAGCAGTCAGTGGTCTGATGAGCTACGTGCCCAGGCCATTTCCAAACTGAAGTTACTGCCTGCCCCAAACCGACAGCCAGAACACAAACTCATCTCTCAGGTAATGGAAGAGTAGTCAAATTCCTTTCAAGACATTTATTCTTTTAATGAGGCTTTTTGCATCATTATGATATCAGGATAGTTGTATCACAAAACATTTTTGACTTTATTTTCCCCCAAAAATATCAAAATGAGTCAATTTCATTTCCCCCTTTGTCCTCAAATTTTTGAAAGGCACAAAATGTATATTGTAACAAATTAATAGGACTAAAAATAATTAAGATAGACAGAAATATTGTTCTACATGAATGTAGCTTCAAAGCAGCATGTAAAAATGATCTCCTGTTCTCCTGTCTCTAACAGAGAGGTTTCTCAGGTCACACTGTCATGGAGGCGCAGCAGATATCTTACAGTTACTCGCCAGGTGAGAATTTTTGACATGCTAAAGTTTGGAGGCAGTTACAGCACCACAATGGCATGATGTTATGCATGTTTCACAGATGTAGATAGAGAAATAGATACACAAGATATACACAGCGAGTTGCACGACCAGTTTTGTGGCCACAGGTTTTGTTTAGCGTGTGAAATGTTGACCTAGATCATCAGTATGTTTTATAGACCGGTTCAACACTGATCGAAAAAAATGTGTTTATATAAACAGCTTAATCATCTATCTAATTAGGCCACATGTATACACACTCACTTGTCAGGTTTAAACACAACACCATGAGAAGGAAATAATCCATGGTGACACGTGCATAGAGCAGACTCTCATGGCACAGCTAATAGGATGGTTTTAGAATGACCTTCTCCAGCACACACACACACACACACACACACGCTCGCAGGTTTTGATGGGGTGTGGTTGCCCAGGCAGGACATGACAGTGGAAACAAGAGTCCAGATGAAGGGGCATGTGTGTGTATGTTTGTGTGTGTAATATGGCTCAGGCCAAGGGTATTTTAAACGACAGCTCTGCAGGTGGCACATGAAGGAAAGACCAGCGAATGGACAGAATTACCACCGAGGGTGATTTAAAGCTCACAAGTGGGAGATCCTGCAAGACATTTAGAGCCCTTCTGTGGAAAAGAACACAACAAACGATATGTTAGATCTTAAATTAGGTCAAGAAGTTATTTAGATGACTCAGTTTACTATCTTCTTAAACATGGCATGTGGATTTTGATACTGAATCCCAGTATCGGAAGTTCATTCCATAAGAGTAGGGTATCATTGAAAACAGGGAATTTTACAGCTGTGATTTCCAGGCATGAAAATTCTAAAAAGTCATGGATTAAATATTTGAAGACATTAATCACTGTCTTTTGCTTCTCACAGATGACTCTTACCTTCAGCCAGTGGATCCAGATGACCAGGAAATGGACTATGATAACATATGGGAGTTTGACCCGGATAATGGGATGATTCAGCCCCTGCCTGGACCTTTACCACACCGGACACCGGCTTACTTTGGAGCTCAAGGCCTGGGCGCTATGACAACACAGCAGAGATGGTCATAAAAGAGAACAATGGGCTTATGCCCGTCCGGACTTGCACACATAGCAGACTAATCAAAGCCACACATGCACACTGGGCATGTTTTCACCAAGGGCCGGCATGCCCGAGTATCTGGATATGCACAGTTTGTTTATTCAGTGGCTCTATGACATATTTTTATTTTGTGGTGATGGTTTCAGACTGCTGTATGCATTCGGTACGAACAAGTACAACGATTGATGCATTTATGTATATATGAATATAAGAAAAATACTTACAGGTAGCAATTGGGAGTTTTTGCATTTAGTTTAGTTTGTGAGTCCTACAAACTATTGGAAATTGTGATTATATGCATATTTTTTTAATACATACCAAATGTAAATATGTTATTTTTTCTATTTAAGTTTTAAATGTAAGTTTTTATTATTGTCGACTGTTATTATTTTTATTTTATTTATACTTCTTTCATTATGGCCTTCTACTTTTTGTTAAAAAAATCTGTTTGTCCTGTGGAGGTCGAAGTTATTAATTAGAAAAAAACATCTGTACTGTTTTTGCATTGTTTGTGACAAATAAACTGTGATAAAAACAGTTGTAACAATGCTTCAGCTGTTCACTTTAAATATGAATGTGATGCTAATTTTTACATTTTTGAGTGATTTGAAATGTTTTGGAACACCATTACTATCTTTGAACAATATGGATTTACTTTTAAATTGTAACATATTTAGATGTAAGTTTAGCATGTGCAGGATGAATTATTATAGAAAATAAATACAGGCATTTACTATTTTATTTGTTATTTCACAAAATATTAAAAGAGGGGTAAGAAGATGGCACCTATTAGGGTAAGAATAAACATTTACAGAATGTATGAATAACTTTTTATATAATTCTTAAATACATATATTTTTGGGCTTTTTATGCCTTTATTAAATAGGACAGTAGTAGAAAGCATTGGGTGGAGAAAGGGGGCGGGATCGGCAAAGGACCTCGAGACGGGAATCGAACTCGGGTCGCCGTGAGCACAGTTGCGCTATATGTCGGCGCACTAACCACGAGGCTATTGGTTAATATTAATATAAAATGCCAACAATTGAGTTGTTGAAAGATAAAATTATTCTATGACTTATATACAGGCAGATTAACATTTACATATTTAATTGCCAATATTTTATTTAAAGATATGTTCATTTCAACACTATGAATGCAAGTTAAATGATTCAATTCAGTTTTGACCTATATGTTTTAAAGAAAGTGAAGATGTCTGAAATGTACATCTGATTCATGGAAATATAACATCATAACCCCATAAATTACAATAAGTATTCAGTTAAAAAAAAAAAAATAACATGCCATTTGAGCCTTCTGTACAAATTCTCGGGGGCCCATCTTACCCAAAAACATTTTACTTCAAAATAATAGACTACATATAACTTTTGACCCAAAAAACTTCGATATTCAACGTTTCAATTGGCTGAATCTCACGGATGTTACTTTCAAATGAAATGACAAATTTAAAAATAGCGTATTCATTATTGTTGAGATGATATTTTGTGCCATCTATGGTCAAGAGAAAAAGTAGGTTAAGGTGGGTGGGTCATCTTACGTCTTGCCATACACTTAATTCAGTAAAGCTGGACGGTGACAATGCTGTAAAAACGTTAAGAAATTGAACCTTCAATTTGTGTTGGAAATTATGAATTTGAATAATGAACATCATTATAACGTCTGTCCACGCGCCTTTATTGAGACCTTTACCTCAGTCTTCTGTTGCCATCTGCTGGTAACATTTAGAAGTAGCCTATATGTTAAATGTCTGGTAATAAGCAAATAATTAAAAAAAAACTTTCTACACAACTGTTAGAACAAATCTCAGTTTCTATTTTTTTTTTAAAAAAAATCTAATATTAGCTCCCCTCAATTATAACAAATGTTTAATTTTACAATTTGTAAAAACAATCTTTAGGTTTCTTACCTTAGACTGGCTGTTTAGTCCCCTCTAGTGGCCAAAATAAGCATTACTATTAACATGCAGGTGTACTGACAAATAAAACACACTTTAAACTCATTTAAATGCTTTCAAATAAACATAAGATTTATTTATCCGACATGATATTTAAAACTGGGAGCACCATATGCTTGAAATTTGAATGAATCAAATAGTTTTTTTCAGATATGAAGTGACATTTTCACATTTGTTTATGATTTAATATTTAGAAGGTCTATAAATACACCAAAATCATTTGGCCCAGCAAACATTCCAGCATCCCAACAGTATCACAATAAACTGTCCATTTGTACATAGATATTAGCTCTTTCATTAAAATCTCTCCACAGGTCCACTTATTTAGACACACATGTCCATCTTCCATCATAAAACCTTCGTAAGCATCTCATTATCAAATTTTAATCGACATACTGCTGCTTTCCTCACAACACACAACAGCATTCACTGCAAACAGTGAATCCACAATATCCCAGAATCAGAAAAAAAGCTTTGGTCATTTCATAAACAAACTACATATGCAGATTATTGAAATGCCACTGGCCTGAAGTCACAGTTTTTTTTTCTCATTGCTACATCTATTGTATATCAACTGAGTTCATCAGCAATAAACACTTCAGAGTGTTAATCATAATAATATGTACTGAGAATGATGGAAAAAGTCATGCATGCACATATTTGACATTCGCCATCACCTTTTTGGATTACATGGAAAAAGGGAGATGTGACTGAAATCAGATCTGAGGGCTGTGCTGTGCTACAGATTTATGCCGGCTCTATCTGACGCAAAGGAGTTTTTCCAGAGACCTCCTCCCTCTTGTGTCTGCGCAGATATCGTATGGCAGAGAGTGCACTGACGTTCGCAAGAAGAGCTGAACAATAAAAAAAATAGATATATGTCATTAAGGATCACTATAAATTGTATTCCTAAATCAAAATTTTGCTAAATTTGATGTGACGGAGAGCTTTTTACCAAGGAAAAGTTTGACCTATTTCTTCTTTGAAAAGCAGAACATTTGAAATAAATATTGTCAAAACACAACTGAATGACTAAATGAATGACTCACTTTATAAACCCTAACCACAGAAATAAAAACACATACCAGCTTTCCAGGTGTCTGCTCCTGTACCAGTTGATTTTAGCACCCACGAGGCAAAAGCAATACAAACCAAGCACATATCTGCCTGTTTAAGAGGCAAGAATGGTACATCCAACCCTAGAAAAGAAGCACCAAAATCAGAACAACAGTGCAGTGTCATTTAATGGTAAAAAAACAACAACAACTAACTAACTGTACACAATAACATATTCAAAACCTAATTGGTTTCCTGAAATCAAAATAAATAAAACCAGCTTACTCTGAGATATACTCTATTATTGCAACATTTCAAAAATAGAGCAAAAATATTATGGAAATATTATTAACATTTTAAACAGCTGTTTCGTATTTGAATGTATTTTGAAATGTAATTTATTCCTTAATTTTCAACAGTCATTACTCCAGTCTTCAGTGTCACGTGATCCTTCAGAACTCATTCTAATATGCTGATTTGATGCTCAGGAAACATTTCTAAGTATTATTAATGCTGAAAACAGCTGTGCTGCTTAATATTTTTGTGGAAATTTCGATATACTTTTTTCTTTGAATTCTATGATGAATAGAAAATTCAAAAGAACAGCATTTTTTTGAAACAATGTAAGAGTCTTTAGTGACACTTTTGATCAATTTAATGTATCCTTGCTGAGTATTAATTCTTATATATCAATAAATGTTATTAAAAACTTTTGTTAAATTCTGATATAACTTAATATAAAATAATATATCAGTAGGCAGGTAGTGATTTGAATCCCAAATGATAAGTGATTGACGAAGTGATGATGATAAGTGTCCCGATGTTCCTCTATTTTTACTTGCACTTTAAAGTGAAACATGTTCTTAAATTCTGGCACATGGCCGATTTGAGAAGCTGCCCAGCAGGCGTGAAGACTAATTTGCACGTACTACCATTCCATCAGCCCGGGCATGGCTCTACATGTGACTAGATACTCTTAGTCAGCAGCTATTGACAGAAAAGAGGTGAGAGTTGACTAACATCACAATTATTTCCAGAAAATTCAGAGAAACCAATGTATTTTCTTATTTTAGGTTTAGGTTTAAAGGGAACAAAAAATAACCCTCCAAGAAAGTGTTAGTGTGCAATTAGCAGTTTCATTGTGTGTATGTGCAAAAATACCGCATGGTTGAAGTTCTTACTTGGATCAGCAACAATTGGCTCCATCTCCATACACTTCTTCTGTTGTTCTGCCAGCTGCTGGAAGATACGGTTCTCCAGGTTGAGGAGCAAGGAATCTGGAAAGGGGCTCCCATCAGGGCTCATGGCATTAATCG
Organism: Acrossocheilus fasciatus; assembly: GCA_036784905.1. Lineage (NCBI taxonomy): Eukaryota > Metazoa > Chordata > Actinopteri > Cypriniformes > Cyprinidae > Acrossocheilus > Acrossocheilus fasciatus. The sequence continues at coordinate 14,537,266 of CM071960.1, forward strand.
GTTGAATGATTCCTTTGGGAAATTTCTTCACAGGGACAAGTTCCCCAGAACATGTGTTCCCTTTAGGGACAGTAAAACCTGTGCGTCGAACTTTTCTAAGTGAAAGAGGGTTCGTCCAGAGGAAGTCGCTCTCATCTTCAGACAAGAAGTGCTCGTACATGTCAACAGGATCATGGTTGGGAGACTTATAGTCATACCGTGTCACTACCTTGATTGCTGCATTGTCATTCTCATCATCTTCATCTGAACTCCCAGGGGAATCAGGGAAGAAATAGTCGTATGCCTCTGGGAACTGAAGGTTTCTGTTAGCCAAGCGGGAGCAGGAAAATATGGGAACCATTTTATCACCCCCTGACTCTTCCACAATTGGACAAACAAAACTTCCAGAATCAAACTCTGAGAAGAAATGGTCATAGGTCTCAGGCAACGAGGTGCCGGTACCATCAAGATACGAGGCAGCTATGTTGTCTGCACGAGACGCACAACGTTCAGGTTCATCCTCACCAAAGAAATACTGGACTATTTCAGAAAATGTTACACCACTGCTTTCTATTTCTTCTTCATCATCAGAAAAGATCTTTGAGCCTGAAGTGTTCACATGGTAAAAAGGATCCATAAAATCATCTTCTACCTCTGATTGGATTGATTGCATCGAGGCATTTCTAAGGATTTGTCTGATTGGTTGAGTATCTAGAGCTTGCAGATTCTGCACAGACATGTTCTTACACATTCTTCTGAAGCACTGCTGAGCATTTGCCGTGTAGAGATGTTCAGGAAGAGCGGTTTCAGAACTTATGTGCACCATTTCATCACCCACAATCACTGGATCTGGATCGTTCTCCCACATCACACCACAAGAGCTTGGAAACTCACTCGACTCGTCCTCTTGCTTAGAAGGAAATGGGGTTTGAAGCTGTGCAAGGTCTTCATCCAGATCAGATATGTAAGACATGTCTCCACTTAAGTGGTCCGGCTTAGAGTCGTCAGGTTGTGTAAAGTAGCCTGAGTCTGCAGCATCTGTAGTGTCTGCTATGCTACCATCCTCTGGCTGGGTCAAAATGCTGGAGTGCTGGGCATTACTGATCAACCGCAGACGCAGTATGTCATTGATGGTAAGCTTCTCCATTTCATTCCAAAAGGAGGAGATAGCAAACACAGGACATGGAAGTTGATTCGAAGCATCAAGAGAAACACTCTCTAGATCTTTGGTTCCACTTTTCAACTCACTGGAGGAAGTGTCCTTAATTTCAGCAACCATATTTTGAGGCAAATCTGAAACATCTTGAGTAGGATCTTCAGAGAGCATTCCTTCCGTAGGACCACTAGATCTGATGGACTTTCCACAAAATAGCTGTTCACTATTATTCCTGGCTGAAACAGCAACTTCATTATCACTAATGTCTCTCTTATCATCTGATTCATCTGAATTCCTTGGCTTTATGGATGAGACATTCACAATTAATACCTCACTAGTTTTATTTCCGCTTTTGATAAGAGCTTCATCTGCTCCATGATTAATATTATCAGACATATGACTCTCAGTCGTTGCATTTGTCTCACTTACGGGTATAGTTGTGTTTATTTCAATGGTTTCAGAAGCCAAATGGCTTTGAGATTCTGAAATGTTCTCACGAATACATGGTTTCCATTTTTGAGAAGCCTCCTGTGAGCAAGTAGAGGTTTCTGGACCATTTCCATCCAAAGTAGATTCTGCTCTATCAATGTTGTCCGTTAAAGACAAGCTTCTTTCTTCGGTAGCTGACATCTCTCCTATATTACTACTGCTTGGAATTGTTTGTTCATTTTTTAATGGAGAACAGTCAATCTCATTTCCTAAACAGGATAAATCTTTGTCCTCAGTCAATTTAAAAGATGCTGTAGAGGAAGGAGGCTCTGTTGAATCAACAGCAATGGAAACCCTAGGAGATAATAAGGATTTCCTCTGACATCCTGCATCAGAATTATCACTTAGAGGAGCTGATAAGTTCTCTCTAATACCGTTCCTGCTCTCTCTTAAGTGCACGGCAGGATCAAATTGAATGGATTCGGTTATATTTAAACCATTTTCTTTTACATTCAGAACTTTATCTATCTGGGGTAATAATGACAGCTCACAAATCTTTGCTTTCAATTGTCCATTGTTTACAAGAGATGTATCATGCATGCTTTTGGAAATAGTATTAAAGCTCATGTGTTCAACTTCCAGCTTTGGAAGAGTGGTGCCTAAATTACTGGTAAAAGATACTGGCAAGCTTTTTGAAAACTTAAAATCAGCTGAAGCCTCCAAGTCAAATGTGTTTCTTAGCTGTAAATGATCAGTATTATGTGCAATTGAAGGTGTTTTAATTCTTTGAAATTTCCAGACATCTGCAGGAAGGTTGCTGATCTCTTCCCGCTGAACAAATCTATCTTCCTCTGATTCACTTTGCTGGTAGTGGATCTGAGCCTCATGTCCTTGCTCTACTGGTTCAACACTCATTCTCTTTTTCTTCCTCCTCTTTCTTCTGGAAGGCGAGACTGGGATCTGACCGATTGGTGAATCTTTCAAGTCAGAACTACTTATAGCATCCAGTTGAGCAACGTTTTCTCTTGCTGGATATGGGTCAATCACATCTTTCCTATTAACCACTATCATCTTCTCTTTGTCAGGTGGCTTTGTTTCAGGTGTAAGCTCTAGATCTTTGCTGAGACTGCTACATCTTCCCTGTTGCTCTTGCTTCATTCTTACTGTAATTAGGGGTGTTGTCAACAGCTTCCTTCCAATGACTAGCTCTGTGTCAGACTTTGATGCACCTTCTTGTGCATTAGCAGGTGTGATCTCTAATGATTTTTTTGAGACCATATCGCCCCAGGTATGAGCCACGCCCTGTTTAGTGATTTCTCCTCTAAGATTGGCCTCATTTCGGCCAGATGGGCCAGTGTCTGCAGACAGAATATCCTGCTTATCAATCAAACCCTCCAGATGGCCTGTCTTCTCACTTCCACAAATGATAACATGGCTTTGTTCCAAGGGCTGTGGATTTTCTGTAACACTTTTTAACTGCTCAAAGAACAGATTGACTGTCTGAAGGTGTAAGTCCTCCTCACTGCCAGAGAGAACCTGCTCTGGACTACGTATTCCATACTTGCTGAGGTAATTACAGACAGGTGAACCTTCACAGTCTGGCGGGCCATCAATCTGAAGGTCTGGATCAGGGTCTGTGGATGCTATACCCACGGCCGGGGTCTTGCTTAGAAGGAGGCAGCCCATCTCATCAATGTCACTCATACCCGAGTCCTCTCGGCTGGCGAGCACTGGAGAGAGCAGGTCACAGTCCTCACACTCCTGAAAAAAACAGTCCCAGTCTTGGTCCGAGATGTGTACACTGTAATCAAATTCGTCCATCATGAATGGATGATACACAAATGGTTCTGAATCTACAAAACAAATGAAACAAGAATTAATCAATGAATGACATGAATAAATTAGCCTGGTAATACCAAACTCTGCTACTTCACTTTGCTTCGTAGACAAAGTCTGGAAGGGCATAGCTGACAAGCATTTACTTTCTCGTGGGCAGGCGCTTGTCTGAAGTTTAAAATCATTGGTGTACCCGTAAGCCAATCACATAACGTTTGGTTTTGACATATGTTATGCGCGGGCTCAGCCGCCTTGAACTTCTGCTGTAAACACAGGTATGCGGCGAAAACAAAACCATCGAGCGAAATACCGGAGTGAAGATGGCTGTGAACGACTTTTGCAGATTATGTGAAGTAAATCTACACATCCATGGTAAATTAAATTAATTAAACTTTTCCCAAAACCTGTCGGGAGAAAAAAAAACACAAAAACAGGGAAGATGCAAAAATGTACATGTTTTTATAGCCATCATACAGTAAACAGCATTAACTGACATGTAATTAATCTATTCTGATAAACAGGACTATACATGTTGCAACCACAAATCATGATACAACACACTTAAATCAATTTTCAGATGCAAAATTTTCAAACTACAAATGCAATTATTCAAGCTTTAAATATAGATTTTGCAAAATACTACTGAAGTTATCTTTTTAATGAATCCATCTTTTTTCAGTATCAAAATAAATCATGCAAACAAACAATCATTTTTCACATTTTTCTTTACTCTATCACTGGTAAAACTGCATGCAGAATACACTGCTTTTGTTCACATTTAGATTTTTGTTTGGTGTGAACAATAATATAAATCTAATATTAAACTCACAGCAGAAATCTGTACAGTACCTGTTCAATGGTGCGAAGTGCAAAAGTCCCAGAGCAGTTGGCCTTTCACACCACTTCAGTAGCCTGAGGCATAGTAAATGCCCTTTGAAGTGTGTCCTTCCGAGTAAGAGCGGTACACCACAGGCCCTATGATTTGTTATAAATAGAACGGTGTTACACATCACGTAATACACGCAGCACTTTCTCTCTCACTCTCTGACACCTTCCACAAGCCCCCCAAACAAATGTGTACAAAGTGAAAACCATAGCCTCTTAGTTGGCAAGGCTGTTACAAAATCTGCTAGAGTATATATTATTATAGTTTTCAGCACTGCAGAAGTCACAGCAGATTCTTCCAGAAGAATGACTGGCCATGAAAAAACTTGCTTCAGTAGCATATGAATTACATATTAGTGACAAAAAGTTAATGAGAGATGTGGCAGCTTTAGAATAAATGTCTTATTAGTGATTAAATTGTAAAAAATGATATGATTTTTAAAAAAACAAATACTTTTTACAACAAAAAAAGTTCAAATACAGGAAAAAGTAAAGATTTTATTACTTTTATTCAGCAACATCGCACACAGGGTGAAAGATCATGTGACACTGAAGACCGGATTAATAGTTGCTAAAATTTGCTTTGTCATTACTGGAAAAAATACATTTTAAATGTACTGAAATAGAAAACTATTATTTTTACAGCTATTTTCTTTGTACATTTTATTTAAATTTCTTTCTTTTTTTTCACCCACCTCAGCTTTGAACCCCTTACAGCAAAAAAAAAGAAGAGAAAAGAAAAACACATTGTAATCACAGTCCTCACAAAGAAGGACATTTGCAACCAAATACCATGAGTAGGTGGTATACTGACAAACAGCATTTTACTGAATTTTGTTTTATAAAAATAAATGCATGTATACAAATACACATATAGTTGTAATAGTTGTAAAAGTCCTTGAAAGCCTTTCTTTTCATTTTCCAATTACATCGCAAGTTCTAACAAAACATTCAATCGTACAAAACACAAATTGTACGAAACTTTTACAGTATATATGTACTGTAGGTATATTGTAGCCTTTCATTTCAGCTTCCAATGACATACCATTTGGCAGCTATGAATCGGCGCAGGTTTAGTGAGGAAGGCAAAGGATTGTTTTGCCTGCAGTCAAAAAGATTCCATCAGCTGACACAGTGGAGGACTCTCTAACGAAAGATCATATGATTGTGTCTGTTGCCAGATTTCTGCTGTGATATCATGTGCATATATGTAGGGTCTTCTTTCCAACTCTTAGAAACAAGTCATGGCGAATGCCACTCAAGGTATTAATGTCACAGTCAGAACACATTCACATTTTGGTCATTTGACACAGCCATGCACAGTGCTTAAGCACAGCGCTTAAAACACATGCTGCATATTACACAAGGACATCTAAAGACAAAGACGCTAGGAAACCAGATCATGAATTATAATTTTACAAAGCTAAATTGTAGCTTTCCTGAACTGTAATGCAAACAGTAGTGCTTGGCAGTAGTCAAGGCCATGGGTTCGATTCCCAAAGAAAGCAAGAAATGACTAAATGTAAATGTCAACTTTGAATACAATGTAAATTGCTTTGGATAGCATCTGGCAAATGCATAAATGTAATTTTGCAACAAATTCATCAAAACATATTTTACAATTATTTCAAACTGAGCAAATAACATGTGTATCATTTGTACAAAATTGCTCGCGTTGGCTCCTGCCCAGCAAAAGGCTGAATGGCAAATGGGGTCTGAGGTCATGTTTAGAGACATCAAGATTATAAATGTAGACAGTAGGATTAACTAATCTGGCCAATTTGCGAATTGCCATTAAATCATTATGATATTAAGATAACAGATCTCTCTTGATCCTATTATCTACAGAGATCTAAGTGGTGTCTCGTGCCTTCTGCTCTTCCTTCCTTCACAAGTGTCTGAACTCTATAGAAAATCAGAGGACAAACTGTAGCACGCAATATTAAAAAAATATTAAACGTGAGAACCAAAGACTATGTATCAAATAACAAGTCAGTAGCACTTGGGAGTCCTTTTTCTTTCACAGAAGGAATGTTATTTAAGTCTTTTTGAAGTGAGAAGTTTGCTTGACATTCAGACCAACAAAACCCACTTTGCATTCACTCTTTTAATTATTCATGACCTTTATACATTTGATTCTGGCTTCTGTGGGAAAACATTCCCCCCACCAATTAACCATCACAGACCGGGCATGTTGCCCAGCGAGGTCCTACACTATCAATTCATCAGAGCTTTACTGAGACAGAGGGGGAAAGACCTTGTCTAGTGAGTTTACTGCACCTGGGGCGGTGGGCTGTCTGAACGCGGGTGGGATTCTGTTTTCATCAACAGGATTAAGCCCAATAAATCCGTTTCTGGGATTAAGATTGAGATCTGTTTGGACTACTTAGCAGTGGCTAATACAGTGGTGTTTCTTCTCTAATTGTACTGCTATTTCAGCTGCAACTATTCATTGCCTGACTTTTCAATCCCTTGTAAATAGAAACGCCCAGGTCAAGTGACAGTTTTTCAACAAAGCATGGTGGCATGGCATGGCATCTCCTTTTCAGTTTTGCATGTAACAAAAGACACTGTTACAGCATTTCTTTGAGAAAAAGATCATTAAATTCACGCTTGTCTGCTCTGAAACCTTGTTAAGTTTTAAAGAATGGTGCCACTATTGCTACAAATGCTAAAATGTCTTAAGTTTAAATTCAATATTTGGGCATCATGGTCTGTATGTCCAATAGTTTACTGAAAAACTATACAACCTCATCTGAGGTTTGAACACAGGACTCCTTCATGTTATGGCAATTTTATTTTTGAGTTGTTCAATAGTGTCTTTGCAATGCAAAAATGGCTATTTAAGACACTAAATAGTATAAAAATCAATGTTTATAGTTGGCTAACTAGGTAAGATCCTGGTCCATCTCTGCATATACAATTTTAAAAAAGTAGTTCTCAACCTTTATTACACCCCTTTGTTCAAGACAATATTCAATTCAATGTATGATTAAAAAACATTTCTTAGCATTTTAATTAACATTATGTTAAAGGGTTACTCCACACCAAAATGAAAATTTTGTCATTAATCACTTACCCCCATGTCGTTCCAACAGTGGTTCAATCTAAATTTAATGAAACCACGAGAACACTTTTTTTATTGTGCAAAGAAAACAAAACAACTTTATTCAACAATTTGTCTCCTCTGGTTCAGCGTAGCGCCATTTTGGGGAATATCTTTTTCATATTTTTATGGACCTTGACAGTGCAATTTACTATGGGACAGTCACAAGACTCCCGGTTTTCATCCAAAATATCTTACATTTTGTTCTGAAGACAAACAAAGCTTTTACGGGTTTGGAACGACATGGGGGTAAGGGATTAATGAAAAAATGTTCATTTTGGGGTGGAGTATCCCTTTAATATAACTAAATTAAATCATTTTAATCATTTAAATTTAAATAATTTGTTGAGAGAACCACTGGTGTTTAAACTTTTGACCCACCTGACAAAAGTGGAGGTCTGTTTTAATAATTTCTATTAAAAAAATCTTTAAATAATTTTAATAATATAATTATTCTGCTGTTTTACACACATATATCTGACAAGCAGTGCAACATCACATATCAAGGCAAGGCAAGGTAAGTTTATTTATATAGCACATTTCATACACAGTGGTAATTCAAAGTGCTTTACATAAAAGGAAGTGAAATAGTCATTAAAAATAATAATAAGAAATTAAAAATAATAATAATCACAACAATAAAAACAAAGTGATATAAAAATTGATTTTAAAAGAATTTAAAACATTTAAGAATAGAACGTGGTTATACATAGTGCAATCAGTTCGGACGTAGCACAGTGCTCATTCAACAAATGCACAGCTAAACAGATGAGTTTTGAGTCTGGATTTAAAAGTGGCTAATGTTTTAGCACATCTGATCTCTTCTGGAAGCTGGTTCCAACTTCGGGCAGCATAATAGCTAAAAGCAGACTCCCCTTGTTTTGTGTGAACCCTTGGTATTTCTAACTGACTCGATCCTAATGATCTGAGTGGTCTGTTAGGTTTATATTCAGTAGGTATATATATCAGCAAGCCTCTAACTTCTCATAAAAAGGAAGACACACATTGGTAGCTAATGCAGGTAATGTGTTGCCACATGGAATATAGAGTGTGTTTGACAACGCTTCACTCTCTGAATTAATTAAAAGTTGAATGTACATCAAATTGGACATCAATTCTAAACTATTGAAAAATTGTTTGTAATCTAAAACCACAAATCAGGACTGAGACAAAGTATTTCACATAACCATAGTGTGTTTAAACAGTAAGAAATTAGATTACAAATTGCTCTTGAAATCATGAAATTTACTTCTTTTCCTTCGCAAAAGGATCAGTCACATTACAAATATAGCTACCAGGAACTAAGCAACTACATGAGGTAAATATGGCAGCCTCTGAATTGTGTAGGCTACTTCCAGAAGACCAGCTGAGCAATTACCAATAACTTTCACCAGGTAGTATTATAGTTGTCCTCCATAGATATTTAAACCATACATTAGGCCTATGTTGCAGTTCCTAGTAAAGTCAACAACAACAACCATTAACTGCAAGTTTTATTAACAAACAAAAATTTGAGTAATATTCTGCCTGCACAGTGTAGTTGATGTCAAACTTAACTTACACAACCAACGAGTAGCCTACATTTTTATGTAAATAGCACGAGACAAATTACCTCAGGTGGGCCTACTCGTCATCCCCAGTTAGCTGACCTAAAATGTTAGCGTACATTTCGACAGATTCTGTCAACATAGGTACTGTATTGTGAGAATGCGCCCCACTTTGTCCTGTCGTTATCTTTACCTGTGAGCCGGAGGCACTAAAAAGCATTTACTGACTGCAGACAATGAGGGAATTTGACGGGCCGGTGCTCGGAGCTCATCGCTGCACGCGGGAGCAGATGACAACAAATGCGCATTGTCTCGTGAAAGCACCTGAGCGCGCTGCGAAAGCGGTCACCAGGACCTCAGCCGCGCTTCACTCAATCCCATTATTTACAAAAGCTTGACTGTCCTGGCTTTAAGGAGGATATGAACTGCTCATTTCAAATTCTCAGAGGGTTTCTGTTGTAGGCTTACTTGTTGATTGATTGAATTTGCGACACGAGTGTCAGGTTCCGACTAAACGCACACACAGGCTACTCAAAATATATCAATTACTATTATTAATGTAGATAATGGGAAACTTTTTCAGTTTTATTTTTCAAGAAAGGGCCTTAAACAGTCTTAAAGCGAACACTTTAAACATATATATTTTCTTTTTTTAAATTGCGAAATAATATTTTTCTTGAATGATTAAACATTTAATACATTTATATGTGAAGTTAACTTCACCAGAAAGATCTTTGAAACTATGCAATCGCTCTGCAAATGTTGTTCACTGCTGGCCACAAGGTGGCAGTCGGTATTAATATTACAGCAGAAGACGATATTGCTTCGTGTTCACAAAGTTTCGCATTATCTGTTCCCAGTTAACATTCATCTTGTAAAATGTATTTGTAGGCTACATGTAATAATACCACCGTGTACGTTAACCGATCTGATTCTTTGTTTATATCAAGTTATGCATTTCCTGTGGACATTTACCATTTAGCTACTTTTGGTTCATACTTTAATTCCAATTACACTGAATTACATTACATATCATTACATTAAATAAACTAATTTTATATTTTATTGCCAGCAGGCTTGAGGTCTGAGGCATGTCAGTTGAATTTTTATTTTTTTCCTTTTAAATTTAGGCCTATGGCATCAATCTTGCAAAACTCACACAGAGTCTAGTTATAAGTCTAGTCTAGGCATTAATTTTGTGTTTTTACACAAAGCTCTGTGAATTTACATTAAGCATATAATACAAAAGATAAATCCAGCCGACTTTCTCTGACTCATAAGTCTGGCTGTGGTCCACAATGTATCTCACGCAGCAGAGGGCAGGCTGTGCTCCCCACTTCCAGGCCTGGGAGGGATCATCAGGGAAGGGTCTCAGACCACAGCCTTCCTCTTCATGATGAGTCATTTCTGAAGCATTAAAGGTCATACAGGCAGGAATAGGATGAGTGTTATTTTTAGTTTAATAACCCACCTCCATTGTCCTATCCTGTTACAAAGATTTTGGATGACTGTGTAATATGATCCCATTTATTCTTATCAGGGACTCAGCTTTTACTACAAATTATGCTTTTGGATACAAATGGAAATTTCACAGCAGTTTAGGATTAGTGTTGAATAAACACTAAATTATGTCTGTCTGAAAGGCTGTGTCTCTTTTTTGGCCTCACACATCAGTTTAGTCCCTTATCAGCTTTTCAGACAGACATGTGGCCTCCATATGTCACAAAATGTGCGGAAGCTTGCAAATTAGTAAAGTTAACAACACACAGTCATTTTTAACCCTTGAAATTACTTTGGAGTGAGGTCAGGATGATTCACTCAGGTTCTGATAATATTTTTTGCTTTAATAAAACCAGTCAATGCATATGTTACTGCACAAAATGAATTATTAGGAGATCCCACAAAGCATTTGTTACAGACCGGTAAGTTATTATAACAGAAAGTATGGATGCATTAATATCAGGCAAACCCAGGTTGGGGCTGACAGGAAATGTGATTAAAATCCTTCCAGACAGACGCACTGCATCCTCTCAACCTCCTGCACGGCTTGTGTGTTTGCTCTGAGTTAAACATACCGGGACTGATCACAGATCCATTCTCCACTTGTGGAAGTGTTTGTTAATGAGTGATCTGATGACAAAGGTCTGACAGGCCCTCTACCACACACAGACTGATGGCTCAACCTGCTTCCCTGAGGTCGCCCGGGTTATCAGTGGCCACGAAACAATGGGAACCGGCAGGGCCAGGCACTGGCCAGCTCTAGCATTGACATGCTGCATGCCTACAGACCTATACAAACCAGCACTGGACACACAGCCCTCTTCACTCACCCCGTCACTCATCATGGCTGATAACAAGAACAGGGCTGTCACTACTCATTCATTTAGCCACGCCGTGAATGGACTGACAGTTGCCCTCTGACCTCTCAGGTCTGCAACTATTACTCCTCACAGCCCAATCAGCTCTGGACAGAGACACAATGACCTCTGTAAGTGCTGAATAGCACTGATGAAAGATATTACTTGGTATTCAAGATTAGCAAAGTATGTACTTATAACCAGGCCTAGATTTTGCAGATGAAGATTGTTTAGCATATTCAGGACTGATTTTTTTGGAACAGTTGTTGAATACTTTGGAAGTGATTTACAATTATATATTGTCAAATCTTGAAATATGCTTCTTCAGTGGATAGTTTCTTTGTAATGGCTTAATTTAAGTGAGTCTCTTGACTTTGCAGTATAGGTTGATCCCTGAATGAAAACATTTCTAATGATGACAACTTTATTTATTAATGATATGAATCAATGATAATAATAATAATAATAATATAATATAATATAATATAATATAATATAATATAATATAATATAATATAATATAATATAATATAATACAAATATGTAAAAATGTGTAATACAGTCAATTTCAAAAATTCAGAAAAAACATATTAGAATAAATAAATAATTCTACATATTATATATATATATATATATATACAGCACACACACATTAATAAATGACATATAATAATAATAGTAATAATAATAATAGTTATATATAATGTGTACATTTTTTATTGGCTTCTGCATTCTTGTGCAGATGGATGGAAATAATTGTAATTCATTTTTAAATTATGCAAACGCCTTTGGAGGTTGAAAAACAGCTTGCAATAAATATAGAATATTATTATTATGTAAGCTATATCAGATATCTACTGCAACCTTTCAACTATATATGTATTCTTCTATATTTTTTATGTATTTACAGGGCTTTTTACTCACAACTGTGTGAAACAGATTTGCACATTGATGTACATTCAAAATCACTGATGTTTTCCTGTCGTTGAGTGAAATGTTTAGAAATAAAGCTTTTGTAGTGCTTTCACACAGTTATAAGCCATTATGCTTTGACAGGTACTTTTGACGTCATCTCTGATTCTCTTTCATGTACCTCCACAAACACACAGTCTTTAGATGGTTAAATCCCATTCTTAGACTCATCTGGGTGTGTCTTCATCCCACGCTCCACGGATTGCACACTGCTTCTTCTGTTCTCTCCAGCCCACTGAGCTTGTACAGTAGAGCCGGGTCCTGGCAGAGCAGCCAGGCGAGCAGAGCGTTGAGACATTACTGCTTTAGGGAGTGTTTTGTGTGCCTGTGTGCTCGACTCTGCAGGAGTAGAGAGCAGATGACGTCAAGGCTGGAGTGCAGTCAGGATCAGACAGTAAATCACAGGGCATCCGCTCTCTCACCGCAAACACACCCGGCTCGGCCTGGGGAGGACACGTCTGGACTCACTCCTACTCCCCCTCTCGGTTCACTCCCTTACTATGTGGCTCACGGATTGGCTGGACAGACAGAGTAATAGCCTGCTGCTGAGAGGAGTGAGGTCCGGTGCTTTCCCTGGACTTCCCCCTGCAGTATGCCAGGCTTCAGGCTGGGGCCTGAATAGCAACTGAGATGCTATTTGTGCTCGTGGGCTTCCAATAAATCATACTAGACGTGCCTTTTATCATTTATATGGTTTGAAATGTTTTTGGCGGCTGATGCTGTTTGAAAAATGTGCCTCTGCTGGAGCCTGAGCGAGGGGGAATTTAGAAGGTAGAACTTTCCAAACTTGTAATTGCTGTGACGGGATCATTACAGAAGGTAGAGTGTTTAACATCCAATTAAATCGCTGAATTACCAACACTCACCCTCCTCGTTTCAGTCTTCAGAATGGGACCTACAGGAGTGCAGTGTCTCAGAGGAGTTAGGGCTAAATCTTATCTTATTTGTCAGGTAAATGGCCCCAGAGCGTACAGACGTTTCCTTCTCCGGAGGAGTCTGTTTGTGTCCTTCTGATTTGGATCAGCAATTCTCTCCCATTTAGGTAAACATCACTAGCTACTCAGTCACTGGTGACATCAGCCTAACCCAGTGGAAAGTTTTATTACTTAAATGTTGCTCTTTCATAGGAGAGCAACATTTAAGGAATAAAATGTTGAATAAAAAAAAAAATATATATATTAAAAAAATCTGTTTTTATTCAAATTTAATTGAATTATCAGCTGTTTAATTGGATTATGACTTGTTTCTCCTAAAAAGAGACATAATTCCAACAATTACTGCCAGAATAAAAGTATTTAACTACCGGTATAATACTATTGTGGATAACAGATTGTTTAATTATGGAAGAATTTATTGAGAAATGTTTCAGTAACAGGACTCCAGGCTAAAAAAATGAAACATTTAGGGGGCCAAATGACTTTTAGTTGACAAATTACCAAATAACTTGCTTTACCCTCATGTTTTAGAGAAGGGATGGTTTAATATATAGATTACAGCAATGGATGTTATATAATTTTGGGTGTTTTCTAGTTGTGTTTAGTATAATTAAGTTCTAATTGAATGTTTTTACTCTAATGAAACTGATTGCATTTATGCCACATTTGTGCTACTTAATATTTCTAACAGTTTGGAAAGGTAATTTTGGCCTTACAGTCAACATCACTATTCTAAACAACAGGCTAACCAACATCATTTTTTGTTGTAAAATATTCTTTCATTCTTTCTAAGAATATTCTGTTGTGAATGTGTATTATGAATGATTCGATGTAACCTCAGTATAGTCAGTTATGAGCTAAGTAGCGACTCACTGATTATATGAGTCTCTGACCACTAAAGGCCCATTCACACCACCAACTATAACAATAACGATTATAATAAACCAGAGGTGTCCTGCTAATTAAACACCTTAAGCAACTAATCAAGGTCTTCAAACTCACTAGAAATTTCCACGCAATTGTGTTGGAGTGTTGTCCGTTTGATGTGGACACTAATATCATTCTTAATGTGAATGGACCTTAACTCAGACTTTGAGATTACTGCGGGGCTTTTTCTCTTGAGAAACATCTGAGAAGTAGAAGAAAAAATCTCCATTTGCTGTTGTGTAGAAGAAACAACTGAGGACTTGTTTCTTTCCTGTAGAAATCCCAGTAAACCTTTGAGCTCTACAAACCTATTCATCCAAATTAAGAAGCCTGTAAGAGGTCCTGTAAAACGATATATTATTGCATCTAACTACTGAAAGATTTTTTAAAAACACCTCCGTATGTTCTAAATTTTCTATTAGCACTAACTCTTTTCTATTGTGAGTTTGTTTGTACGTGTAAATGAAGCTTTTGAAGAGTCCTGATGTTTAGTTCTCTTGTTGAATGGCAACATTCTTCACCAGTGCTGTCAAATTACCCAGAGCTAAATGAGACCAGCGAGGTTGTAGATAAGATTTGGAGGTGAAAACAACTACATTAACATAACCAATGAGTCAATTCTTTCTTTCTCATTAAGAGCGTGGAAGAATTTGTGTCCGGGCAGCCCCATTCTCTGGACAATGAGGTGGATTCCAAGCAAGTACTGCTGACAGGACTCTGTTCTGGAGGAGTGCTGCTCTCTGAAGGGTAATAGCCCTTATGTAGATGACGACACGGTCTGAGGCAAGAGGTTGGAGCTTATTTGCTTGAATGTTGCCATAACAGTAGGATAACAAGTAGTTGCAACCGATGTGTTGCCTTGTTTAATGAGGCATGAGAATAGGGGATAGGTCAAAGGTCAGACAGGGTTTTAAGCACTTTTCAGCCCTTTAAAGGCCACGAACATCACTCTGAGACTTTAATATACTTCAATGCATGTCTCGAAACTTCTCAAGGTTATCACACCATGGTGTTCCAGACTTATGATGGTGAATAAAAGCCCACGTAGCCCTCAGAGCTGTTAATCTATGGTGTACCTTGCCAACAAGAGACAAGAACTTTTTTATACCTCTCCGCAGGAGCTCCCTGGCCCTCTCTCCCACAGCTCAATGTGGAGCTGCCCTGCTCTTTGAAGTGATATTTTGCTCTCTCATTCATCGCATGAGAAGAAAAAAATAAAAAAGAGGTAAAATAAAGAGAAAGAAACACCTGCCAGACAGCAAACAGCTCCCAAGGTCCACAGCTCCTCAACAGCGATCCCCATGATGTCATCGCAGTCACATGAAACACTGCAGGTTTTCAGCCTCTACTTCGTGATTGGCAGGCGCTTTTAAAGCAGTGCGGCTTTTGTGTAAAACTGGCTGATGGCTATCTGTCTGTGGCTCTCTCAAGATTGCTGTTCGGACAAGTCATTTTTTTTAGAGCTTTAAAGGTGCCAATAATGATTTTTGATGCAGTACAAAGTTGCTTTTCATCGTCCAGACCTTCTCAGTCCAAACCATCTCAGATTTCTGACTAGAAGTGTGATAAATAATGTCATGCGCTTATATAAAACTCAAAATATGACTTTGCTTAAGCTTCAAAGAGATGAGAGCGACAGTCGGTCGAAAACACAAGCTGTTAGCTTTCCACGATAGTCTCAGTTTTAATCAAACAGGGTGAGCTGCATGCTGGGAATGAAGTTTCACTCTTAGCCACCAAGAACAACACGGGCCTGCCTAAACAATGGGAAACTCAAAATAAACCTCGGCTCTTTCACTCCCTCTCCAAGCTCCCACTGAGGCCAATATGATAAGAGAGGCAGGAGCAGGACTTCAAGACATTTAGGCCTTTAATGCATTATGAGGTTCACACAGCGAAATCACATTAAATACTTTAATTCTTACTGTTGGGGTGGGGTTGCTGAGGTGAACACATTGAGGGGGGTGGGGTTGGTTCCTCCGTACACTCCATTTGATTAAAAACCCCCTTCATGGGTGCATGTGCTATACTTTTATTAACCTCAGGCAGCACTTCGCCTTTCCGTTGTGTGATGTTCATGAACACTTTTGGTGGAGTGAGGCCCCACAATATCCTTTTATTGCTCTGAAAATGACTTTTCCACAGGGTTATATCGGATTTTTTTTACTTTTGAGATGATGAGGAAGATACTGTATGAGGTATACCTGTAGTGAACCCAAAATACTGATTTGTACATATACACATAAGTTTTGAGGGCAGCAGAGAATGGGTCATGAACATCAATACTGTCACACTAAATGATGTTGCTAATTTGATAAAAATTTAGAATATGCACTGTGGCATTAATAAACGACCTTTATAATATTTTGTTTTACTGTGATGGACTGGCCTACAACATCCCCGTGACCCTACAAAGGACAAGTGGTTTGGAAAATGGTTTTATTGTTTGGTGACTCACTACTAATTGTACTAGCTACTAACTACCAATTGTATCAGCTGTTGTGTAGATGTGTGGTGGCCTTCAGTACTTTTTTTTTACTTTTATGGTGTGGTTTGTCATTGGTGCTGCTATTGAGGTTAATATGTTAATGGTTTGGCGTCTATTTCTTGTTCAGTGCCTACAATTATCTTACTGTCTCAAGATGTTCTTTCTTTTAGAGTAAAATGAACAAATGAAGATGCTCTTCTCACTCTATAAGACAATAAAATATCCCTTTCATGATAAAGTTAAAAGGTAGCAAATCCAAGTTTGATACAGTGAAGCTAAATGATACTAAGACTTTTTGTTTTGCAGGCTTTAAATATTGTTCATTGATGTGCTCTCTTGCTCATGTAGTAGTGGGGTGTGCAAGATGGATTTTTTTAGTCCTGCTCCTGGCAAAAAAAATAAAATATTTGTCCCACTTTTGCCCACAGTTTCTGTCTCGCTCCGGTGACATCAGTTGTTGCAGCAGCCAAACGGAAGTTCTTCTTCCAAAGGAACCTTTCTCTTGCTGCTGCCTACAGTCAAAAAACACTGAGAATATCCAATAATGCATCTGTAAACCATTTGTTTTTGTTGCTCGATAAACAAATAACACTTTTTGTAGCCTAAAAAAATATATAAGTGTATATTAGCAGCTTTTAGTTTATCTTGAGATATTTATATTTTACTGGAGCCCCTGAGTCACTTATTTCACTCACTTCCATCCTGCATACACGTCAATATCTTCATATCTGTTCTCAGCAAGTCAAAATTTATCCCGTGCTGCATGCTATTGCATCAGGTCCTGCGGATCTTTTACAGACATCATGCAGCCAGACTGTTTCCTGATCCCATTCCCACATCATTTCCTGTCCTCTCTCCACTATCTTGTCAATAAATGTGTTTACATGTACAACAAAGCACTGATAACTGCCAAACATCAGCTTGTTATAACAACCTGACAATGCAAGATTTTAAGATCTCCAAATTCTTTTCTATTTCTAATTTTAGACGTCAAAATGTAAACAGAAATGTGCACATTGAATATGTTGCCAAAACAATAGTAAAATATGTTCTGATTAAGTTTTAAATGTGAAACCTTTAGCTGTAATGTTTTGTTGTTAAGCATAATACATGGAAGGTAAAATAAACACACTGAATAGAAGTTGGCAAAAGGCCAAAAATAATAATAAAAAAACAACATAATTAGAGATCTCTGATCAATTTATCCTCCTCCTTTTGCCCTTTCCCCCCTGCTGACAATAGTTTACCATCAGATGTCCCTCCCCCTCAGCTGTGAAGGACCTTGCGATTTGAGAGCCCTCCTGTGCAGTCATTCTGAGGGCCCCGGGGCCGCGTTACCCCCAAATACACAACACTCTCTCTGTCGGACCCCCTGTGAGCTCAAACCTGCCGAAACGGCTGCTGGCCATGTATGTAAATGCCGTAAACTTGCGGCCTCGAGGCTCTCTGTTTGCTCTCTTCACATTACCCATGTGTCACCTCGCTGCCTGCAACATCTATAGTACATTCATCCAGAGCTGCGCTAAATGAATGGATTTTATTGAGCGAGATTTGTTCCTATTGTTCTCCTTACCATTAGTGTCTTCTCCATTTAGAGGAGCGAGTCTACGTGTGTGTGTTTTCCCGAGCAGAAGCAGACACCTCCACGCACGCCGCACTTCCCCGCTGCGTCACTCTTCCAGTCCGAAGCTATTTCGGAGCATATTGACGCGTTGTCCAGCTGTGCCGCTGAGACTCTGCTAAATACTGACCCTAAGCCACAGGTTACAAGTCCAAATCCTGCTCATTAGAGCCCTAATTGATTGTAATGTGGCCTTTGAGAAGCACTCCCTGCTATGGGGTGGTGCTACACTTACGGGTTCCCCCGCTGTCCCTTTCCTGTTGTCTGCACCGGGCGCCAGCGGGGTCTACAGTTCGGCTACAATCGGCCTTCGCAGACGGAATCATTAAAGCGGGGGGGGTGGCACGAAACCTTTCATTGTGGCTGTTTCTGTGTACCAGCTTGAGCCCAGGACAGTGTCCACTCTGCCTTCCCAGCAGGAGAACCCCATCCTGGGCAGGACATTGTTGGGCTCTCCCCTTGACTTGCTGCCTGCTGCTTGAGATGCATGGGTTTGATTTTAATGCCAAGTCCTTGGACTAAAGCCCACCTTGCAGGGGAGCTAGGTCAATATTGGTTTTGAGAGCATGTGGAAAAATGTCAAAATGTTAAGTTCTATTCACTTTCCCCAGCGCTGTTTGTTTCTGCAGTGAAAGGCCTAGTGAGCCATTAGTGTAAACAGCGCTTTGTCTCACAGCTCAGTCTCCAGCAGGAGGGGACAGAACAAAACACAGATATAGAGATTAAAGTCTGGCCTTAAAATGGCAAAACAGCAGGACTTACAGAGACCTTAAAATGACAAAAAACAAGAGAGATAAAGAAAACAAACTGTAATCATCCCGCTGTCAGGTGAATGAAATGTAATGCATCTTTAAAATCACTCTCACTGTCTGAGGTCGGAGAGCATTAGGCTCTGAAAATGGAGGGAAAATGAAAGGCTTTGTTTGAAATGCAGAATGAATTCATTTACATTTAACGCATTAGCCACGGATAATAGAATGATGTTTCAATTATGGCCACTTTCAAAATGAGGGCGTAAAAATAAACCCTCTTAAACCTTTTGACACTCTCACTTACTCTTCATTTCATTCAGTGTAATATTGTTTTCTATACATTCTCTTAACTATCACTCAAAACTATCACTTTTTTATATTAGTGTTAAATTGTTGATGCAACACCTGTCGGACAGTCATAATCTACAATTTATATTTTATAATGGATTTTCATATTTTAAAATTGAAAGTTTGGGTTAAGGAGAAAATTTTCCAAGACTCATGTAGCTATATCTGATAATGTTTTTGTGGGAAAGGTCATTCAGTGAACAGGAGAGATTCGTTTCACAACAGCCTAGAATTAATGTATATCTTAAGCCAAGCACTTGAATTTCTTGACAAGTAAAAGACCAATGAACTGAGATGAACAAGACTGCAGACTGATGATCAGGCAGGTTATAGTTAAGACACTACAGAGACTGTAAATAATGTGAACCACAATGTATAATTTCACATGCAGTAATTCATTATATTCTGAGTTCACTTCCCACATACTGAGTGGACAAATGACCAAACGGTGCCACCAGCACTTCTTCACAATGACAGAAATGTTTTAAACATTAAATTGACTTCTATTCAATCCAAATGACATGTTTAAGCACAAAAATCCAACATAAACAACAACTCTCAAGCTAGTCAGAGTTTCCATTTATCACATTATTTCACTCATTTATTCATCTTCTTCTTCAAAAGCGGTATTTTGACCAATAGCTTCAATCTGTTTATGATAGACAGCGAATTGGCAGAAGAATCCTGTTTTCCACGATTTCGTCAAAACCTTCCTGGCCCATTTTGAAATAAAAAATGTCTTAAGGAAAATCTAGATCACCTACTGATTAAAAATTGTTTTGGTGTGGGTCATTGTATTTAGGATTGTCTTTTGAAACCAGTGGAAGTAAAGCTTAAAGATGGCATTTAACACATTTTGCAGAGGAATTGCAGTGACCAGTTTGGGTCATTGACAATGTTGTTTAAAATCCGACATATTTCTGTATATATTCTCCAGTCTGATAAACAATGGTGTTTAGGACATCCGGGCTGAAAAATGCCCAACAGACCCCTTTATTGCCATGAAAATCTGACTCTGCAATATAACTTTCTATTGGAAATGGATGACACTGTGAGAAAGCAGCTGTTTTACTGCAGTCCAGCCCCTTCCTCTTGCTTTGAGCTGTCCTTTCTCCTCACGGCCCTGAGGGAACGTGCCACTCTCCCTCAATGACTTCAATTAAACACGCAGCAGTAAAACTGTTCCCTCTCCACCTCCTCTTCTATTTGCTTTCACCACATTCTGCTCTTTTATTTGTCTGCTCTGCCTTTTATTGCCCAGGTAGCCTTTGTCACATCTAGATGACTTTTTCTTAAAGAAATGAGGAAGAAAACAATTGCATTTTAAAGAGAAGTGAGATGGAAAAACGTTGATAACTACACTGATAAAACATTGATAACATTGACAGCAACTGTTATGATATACAAAAGACTTGTATATCCTCAAGCATAAATCCTTAAATTTATTGATAACATATAGTTTTATTTCTTGTGTTTGACATATTTTGTATTGAAACAAGAATTTTGACAACCATGGATCATGATTTAGCCAGATGAAGAACATGTTGGGGGCGGGCCTTTTTCTTTCTAGAGAGCATATGATTGGACAAAAATCTGTGCGGCGCAAGATGAGTCATCAATATTTTGGTTAAAGAAAGAATGTACTTTTCAAAATGGAAATATCTGCTAAATTTTGCCAGTGTTTAGAAGTACACTAGTATACACTTACCCCCACATCTAATAGTCTTTTAGTTATTTTGTATTTTGAAATAAAATATGCATTTAGATACAGCATTTGTTTTACAATGATTAGTATAGCTTTGTAGGTTGTAGTCAGACATTAACTAAACCATGGACAACATTAGCTGCCTCATCTTTGAGCTTCACAGTTGCTAATGGGATAATTGAGGACCCTCACACCTTGAGGAAACATCTCAGACTGCGTTCACACGTTGTTGTTATTTATGGGCATGTGCGATTAGGTCTCCCACACTTCAGGTGCCGGGCATGGGCCGAGCTGACGCCTCTGTATAAACTGCCCCATACATCAGCATTACAAGGTTTACTCACACTGGCCCTCTACAAACAAATAACATTTACATGGGAAGCCGTTCCACTGAGGTCATGTTAACCACACATACTCCCTTCAGTGGTCTGTACAGACTCTTAAAGCAACATCTCTGCATGTGTTGGGGAGCAGAAGAGAGACAGAGTTGATTTAGGCATCCAAATACTTATGATTGGACTCACATTACCTTTGTATGTAAATGTATTAAAGGATTAGTTCACTTCCTGATAGTTTGCTCACCCCCATGTCATCCAATATGTTCATGTCTTTCTTTCTTCAGTGGAAAAGAAATTAAGGTTTTTGAGGAAAACATTGCAGGATTTTTTTTCTCCATAGTGGACTTCAAAGGGACCCAATGGGTTGAAGGTCCAAATTGCAGTTTCAATGCAGCTTCAAAGGGCTCTACATGATCCCAGCCAAGAAATAAGGGTCTTATGTGGTGAAATGATCTGACATTTTCTAAAAAAAAAAAAAAAAAAGTACACTTTTTAACCTCTAAATGCTTGTCTTGCACTAGCCTGACTTCATGCATTACGTAGTCATGTTGGAAAGGTCATGTAGGTAGAAGTACCATGCGAACGTGCAAAGAAGTCAAACTCCCTTTACAAGAAAAGGTAAAACAACAATGCCGGATGATTTTGAAGTTGGGGATGATATTAAGTTTTTTGCCCTATCCTACCTTTTTGAACCGGAGTACACAGACGAAGAAGTATCCACGCGTGACTTTTCATATATAGGCTACATTTAAATTTTTTTTTTTAGAAAATGGTCAATCGTTTCGCTACATATGACCCATATTACTCGGTTTGGATTGTGCAGAGGTCTTTGAAGCTGCATTGAAACTGCAGCTTCAAAAAAACTTTTATTCAAATCACTTGCCAAATTAAAGACACAATACAGATTGTGTCAAAGCACTTAACAGTATCAAATTGGAGGATAGAGTGTCAGTAATGTATAATGATAAGATTAAACACTCAATTTTCTCAATTTTCAGTTAAAGGCATTTCATTATTAAGGTTCATGATTCAACAATAAGAAAGAGACTGGGCAAAAACGGCATCCATGGGAGAGTTCCAAGGCAAAAGCCACTGCTGACCACAAAAAAAAAACAAAAAAACACAAAGGCTCGTCTCACATTTGCCAAAAAATATCTTGATTATCCCCAAGACTTTTGGGCAAATATTCTATGGACTGATGAGACAAAAGTTGAACTTTTTGGAAGGTGCGTGTCCTGTTACATCTGGCGTAAAACAAACACAGCATTTCATAAAAAGAACATCATACCAACAGTCAAACATGGTGGTGGTAGTGTGATGGTCTGGGGCTGCTTTGCAGCTTCAGGACCTGGATGACTTGCTATAATTGATGGAACCATGAATTCTGCACTCTATCAGAAAATCCTGAAGGAGAATGTCCGGCCATCAGTTTGTGACCTCAAGCTCAAGTGCACTTGGAGTTATGCAGCAGGACAATGATCCAAAACACAGCAGCAAGTCCACCTCTGAATGGCTCAAGAAAAACAAAATTAAGGTTTTGGAGGTTTTTCCAAGTCAAAGTCCGGACTTAAATCCTACTGAGATCCTGTGGCATGACCTTAAACAGTTCATTCATGCTCAAAAACCCTCCAATGTGGCTGAAATACAACAATTCAGCAAAGAAGAGTGGGCTAAAATTTCTCTACAGCGATGTGAAAGACTCATTGCCAGTTATCGCAAATGCTTGATTGTAGTTGTTGCTGCAAAGGGTGGCACAACCAGCAAAATCTATCTATACATCCATCTGCTACAGTCAGACCATCATTCATGCAGTTTGATTTAAACCATTACAGTCCTCGTTACTGTTCAACTGGCTTTGTTGTTTTATTTCCTCGTCAATGGTAATTTTACATTTGGTGCTTGGCATGTGTGAATTTTGGACCCTTATTTGGAGCCTTTTTTTAACTTCAAATCCAGACAGCACTCATTGTATTGCAAGGCAGAGACATACAGAATACTAAAGCATACATTGCTTTGATCTCTGCTGCTCTGGCTACAGGTTTGGGTTCAGTAACTTCAGACACAGAGTCGGGTTTGGCACCACCTGCTCTCTCACGTCAGTTCTGCTCTCTCCTTGCCTTCCTCTCTCACCTTTGTCCATGGTTCATGGGAAATAAGGCCTCACAATGGGACGCAGGCCTGTGTCTCATGTCGGTTTTGTGTGTGCTGTAGAAGTGATCAGATTACGTTGCAGACGGTTGACAATAACAACATGTAAATGAGTCTGGATGGAGAGAGAAGAGGGCTGTCCAGCGGTGTGGAGAGAACAGATCCGTATTGGCGGAATTGATCCTGGGCTGCACTCTGGGGATGGGGCTCAGTGACTGGACACTGTTCATTCAGCTCTGCTCTGGTTTCCCACCAGGGTCAGAAACAACAGATTTTGGTGACTAACATGTGCGTTTGAGAAAAAGTCCCAATTTGGATTTGTCTGGAACATTTCTGTCTATTTAGTAGCTCAACAGAAGACTGTTTTACCTGACTGCTGCTCTGCTGACTGGACAGTTTGCTGTGGTGCTGAGTTTGCCCTGCATAAGTGTCTTTGAAATACATCTTTGAACTATAGTTGTAAGATTACATCACTGTAATTTTTACCATTAGCATGTCTGTCAAAAGCAGACACACCTTTGTGTAGGTAGTGCTTTTCAAGAGAAACTTACAGGTGACATGAGTCAGCCAAATCCAGTTTGACAAGTGTCTGGGTGTTCTTGCAGTGACCACAAAAAAGATTTGAGCTCGTGCTTGTCAGTCTGAGATGGAGCCGCCGCAGACAGACTAACTACACTAGTATGTTTACATGTGCAGTTATAATCGAACCATAGTGGGGTTTTGCATAGTCTGTCTCTCTGAACTGTTAAACACGACAGTAATAGAACCTACATGTATATACACATACATACACTACAGTAATATAAAAATAACTGTTTTTTATTTTTTCAGTGTAATTTATTCCTATGAACAGTTGTTAACCCAAGAACATAACATAATGCATAATTCAAAATATGGTAAAACACAATCAAAATGGAAAATTCTTTCATATTATCACAGTACATTGGGCCATATTTTTACAGGCTTTTCTTATAAGTGTATATGTAATATGTATGCACTATATGTACTGTATGCACGTAATATGTATCTGTGTATGTATATTCTGTATATATATATATATATATATATATATATATATGCATGTAAACAACTACCCATGTTTGTTTTCGTTTGACGTCAAAACCAGAGAAAAGCACAATAATTTCAAATTTCGTCCTGTTTTCTTGCACTGTCAGGTTTTTTATAATGAGCTGCTTTTTGATGGTTATCAGCGTATTGTTGTGCATGTAAACGCTCTCAGTGTTTTACTGAGTCTCTCAACAGCACTTTCGTCCACACCTCCAGCCTTCCTGCTCTTAATCAACCGCCAGAACAACACACTCTACACATTCCTAAAAATCCTTCACTGACTGTGTGAGATGCATCAATGCAAAACACAGATCATTTGTTGAGGTTTTCACAAATTTAGGTTTGTTGTATAAAGGTATAAAAACGGCATTTAAACATTTCAAGCCTAAACTGTAAAAGGAGGAAAAACTGTCATGGCCAAAGTAATGCGCTGAAGTATACTGAGCTAGCTTGAGAAAACTGAAAAATATAATTTTTAAGACCTCACAAACAAAGCCCTGCTTCACAATAGTGCAGACAGTGTCCAGCCTCTCCACATTTAGAGGCAGTGAGATACATCTGGGCAACAGAAAGAGAGAAGTGTTGTAAAATGTAGGCAGTGATGAGCAGTTTTCACACTAAAGTGTCATGGATAGATACAGTGCTTGTCTTTTCCATTCATACCCAACCCAAGTACACACGCACACATAATCTTATCCACACACACAAATCAGCTTTAAACCGTAACTGTTTGTGCATCAATCGCATACACACCTTCATTTATATGTCATATTATGTGTGATGTCTGTGTTTCTGATGCATATAGTGGATCTAATTATGTCTGTCGTAGTGCAGTGTCCATCAGTAACAGTTAGCTTTGAGACATTGCAGAGATCACTTAAGACACACACAGCAAACCAATAAAAATGTAATGGGTTTTGTGGTCTCTCAGGGGAAAAATACATTTCTGGAGCCCTTGAGTGTGAACCAAAGGCTTTTTTTTATTTTATTTTTTTTACTCACCATAAAATATAATACTTTCTATGACCTAAGGGTGGCAGTATTGGATCTATCCCAGTGATTGCACATGACTATAGTTCTAACTGTGATGCCTTGAGAAATCAAGATGTAAAATCTAGACTTCAAATAAATAAATAAAATCAAACAGAAAAATAAACTTTCATTAATATATAACATGTTGAAAATGCACAAGACATGTTTTTGTACAATTATGTTAAATTAAGTTTGAGTTTATTTTTTTCTTATTCCAAATAGATTTATCTGTCTAAAAATGTATTTTTAGTAACATTTTATAATCCAACTAGTCCAACTAGTTAATTTTAGTTACTGTATTAACTAACATTAACAATGAGCAATACATTTGTTACAGTATTTATTAAGCTTTGTTAACATTAGTTAATAAATATAAAAATGTGCATAGGTCATTGAACTATTATTAACAGATACAGCTTTTGATTTTATTAATGTATCAGGAAATATTGAAATTAACATTAAATGAAATTAAGAAATGCTTAATAAAATATAATATAAATATTTTCCATTGTTAGTTCATGATAACAAATATAATAAACTAATGTAAATAAATAGAATCATATTGTCAAGTGATACCTTTATTTATTTATTCATGTTTTTTTAGGTTTATGCTTAAAACAAGAATCAATAAATCTATGAAACATAACCAGCAATATCCTTAAAACAAGAAAGAAAGAAAGAAAGAAAGAAAGAGTCTGAACAGATATTTACATATAAATTCACATGAGAAATGTAGAATATGCCACAATGTTGTTGTGCCGACATGCCACAGGTGCACTCCAACCAGCATCTACAGGGTTAACAACAATGAAACCACTCAGATTGGAATAAAGGAAGGAGGAAAAGTTCCCACACTTTGGCTCTATTTTGTTTCTCTCTTTCTTTTCTTTCTTTTCTGAATAGTGCCAAGATAGGCTGATGTAAAGCCCAATGCCATGAATGAAATAAGGGGAAGAAAAAAGGAGTAAATTGAACACACTTGACTTCTGTAACTCACCTGTTGGTAAAAGGTTTTGTTTTGTATTCATTAGGTGGGCAGGTTGCTGGCCCCTCCCTTAACTTGTGTGAATTTCCCAGGTAAGGCCGTGTAAAGCCGTCAGAGCAGAGATAGAGGAAGAGAGCGAGAGAAAGAGAAAGAAGGGAGGAGAGTTCCCACCACCTTCATTCGTCGTTCTCACAGGAGCCGATTGGCCAGATCTTGCCTCATCGTTGTAACCTGACCTACCCAGCCATGAAGGCAGGTGTCTGCAGCCCAGAGACAAGAGGAGCAGTGCACACGTATAGACGGAGAGGTGGGAAAGTTAAAACAAGTTTCACCTTATATTGTTCCTTCTGTCACTCTAAAACAAACACTACATGACCCAGTAAATACTGAATATAATACAACTAAGCCCAACGTTACAATAGCGTGTTGTTATGTGCTCTTCAGATCTTCATTAATGACCTCCATTCCTACAGTGATTTGGCCATTCATATGATGAAATTTATATTACAATGTAAGATTGAATCTGCTTTTATATCACCTCTGCTCCAACCAGCAATGTTGCATTCATCCTGCCCCGAGCCATCAGACACCACAGGCTTCCTGCTTTGGATCTGCTATCTATCTATCTATCCATCCATCCATCCTCCCTAACACATCTATCTATCTATCTATCTATCTATCTATCTATCTATCTATCTATCTATCTATCTATCTATCTATCTATCTATCTATCTATCTATCTATCTATCTATCTATCTATCTATCCATCCATCCATCCATCCATCCATCCTCCCTAAAACATCTATCTATCTATCTATCTATCTATCTATCTATCTATCTATCTATCTATCTATCTATCTATCTATCTATCTATCTATCTATCCATCCATCCATCCATCCATCCATCCATCCATCCATCCATCCATCCATCCATCCATCCATCCATCCATCCATCCATCCATGCATCGATCCATCCATTATCCTTAAAACAACATTTTCGAGTTTTTAGTTTTAAGCATAAAGATGACAAATTAAAGAAAGAAAGAAAGATATATAGATCGAAAGACAGGACCTAAAGACATATTTACATTTAAATTCATATGAGAAACAAATCAATCCATCCATCCATAAAACAAAACATTTTCTAGTTTTTAGTATTCCATTGGATTCCATCTCCGTTGGATATCCACTATCCATACATCTAAAAACAAAAACAAGCAAACAATTTTTGGGGGGGATCTTTATAGTGGAAAATATATTTTTTAATGTATTTATTTATTTTTTATTTTTAAGTGTTCTTCACACTATTAAAAAATGGGTCACTGATCACTGAAGGTTCTTTGGGGAATCAAAAATGGTTCTTGTATGGCATAAGATTTTTCATTCATTTTTAAGAGTACATAATTTTTTTTATCATACATAAATATAAATATAAATCTAATAAAGTGTAATGAGGTTTACGCTTAAAAGAAGAAGAAAAAACTATTCACCAATACAGCAATGCACCCATCCACCCATTTATAGACACATCTAGCTTCAAATGAGTTTTTTGTTCACAATCACACACACACATAGTATCAAACAAACACTCATAAGACAGCTAGTGGACACTCCTACTCTGGCAGCATGTGAGAGTGTTTACTGCAGTCTGAAGAGCTTTATCACCATTCACTGTCAGCTGCTGTGTCCCAACCACACCCATCCCACTATATACCTCACACAAAACACAATGCGTTCAGCCATTAACTAAATGACAGGGAGCAGAGGACGCTCAGCATTCAATCCTATGATAATATCTCCTTAATATGACCTCAGCCATGACATGAGCTGTAGTGGATGAAAAATAGCCGAAATCGCCAACCCTCGAGTTTGTCCTTGATCATACGTGATTTGCATGTATTGTAGGTGTATTGTTAACCAATCCGGACGGTTACAAAAAAGCGCATTGTAAAAATGTATATCTTTTGAAGGATGAGAGAGGTCTTTGTATTGTGTGTTTTTAAGTGTGTGTGTTCGTCTGTGGGTGCCTCGGGCTTCCTCATCTGACTGTTAAAGTGTGTCAGAGCGAGAGGGAGGCGGAAAGCTGGCCTGTGTGCTGCTGGGAGCGTGTGTGCGTGTGCTTATGGGTGTGTGTGTGTGTGCGTAAGGCTGCTGACGGGACTTGTCACTATCAGTCCCACAAATCTCTGGCACCGGGTATGTTGACACTCTGCCCGAGGGGGAAGGAGCCGGCAGAGGTTGAGGAGAGCAGCGGTTTCCCACGGCTGAAGCTCGCCCGCCTCGGCCCTGCCTCTGCATTCCTAGGCTGCCAGCACTCTGTAAATGTTTGGACAGCCTTGAACAAATAACACACCTTGAAAGGCACAAGTACAGGCTCTTTTTCCCTTTTCTTATTCTCTCTCACACGCTCCCGCTCTCCCACCTCTCCCTCGCTTACTGTTTAACTCTCCTCTGCCCACCTCCTGACCGCAGACACTGCCTCCTGCCTCTCTTTAAACTTGTCTGTCAAAGATATGACGTGTAAACACAAGTCTCGCATACAGGCGCACATAAGCACAGATACACATGCTACACATCACCAAGTCTGCCTTACAGAGGGTCTCTGTCTCTCACACACACCAGCACACCATCATGTTGTACTTTTTAAAGGGACTTTTCACCCTAAATGAAAATTCAGTCCTCATTTATTCACCCTCATGATGCTCTAA
Source organism: Acrossocheilus fasciatus (assembly GCA_036784905.1). NCBI lineage: Eukaryota > Metazoa > Chordata > Actinopteri > Cypriniformes > Cyprinidae > Acrossocheilus > Acrossocheilus fasciatus. The sequence continues at coordinate 14,566,588 of CM071960.1, forward strand.
ACCTATATGATCCCCCCCCCCCCCCCCCCCCCCCGTGGAACACAAAAGAAAATGTTTTGAAAAATGTTGCAGTGTTTTTTTGTTAAATTAATTAATTAATTAATTAATTTATTTATTTATTGCCTATGCAATGGAAGTTAATGGGATCCAGTGTTGTTTTAGACTACCATCTAGTCTATTAAACTGGATGAAAATCTTTCAAAACATCTTGTATATGTGTGTTCTGCAAAAAATCTAAAGGAAAATAAATAAATAAATAAATGTTTGGAACAATATGAGAGTGATTTTGGGGGGAACTGTTCAAGTACAGAAAATTTTGACAAAACCACTGTACTGTGTAATGTGCCTGTGCTTATTATTCTTAAAAAATAATATATTAATATAGATATTTTAAGGAACATCTCTAAAATGAAATAAAATAAATCATTACAAAATACAGTCTGAAAAACTTAAAAAAAAAAAAAAAAAAGGTAGCAAGGGGTAAAAAGAAATAAAAAACAAATATTAGACAAATATTAGTGTGTAAAGTAATATGCCTATAACTCTAAAAAAATAACTTTTTAATATGGATATTTTAGGTTAGCAACAAGTACATCACTCAAATAAAAATAATTAAAATAAAATAAAAGTAAATTCCAAAATATAGCATGAAATGCATTGAAACTAAATGAAGGTAGCAACTAAAACATATCTAAACTAAACTAATACTAGATTACAAAATAATGTTTTGAAACAAAATTAAGGTAGCGAGTTAAACTGTGTGTGTGTGTGTGTGTGTGTGTGTGTGTGTGTGTGTGTGTGTGTTTTAAAAAGGGCTATTAACATGGTATATTTGTATCATTTTAATGGATCTAAATAAGTATTAATCATCACCCTGTTGTTTTGTGTTCGATCTTTACAGGTTTTGTTTTCAGTCACAACAGAATGCCACTAACAGTGCAGCTCTCTGCTTAAAAAGTACATAAATAAGGGGAAATCTGAAGCTGCCATGACCTAAGCATAATGTGCACACTTCAAAGCCAGACCCCTATGGGGAAAATGCAGAGCACTGAGTATGACAATCTGATGATTGGTAAGTAAGAAACTAGGAGGTAAAACACAACTAAGCATGTTGTAGTACATTTGATAGGAGCGGGCGTGAAATGGGTTATGTGGGCTAACAAGAAAAGCAGCTGATAACCGAGAACTATTTATTTATGGTTTAGGCTTGTTCTGTAGAAAAGGGACTCTGGTTTAAAATGTCATGTATTTATTTTTACATGCTAAGAAAATTTGAGAAACCATGGATTTTTTCTGCTTTAAGATAAGACATGAGATGTTGTGAAATTCTAAACTGAAAAATGCATGGAAAATAAGTAGCACAAGTAGCATTGTCACCATGATACCTCTGTGAGGGAAGATTTGCATGAGAAAAAAACAGGATGAACGAATGAATAAATAAATAAACACAAGATTACAAAATTACCATGTAATAATATTACAAAATAGGGCCAACAACAGAAATTTTGAGAAAATGAGGTGAAATGTGAAATAAGGTGCTCAACCTTTAAAACATTAATTAATTAATAAAATACAATATTAAATTACAAAATAGGGCCTGCAACAAAAAAGGAAGAAAGTAAAAAAAAAGGAGGTGCTTAACCTTTAAAAAATGCTGACTGTCAACCTTAGGAGGTTTCATATGAGCTTTGTTATTATCTAATTTCTAATTAAAAATCACACACACACACACACACACACACACACACACACACACACACACACACACACACACACACACACACACACACACACACACACACACATATATATATATATAAAATGTGGAATATGTTCATTTCACAGTTGTCACTGTTACTCATTAGGGTGTAGTAGTAGCTAGTTTATGTAACTTTAATTATACCTACAATTATTTATTTTTCTTCTCACGTTGAAGTTTTAAGGAAAAGTAACCCAACGCCACAAACACACCCACGCACACGCGGGTTGATGTCAGACGGCAGCTGTGGAATCCTGGAGCTCCTCGTGCACAGTAAATCTCACGTCACTGATCGGAGGACACGTTACACTACCGCTCTCTGGCAGAGGCCAGTCAAACGCCGCTCTGTTTTCACTGTCGGGAGGCCTCCGGCTGCATATTTCTGTAATTAGGCTTTTATGCTCAGCAGTTCTGCAGCTGTGCTGACATTTGGGTGTCGCCCCCCTGTTTCTCACGGTCCCGCTGCCAATGCTGCTCGACCGCTGATCAGCAGCCAAGACTGAGGTCCATGTGTCAGAATGAAGGTGCTTTTTCAAAATATATTCCCGGCAATGTGATGCCATGTCAAGGTCACCTCACAAAACAGCAGCTCACAGAGGTGCTTTTAACAAGACGTGTTGTAACTGCATGTGGACAAGACCATGTCAAACTGACTGTGCAAAATTTTGGAGATTGTTCCATGTCAAAAGACCTCACTTCTAAGTTTCCACAATGTTCCAGTGCCAAGACATGGCTGGGGCCTTTGCTGTGCATTTGCTATAGGGTTGCTTACTGGTCCAAATCAAAAAAAGCCTACCTAAATATGTATAGATTGGCTTTTCAATGTAAATCCCACACTGTGTCCTAAAAAGATGCAATGCAAGCAATTTGTCATTTCAAACTGCATTCTGAAACTGATGCTTGACTTAACACAATCACTTCTAGTAAATATCGTATTAATGAGTCATAATTACACCACCACAAAGTAGTAATTATGAGTCAGAAACACAAAACATGGCAAAATGAATTAAATCTGATTTTTTCCCATTTGTTAACGTTAGTTAACTGCATTATAGTAACACTTCTAAAACATTTATTAATCGTATTGTTAATTTAAACATTTATTAATTGATAAAAAAAGTTGAATCTGTTAATATTATTTCATGGAACTGCACTAACGTGAACTAGATGTATTTTTATTTACTAATTTTAACAAAGACGAATAAATACTATAACAAATGTATTGCTCATTATTAGTTAACGCACTGAATAATGATTCAGTAATGGCACCTTTAATAAATTGAATAAAAACATTTAGGGAGAAAAACAACTGATGCAAATTCTTCATTTATCATTTAGAAGTAGAGAAAAATCTTGCTGTATTTTTTTGTTTAAAATATACATTGCCATCTTGAAAAAAAAGTAATCTGAATGCACCTGATATTGTACAACTTTAATAATTCATAAATATAAACTTCCCATTTTATTCCCCAACATTTTTGCCCTAAATTTTACATTCTATCAAGCTTTCAAAGTTTTATGTGGGATAAAAACAAGAAGCATGAGAACAAAAAAGAAAGAAAAAAAGCATGCACTGCTAGAAATCACTGCCTCATCGCAAACTTTTAATACTTCTGTTTACAAGTAGCAAAAAAAAAGAAGCCATTTGAGTAACATAAACACTTCTCCTCTTTAGCTGCATGCTGACAGCTTTCCAAAATGTCCTAATAAGCCATTCCCATTGAGAGTTTACTCATTAGAGTGTAATCGCAGGACTTTAGCTGAATGACCTTTTGTGTCCCCGGAGAGCTGTTAAGCAGCAAAGCAGCACGTTGAAATGTATGTTCAGTGCACTATAATGGCACCATATGTCGCTACTTCAGGACCTGACAAAAGAGTTAAAAGCACTGCTTCCAACACAAGGCAGTTCATAAGCCAAGAAAATGTGTTTTAATTTCTGAAATTATATATAATATTGGAAGTAATAGCATGCAATTATAAGACAGAGGGCTATGGGTATGAAACAAAGTGCAATTTAACCGCAATAGCTGCAAAACTCGGATGAGTCAGTAGGGAGGTCGGGAAGGTCGGGGTGTCCCTCTGTGTCCGCCAGCGCTCAGCTGTCCTCCCGGAAACCCCGGTCCAGCTGCTGCCCATTACAGCAGGAATGTATCCTTGGGTCGGATGCCAGCAGTCTAGTAGCATATTATTAATGTGGTGACCACCAGCCTCGGCCACTTGTGAGATATTAACATTTCACACACAGATCCTTCCCATGAACTCCCACCCACCCATGCCAATGTCAGAAAAGCCCGCAGCAACTGCTGTGCATCTCAAACTCCACCAGGGGCATCTACACAGATAACAGGAAGTGTCAACAAGCAGGATTTACTATGGAGACAGGAGACTATTTGTGTACTGGAATACACTTTTGTCTCAGGGGTTCATTTTTATTTAGATTTTATTCTGTTCAGAAATTTGTTCAAAAGGTATGAAAACATTCTAAAGTTTGAGTATTTAGTGTATCTAGCAATGAGCAAAAATGTCGGTGAAGAGCTTGAGATGAAATAAGATTTGTAATGTGTAATACTTTACAATATAGATTCCATTTGTTATTAGTCAACATGAAAAATATTCCTAAAGTGTTTATTAGTTAATGCTAAATTCAACATTTGATATTGCAATAAATAAATAAAATAATAATACAAATAAAACGTTGTCTTTGTTATTATTTAATGGACCTGAGCTAACGTGAACTAATAATGAACAGTTGTATGTTTATTATCAAAGACAATAAATACTGTAACACATATATTGCTCATTGTTAGTTAGTGTTTGTTAATGCAGATATATGGGACCTTATTATAAAGTGTTAGAAATGTGTGAAGAAAACAAATACAATTTTTTTGTCAATCAACAATATTTTTTCAGTTTTCAGTCTTGCTATAATTTGGAAAATTATGCAAGAAGTGTGAAAATACTATTAATTGAGTGTATTCAAGATGCATAAAATGCTAGTTATAAATTTTGCCTTAAAAAGAGAAAAATCTGACATTTTGTTTCAAAAATGTCAGTTGTCGTCATTTCCAACAAAAATGCTTAATTTTATAATTTGAGATATGGTGGAAATGACACTGTGGCAGGAATATTCATCATTTTAAAAAAGAAAAAAGTGACAGAATTCTCTTGGGGTGCATATATGACCATTGTGGGTCATTGTTTGTGGACAAATTCAGCAAATGAGAGTGTGAAAATGTGTTGTCTGTGTGTTCTTAAAGTCAACAGGTCAAAAAATGGCTATAGTTGAAGAAATGGATAATAATGTATAGTGTTGTATCACACCTTCAGGTTGCTCTTTGAGTGTCAATGTTTTTTTGAAATGTGTCTCTCTTATTTGAAATGATTGAATAAAACTAAATAAATAAATCAATATTTTTTTACTAAAAAGCTTGTATTTATGGTATGGTCCCCTACACGTACTAGGAAGTACAAAACAGAAGGTCTGGCCTCTTTAAACTACATTTCAACTCCAAGGAGAAACCAAGGAGCTAGACCTATATGTATAACAAGGTAAAACAACGCACTAACAATACATAACAAGCGCTGAGCAAAACAAAGTTCCGCTTTAAACAATCTCCTCTATTATACTAAGCCATAGAGCACCTGGGCAGGGCATGCCATTTGGCCTAATGATACATTAAACAAAAAATTAATCTAGTAGACTCTTTAAATATTTTAAAGCTGCCTCCTAATTACAGCGAATGAAAAGCAAAATCAAAATGCTCAGTGCAGTAATTGGGCTCTTTTCTTTGATGCTTCTATAGATGCCATTGAATGTAGGGACCAAGCCAAACAAAACCAGTGCTTTCACTGACCCAAAGCTTTCCCCTAATTACAGCAGCTTTGTATAATACAGCTGTGCACCCCTTCCCCTTAGGGTCGCATCTACACACTCTCAAATGAGGAGTGTTTCAAAGCATTTCTCCAGACGCACAGGAAGGTAGTTTGCACACAGCCGACTATCAGAGATGACCTGATTAAATAGAGTGGCCAGTATCTGAGCAAGGTATTCCCTGGATCACAAATGAGGAACAGATTTTGCTTGTGCAATATACAAAGTTGCAACAATTATTTAATGGTTTGGCCTGTTTGATTACAAGGCATTTGTTGTTCTTTTTTTAAGTGCAGAGGTCTGTGGGAGGAGAAGGACCGTGGGATGCACTCCAGGGAAAGTGTACTTGCATATTCACACTTGTTCTACAGGGCACATTGCAGATATGTGCCAGAACGATGGCCAGCCTCACAGGCGACTGAACAGACAGAACACATCAGTCTGCTGTGATCTGGCAGTGAGTATCACAGAAACGTCTCGGACAGAGTGATAACACCGTAGCAATGTGAGAAAAGCATTTAATCTTAGAACAACAACCTTTCAGTTTTGTAGTTACTGTCAGGACACATTTATATACATGTATTACCATTAATCTAATTTATAAAAAAGTTGGCAATATTTATATTGTAAGTTATATTTATTTTATTTGTATGTTTATCATTATATTTCTATCAATAATGATTGAATTTTTAATAAAAGAATCGAATTATATTGTGATTTCTATTTATATTTTAGCATTATATTTTAGCTTGTTTTACATAAAAATAATAGTTACACAAATATTCATGTTTTCAATAATTTCATAGCTTTCAAATATATTTTTTAATATTTTCAGCGAATTTTATTATATATATAATGTGTGTGTGTACAACTTGAATTCTGGAAATGTTGGGATGTTTTTTTAAATTTGAATAAAATGAAAACCAAAGCACATGAGCCAATATTTTATTCACAATAGAACATAGACAACATAACAAATGTCAAACATTTTAAATGTTTAAAATGAGAAATTTAAAAAATTTTATGCACACAATGAGCTCATTTCAAATTTGATGCCTGCTACAGGTCTTAACTCAATAGTTGGGACAGGGGCATGTTTACCACGGTGTAGCATCTCCTCTTCTTTTCAAAACAGTTTGAAGATGTCTGGGCATCGAGGTTATGAGTTTCTGGAGTTTTGGTGTTGAAATTTGGTCCCCTTCTTGCCTGATACAGGTTTCCAGCTGCTGAAAAGTTTGTGGTTGTCTTTGACGTATTTTTTGTTTAATGATGTGCCAAATGTTCTCTATAGGTGAAAGATCTGGACTGCAGGCAGGCCAATTCAGCACCCGGACTCTTCAACTATGAAGCCATGCTGTTGTAATAGCTGCAATATATGGTTTTGCATCGTCCTGCTGAAATACACGTCATCTGGAGGGGAGCATATGTTGCTCTAAAACCTTTATATACCTTTCAGCATTCATAGTGCCTTCCAAAACATGCAAGCTGCCCATACCGTGCAAGCACTTATGCACCCCCATACCATCAGAGATACTGGCATTTGAACTGAACACTGATGACCCGCTGGAAGGTCTCCCTCCTCTTTAGGCCGGAGGACATGGCGTCAGTGATTTCCAACAAGAATGTCAAATTTGGACTTGTCTGACCATAGTCTTCCACTTTGAAAAAATCCATTTTAAATGAGCCTTGGCCTACAGGACACAATGGCGCTTTTGGACCATGTTCATATATGGTTTCCTTTTTGCATGATAGAGCTTTAGTTGGCATCTGCAGATGGCACAGCGGATTGTGTTTACCGACTTATTTCTTGTTTTTGGAATTATTCCTGGGCCCATATAGTAATGTCAATGCCAGAATCATGTCGGTGAGTGATGCAGTATCGTCTGAGGGCCTGAAGACGACGGGTATCCAACAAAGGTCTTCGGACTTGTCCCTTAGGCACAGAGATTTCTCCAGTTTCTCTCAATCTTTTGATGATGTTACGCACTGTAGATTATGAGATTTGCAAAGCCTTTGCAATTTGACGTTAAGGAACGTTGTTTTTAAAGTATTCCACAATCTTTTTATGCACTCTTTCACAGATTGGAGAGCCTCTGCCCATCTTTACTTCTGAGAGACTCTGCCTCTCTAAGACATCCCTTTTATAGCTAATCATGTTACAGACCTGATGTCAATTAACTTAATTAGTTGCTAGATGTTCTCCCAGCTGAATCTTTTCAAAATTTCTTGCTTTTTCAGCCCTTTGTTGCCCCCGTGCCAACTTTTTTGAGACCTGTAGCAGGCATCATATTTGAAATGAGCTCATTTAGTGGATAAAAGTGTAAAATATATTAGTTTGTATATGTGTGTGTGTGTGTGTGTGTGTGTGTGTGTGTGTGTGTGTGTGTGTGTGTGTGTATGTTTAAAAAAAATTGAGATATAAATTATGTCTATATGTCATTTATGATGTTTTTAAGCAACTACTTTATATTTTTAGTCACACAATTTTCACAATTTTTTTCCCACCTTTTTTTTAAGGGATGCACTGAAATCATACTTTACTTTCTTATTCTTTAGAATGAGGTTTCAAGAGATTGTATTTTGCCCACATCCACATTTAGGATGCCGCTTCCTTTAGAGAATGAGGAAATGGTTTAACAGACAAGTGCACTGGCTGCTCAGTGAGAATATAGTGTGTATTCACTTTCATGAGATGAAGACTCCAGTCATTTAAGCTATTTATTTACATGGAGTGGGTCGCATCACGGAGGACGCCATGTTCAGATCACATGACCAGCCAAATACCAATTTCATTAGCCCTACTGAAATTCAAATGACAGAATGCACCTTAAAATTTAAGATGAATGTACACAGAAAAAGTACAAAAATGCAAACAATTTCCGAGCGCACAGAGCAGCCGCACAAACTGCCTCTGTGAATAGGCCAGCTCTGTTGAAAGGCATTTGCAGGCAGAGAAGTGGAGCAAATGTGCTGGTGTGTGAAGCCGGCGGAGAGGCCTAGCTGAATGCGGCTCTGCCAAACCTCTCTCAGAGGCCACGCATGGCCCCTTTCAGAGCCGGCCCAATCGCCTCTAATCTCTGACCCCATCAATAAGATGTATTCAGACTCCATCAAACAGCCGAGCTGCTGTGCAGGCGGGCAGAAACCGCTGGGGGAGAACCATGGGAAACACTCCTTTAATTGTCCCTCGACCTTTTTAAAGAATATTAAGCTGCATTAGTTGTCTATGAGCCTTTCTTTCCTGGCCTTTCTTTTGGAGAGGGCTACAGCAGCCCACTCAGCCAACAGGCCATTAAACGTGACAGGTCTTTGTGGAGAGAGGGGAAACACACGGCGGAGATGAGGCTCGGCCGCTGTGCACGAGGAGGGCAGCGAGAGGCTCTGGTTTACATCAATCCTCTCAGCCCACACGGAGGACTCCATATCTACCATGAATAATTCTCTGTCTGCCAAAGGCTCCCGCTCAGCTGCCGCCAACACTGCGCTTCTATGCGTATCCCGAACGAGACGGACGCTAAAGAGCATAATTGCTGTATAATGGTTACATTTCCCAGTTGCATTCTCCATGGTGAGCGTTATCGTTATTATGGATATTGCTAGAAACCTACAGCCCACTCAAGTTATTCCCCAGCGGGAGATAGGACTGTTTTAGAGAGGAATGTGATGAAGGCGTTTTTGATAAGTTGCAGTGTAGGATATAACCTGTGGAATGCAAGCTTATTAAGAGACTAGAGTCTTAGCACGCATCACTAATTAATACTTGAACAAAACTAATCTGTATGATTCCTTTTCTGCTAAGTTTCTGAATGAAAATGAAAAGTGCTTATGACTTCATGTAAGAGTCCAATTGTATTTCTAGTAATTGCAACTTCATAATTGCTACTTAATTTCCTCACTGTGGCTTTATACAGTATCAGAACTGACTAATTGTTCATTTTAACTTTCATGATTTTGGTTCTATATCTTACACTTGTGAATTTCTATATTTCATTTACGACATATCACAAATGCAACTTTTTATCTCACAATATATTACAACTGGCACATTTCTCATAATTGTGACTGCCCAACTGTTACATCTTAGAATTCTGACTTTATATATTTCAGCTGCTCCATACTGTATATCTAACAACTGCAACTGTTTATTTCAGTTGCAACTTTAAAACATTCCATTTAAATGTTAAATCTCACAATTGCAACTTTATTTCACTCATCTGCAGCTTTATATTGCACAACTGACTATTTCTCACAATTGCAACTTTTTTCTCACAGTTATGACTTTACAACTCACAGCTGACATTAAAAGCTGCACAATTGCAAATTTAAATTTCACAGCTGCAACTGAATATTTCTGAATTCAGGACTGAATATATCTCTCAATCACTACTGTTTATTTCAGTTGCACATTTATATATCTCATTTGCAACAATCTCTTACAGAATTGAAAATTTATTCTGCACAGTTGCAACTTTTTATCTCAGAAGAGAAACTTTATATATATCCCTATCACAACATTACAACTCTTAACGTCAGTGTTAGATCTCCATAACAACAGTACATCTCTCATTTTCAACATTAAATCCAACAAATGCTTCATTAAATTGTATATCTCACTTTATATCTTTATATCGCACTATTGCAGCTTTAATTTTTTCACAAAAATGTATAATTTTCTGTCTTATTGTACACTGTATTTTCTGCTCCGAAGCAGAAAAAGGCTTCCATAGCTTAGTTTAGCTCTCTTTGTCACAAAACACGCAATGATTTTTTCAATGCACATTGCTCTTTTCTGCAATTCCTGCAAAGCAGGCAATGATGAAAGGATAATTTAATTCGAAAGGACAGCAGACTCATGGGCAGATGCACCTGACAAGCATTTTGAGAGGTTAAAATGATGTTTTGCAACCTTCCTTAGTTTGGGGGGAAATTGTTATTGTGAGCTTAAACCACCCATTGAATAGCTGCATTCTGAGTAAATTATGCATCACCTCCTTTTCACGTGTAGTGTGTTAAAAAGCTTGCCTTGACCTTGTGACACCAAGCATAGAAATTCAACATAAAGCTCTTATAGAATCCCAAAATGGCATATGTTCCATTGAATGGAGGGTCCATTAATCAACAACCATTAAGCTCTAAATAGGCAGATTTTGAAGGGGGACATGGCAAGAATAGCCTGTAGACACTTCTGCTTATCTAAAGTGTTGATATGATCCAAAAAAATCACCTCGTCATCTTTTAAATGACCACAGAAATGACAGAAGTACGATGCCAGAGATGGACGGAAGGGGGGAGGGAACGAGTGAGGGTCTTTGGTGAGGTTGGGTGGGGCTCTTTTTTAGCCATGACACAAAGGCGTTGCTGTGCAATCAGCTCTGTGTAAAATTGGTGCTCTGTGCCGGGCACAATGGGGCACAAAGGCAGGGGGCTGGTGGCCCGGTCGGGAGCGCAAGGACACAGCTGTGAACAGAGCCTGCACAGCCTTGCTCAATATGGGCCCTCATCACATCTGTAGTGGTCTGGCTGCGGCTTCCGCAAGTCCGCCGCACAATGAGAGCCCTCAGCAAATCCTTTGTTGTGACTTTCAAGGCCCTTTTTAGCCAAAATCTTAAATATTTCATTAGGCCCCCTTCGCCCGCTCCCATTCTTCAGGTCTATTATGAAGAGGCGAACTGCGCTTTACCCTGAAATCCATTCCTCTGAGGGTCAACAAAAGACTTCTTCAAATCTGTTTGAGTTCTGATGCAGTCCTGTTGCTCCTCAAACATGCCAATGTTTAAGTTTCAAACTGTGAAAAAAGGAGCTAAACTTACTTTTATGTGTTCACATCGACCGTTCATATCGTGAATATGTATGGATGGATCTTAATCAAGCTGTGACTTAAAGTTGATATTAAGAAAATATCTGTAATTTGAGAGCCAAAATTGCTTGTTGATCATAATTTGTGCTTAAAATGCACAATTATTGTTTGACTAATGTCTGAATTGTCTTGAGCAAGACATAGATTTGGACAAAAGTTAACTGGATGAATCTGAATACACTTTATAAATCTCCGCTGCAACATTTCAACATTAAATATCAATTGTAACTTGAATTCTCCTTTATTCGTGCTTAAAATAAATTTGGTCAGTAGTTTATTGGATGGATCTGAATTATTTTCATTATTATTTTTGCAAAGAAATAAATTATTATACTTTTTAAAATAAAAAGTTTAATTAAAAACATATAATATCACTAAATTAATCAAATTACTATGACTCAATTGTTAATCATTTTAATAATAAATTTTTACAGACTTTGACTGGTTTCTAAATGTAAAAAAAAAAAATTTAAATGACTTACGTAATTATTAATAATTCAGAATTAATTAAAAAAATGACGTACTAAATCATATTCTCAGTTATTCAATAATCCAATAAAGTGTTTTTGCTGATAGTTATCATTTGCCAGCTTCGCAATCATAGACTACCAGCAGAAGATGATAAACCACTCCCATACAAATATTAAACACTTGTTAATAACTTTTGCCTCTGTGGCGCAAAGAGCTCTGTCAGCTTCGCTAAACAGGTCTGAAAAGGATTTGCCTTTATGTGAGGCCTTAAACTGCCGTGCTGATTTGGCCGATAACAATGAGCGGGCTTTTGTCAGGGTTGAGGGGGCCTTGATTTATCCAACACTTTAAGCAGCCCTAATGAATAATTCAATGTTATCATTCAACTTGCCGCTCAGTTATTATGTTTTGATTCTTTTTTTCACACGTGAGGGAACCGGCCGGACAGGGGGTATCGTGCAGGGGCACCTAGGGGGAAGTAATGCACAGCATGGGACAAAACAAGAAAGGCCCCGGCGCAGGACTCTGGCTGTCAGCTTGATAAATATAATGTGTCACCAATTAAAAACTCATTGCCATTCTCTAATTCAGCCAGCGCCTTGTTAACCGCTGCCTGGCAGGGAGGCTCCCGCTCTGTCCCGGCCCCTGCTACCAGCACCCTCCATAATAGAGGGCCTGCTTTTCCCATCCTTTAAAACCACATCCCCTTTCCATTGGCATGTAAATAAGACATTCATTCAGCACCACTTTTTCCATCCGAGGCAGAAAAAAAAATGACCATCAATGTCTTTGATTCAAATCTTTTTTTCTCCGGAAAACAAAGAATTCTATAGTTTCAGATTTTTTTACGCCGAAAAAAACTTTTCTTGCCTTTCTTTTAGGGCATTCTCATGTTAATGGTGTTGACACAACTTTGGGCAGCGTGGGTATACAACGCATATGAACCCTAGCAGGAGTCCATTACAGAAATGCCATTTAGCAAGCTGTTTCTGTGAGAAAGTCAAACGTTTAAGAGGCTTTTTTGAAAGCGCCTGAGAATCAGTGCTTCACAGGAGCAGCGGGAGGCCTTTTCTGAGAGTTTTCCTGAAACTAAAGGCTGTCCAGGTCCCTGATGTTTGCTAACCGGAGTCAAAAGTGCCGGAATGCATAAGAATGCTGTTTATTCTAAGCGATGTGTAATGGTTTGTCCTCTAGGACTTTTGCACTCCACCGCTCCTTCCTTTTATCGCTTAGTGTTCATTCAAAGTATTCCTTTGGTCTCTGCTTTTGCCTTGAAGTGTTAGAGTCTTGTTTGTTTATTTATTTATTCATGCATTTGTTTATATATTGTTATTAAAATTATGCCAAAGGGTTCCTAACATACAAATTAGAACAGTCAGGTTAAAGGTCAGAGGACTAATCGCAGCGATGGATCAGTTGAGTCAACGAGGTGTCAGTTTGTCAGCATTACTGCCTAAGAGAGGAAAAGAGATTTTATACATTCAGACAAACCAGAGAGCAAAATCATCTGTAATTACTTAAGTAAAAAAAAGTATTTATCAACTTATTTTAAAGCATGTCTTTGTTCTCCAATCATGAGACAATGGGATGAGATACATATAAATATAATTTCAGCATTAATTATTATCAATCAAAGAATATTCTGGATTAAATAAAAATGAGCTTCATTGACAATATTTTGCTACCCATCACTGTAAACTATTTTGTTTTTATAGACTAAATGAATGCCTGTAATAATCAACAGCTTGCAGCACATGCTTTCAACAACAGCTGAATTTGTATTTTATTCAGATTTGTCTTAAATAAAAAACCATCTTAAAATAATAATAAAAATGCACTGCAAAAAGTGAAAATGTGCAGTTTTTACCTAAACCCTAGCCTGACATATGAAATAACAGGCAGGAAAAAAAAAGAAAAGAAAAAAGAAAATATGCATATATGCATGTAAATATAAGGCACTGTAAAAAGTGATAAGTTGACTTAACTTAAAAAAAAAAATGAGGAAACCCGTTGCCTTAAAATGATTAAGTAAATAATAATAAAAAAAAAAAAAAAGTTAAGTGAACTTGACAATTCACTTAACTTATTTGTTTAAATGATTATTTTAAGAAAACAGGTTTCTTAAAGTTAAGTCAACTTATCACTTTTTACAGTGAATTCATCACTCTATATCTCCTAATAATATATCTACGATGATATTTGAATGCTTGTTTTTTATGATCAAAGCTCTGTAGTTTTTATTAAAATATATAATGTAATGCAATATAATAATGATTGAGATATGTATAAATACTGTAATTCCTTACAAGCATGATGTATCATTTCTAATAAGAATTTGCATAGCAAATATGATACAGTAGGCTTTATAGGGTTAAGGAGATATTTCCACCTGACCTGACCCAAAAACTGTTTGTTGGTGTAACCCAAAACAGGCAATATGATTTAATCATATTGAATAACATTTTGATTTAAAACCGGTTAATACCACACAATGCACAATTTTCTGGGTATTCCTTTAAAGATAATCATTAACAATTCAAATAATCAATAATCATGCAAAATTAAGTCTAAATGCAGTTTTGTCTGTGCTAAATCAACAACATGCCTCAGACACTCTCAAAAGAGCTTAAATTTTCCTATTTTATTTTATTGTTAATTATTATGTATTATTTTTTCCCCATTTTGTTGAATTGTTTTATTTATTACTTATTTATTATTATATTTTATTTTATTATTTTCCCAGATTATCAATTTAATATCACATTTCTTATCAAAAGTATTGATCCAGGCTCTTTTTGCATGCTATATTCAGATTGTGACATACTATATAACAGAAATGCACATAAGCACAGTGCCTTCCACAACAATCACTGTTCTCCATTGATGTGTCTTCAAAGAAACTTTCACAGATTATGAGCCACTGTTTTTCACATCCGCTCTGAATCAGCGTGGCCCCTGGCATGCAAAGATGAGGGGCCAGCTGTGTTTGTGCCACACAGTGGAAAGAAAGAGAGAGAGAATCACAGTGTAATATATAATGCCTGCTTGTGTCTCTTCTCAAGCCTCTCTCATACAGTCGTACAGGAATGCGGAATATTCCATTTAAAAGGGCCTAAATAAGTGTTTCCAAGCTGTTTTCAGCATTTCAAAGACTGTCTGCCAGAAGCATTGAATTAAGGAGAGCGTGCCCCCCTCCCCAACCAAAGCCCACCCCACCTACACCCCTCTACCGCCCCACCAGCAGCACGGCTCAAAGCCCAGGCTCATTACTACTGTCACACCGGCAGTGGAGAGGCTTGGCACAGCCTCGTGTACTTAATTGAATTAGACATACCCGCTTGTTTAGGCATTGTGCGATGGCATGAGAATCCCGCAGCCTTTTTCCATGATAAAAACGAGAGGCCTCGGCAACACTTGTCAGCAGATCTAAGCGTTCCGAACAGAGCGTGAAACTGTCGAGCCAGAGGGAAGGTGGCACAGGAGAAGACACACAGGAGCATCTTTCACAACCTGGAGAGGTGCCCGCCAAGGAATGCTGGGAGCAGCGTGTTAGGGCACTGTATCCACGCTCCGTATAATCACACAGTAATCAGTGTCTAACTAAGATATGACCACATGTTAAGGGCCTGGGTCAACTATAATTATGTATGGAATCTGTTGCCAAAAGCATTTATTGCATTTATTAATCCTGTTGGGATACAACAATATTAATCATTCTGCAAGATACCGATAAGCCAATTATTTTAATGTTATGATTAATAAACGGTCAATATTAAATGTATATTATTTTGTTAAGATTAAACAAAAGAAAATCAATTATCAGTTAATCTATTTTTTAAATGATATGTTGTTTTTGAGAAGCTGCCAAATTTATGATTACTTTTTAGTGAGCATTAAATGACAGCAAAGGTAATCTACATGTAAAAATAGAGAAAATTAGCATGCACAGAAAAGAAAATCTGATATTACTCTATATACAACCATTGAAACGTTTGGGGTGGGTAGGACTTTTTATTATTTTTGAAAGCAACGTCTTATGCTCACCCAGGCTGCATTTATTTATAATATCAAAAACACAGTAGAAACTGTAATATTCTGAAATATTATTACAATCTAAAATAACTGTTTCTATTTGAATATATTTTAAAATGTAATTTATTTCTGTGATGCAAAGTGGAATTTTCAGCATCATTACTTCAGTCTTCAGTGTCACATCAGAAATCATACAGAAATCATTCTAATGTGCTGATTTGGTTCTAAAGAAATATATATATATTTTTTTATTATTATCAGTGTTGAAAACAGTTGTGCTGCTTAATATATTTGTGGAACCGGTGATACATTTTTTTCAGAATTAGAAATCTTTTAGAAGATTATAAATCTCATTATTTAATGCACCCTTGCTAAATTAAAAGTATTCAGTTCTTTCAAAAAATAAATAAGTAAATAAAAAAATGAATAAAATCAAATAAAATCAAAACAAAATTTACTGACTCCAAACTGACTATTAATGACTATTAAAAATTGTTTTAAAACAATCCTGTAATATTTCCCGACAGCCAGTATGGCTCTGATATCTCTAGGATTTTTATTTTGTAAAAAAAACAAAAAAAAACAAAAACCTGTGCCTACATGATTATTTTTGTACTTTTTGTCTGAATTCACAAGTGAAGACGGGCATAAAAGACGCAAAAACGTCACTGCTAGATGACTTCAGAAGCCGGAGCTCGGCCTCATGACCCACATCTCTTAACCTAACTTTAAAAGACAACAGCCTGCACTTTAGGATTTTGGAGTTTTGCTTTAAAATTCAGGGCGAAAGAGGGTGAGCAAAAGAGACAGAAAGAGCTGCCTAATGTGATTGCCCTCTGTATTTATTCCGCCAGCTTTGAAGAGAGCTAAGAGGAGATGCCTCAGTGCTGTCACTACATAATGTCACCTCACTAACCTCCAGGGTCAGACCCAGACTAACGCCGTAACCCGGGGCCCTGATCCGCCTCCAGCCCCTTTAGTGGTGCACCCAGCTGTCAGTAATGCAGCCCAAACTTTATTCAATTCGAGATCAGTCAACGTGAAAGGATAATCTCTGAATAATTGGAGCCTATGGACCCTGGAGAATCTTATGCCTTTTCTTAACTTTCCCTCAATACCCCTGACTTATTTCCAAGAGGACACCCTTGTTACCCTCAATGAACAACCAGATGGGCAATTATAATTTTGCAATAATTGTTGAGAGGGTTTTCAGCGGCCATGGAGGGTTGTCAGTCAGGCCGAGAGGGCGTAAACATGGCTTCTTCTGGGCCACCAGCACTCTACAAGTGAAAGAACAGCGAACACCAGACATGCCGATGGTCTACCATCCAAATCCATTTCTCTTTCCTCTTCACATGAATAAAACGCAGACAATTAAATGACTGAGACGGTCACATTCCTTCGCATTAGCATTGAAGAGTCGCGACATTCCTGAGATGTTTCCTATTATGACCTACGGACTGTAGAGCTTTTGAAATGTCACAGACAATGCATGACATTTTGATGAACACTTCTTCACAAACATCTAATAAATCTTCATTTCGCTCTCTCTCTCTGGGAAATCTGTCACTGAGATGATTTATAACGATGTAAAGCCATTTAAAGTTGCTATGAAGTGTTTATATTCATAATTTCACTGAAAATTTCACTGAGAATCAATGTCACATTCACATGCTAACAACAGTAGCATCAATAAATGAATCTGATCAAAAGAGAATGATAAAGCAACACTGTTTACACTTGAAAAGTGACCTTTCCATCAACTAAATCACACAGCGCATGAATGGATGACACAGAGAGAGCAAGCGAGCCTCGGATCCTCCGTACCGCTGTGCTTTACGTGTCTGTCTCTCCGCGGTACGGATGATCCGCTAATGGAAGCCTCTGTCACACTGGGAGGGCTGATGCAGAACACAATAAGATATGAAAATTAGCAACGCTGGTGCTGCTGCTACTATAATCAGTCACCGGACTGTCAAATTCACATCGGTTGAGCTCCATCTGGGACAAGCCAGAGGTGGTGGGATACCAGTGGAGATGGCAACCCGCCAGACCACACCTGTGAGAGCTTTTCAGCCATATAACATTTCATCTTTGTGTTTTTAGTAACATTTTTCTTTATTTTCAACCCGATCTCATGAAAGTGTGTATAAATAGCACGCCAAATAAAAGCGAAAACTCGTGGTATTGATACGCAAAAATGGACTTTGGCGTGTATATGCTATGCAATGGGTAGGATTAGGGTTGTGGGGTAGATGTGTATCATATGTACGCGAAAATTGCGTATTACGCACTCCAAACATGTCCATAAAAAATTGGATTTTTGCGTATCAATAACACAAGTTTTCGTTTTTATTTGGCGTACTATTTATACGCATTTTTTTGTCTTAAAAAGGCCTTGAAAGGTCTAAAATTGAAGCAGAAATATGTTAAATGTTGCATGCACTGCAGAATTGAACTTCTTTGTCATTTTTGTCATTAAACATTCTTCAATAAAGATAACCCTGCTAAAAAAAACAATAGAATAGAAACCATCACAGAAATTCCAATGGTTTCCATTAAAATACCATTATAAACCATTAGCTTTTTCCAGTAAAACCATTACAAAATTCCATTTTGTAGTGTGCTTTGGGCATTTTTCCAATAGGATTTCACATCCCACCAATAGAATCCATCACATACCAGTAGACCAGTAGTTTCCATTAAAACCAATACAATTTCCATTATAACCATTAAAACCATTACATTTTCTATTGTGTTTTTCAGCAGGGACATTTACTTAAGAGGCAAAATGGAGATATGAAGTCTTGTTTTCTGAGAAATTGAACCAAATTTAGTAAATTAATGCTTAAAACATGACCAAATATCTGTCCCTTTGAATTAAGTTGAGTCCATTGGTACTTACTGGTCCCATTTTTATCATAAATTCAATACATTTTGATAAATATCTCAGAAAACAAGACTTCTTATTATATTTACATTTTTCATTTATCTAGATTGATTCATTTTAGATATTTGCACAGTAAAACAAGACAAAATACTGAGGAAGAACATAATTTTGTTGTGGCGTGAAGTTTATTTTTGAATTCAAATGAATTAAAAAACAAAGGAGATCAGTTGAAAGTTGAATTTTCAAACTTTGAAGTGCTACTAATAAAGCTTATTAAGTTGTTTGTTCCTTAGACATTTACCTTTACAGAGCATGTTTCAATTAATTTACACTCTAAATGATCTTATATTGGTCTTGAAAACTTGAAATTCAAAACATGTTGACTAAAAATGATTATGACTGATTATTTTAATAGCTTGAGAGCCAGATCAGATATAAAGAGCGAATGCCATCCTGTAAGCTGTGGCAACACCAGCGACCTCAACTCATCACAGGATAAACCTTCTTGTTTAATGACATTAATGATTATAACAACAAGAGGAAAGAGAAAGTGCACTGGGCCCAAGACAAACAGACACACACAGTACAGCCCGGCGTACTTGAACAAATCTCCCGCCAACAACTCAAGCAAAATATTTTCTCTGCTCAATCAGAGTGGCACATCACTTCCTGTTCTGGAGGAGGCATCAACCAGTGGCTCAGAACTGCCTGTTTTCCATGCCACAACTTCCTGACTGCCATCCAGCTTCTGAGAAAAAAAAATCCACAAAAGGGGAAACAGAAAACAGAAAAGCTGCCCATTGTGAGAGTGATCTCAGGGCCGTCAGGGGACGGGAACTGTCTCTTTAGCAACAGCAGAGAAACAAGCACACAGACGGCTGTAAAATCAGCCAGTTTTGTGAGGTTGAAAAAAATGCCGCCCAGACCCAAACTCATTAATGAGACGCTGAAGAGATCAGGATTTATGGCCTGCTACAGAGCACTAGAAATCTGTGTCAAACTAAACATCACTATGAATTCTAACACACACACATATGACATCTTGAAATACAAAGGCTGGATTTTGGAAGTAAAGTGGATGATTTCACAAGATGTTCATATTCACATTTTTTTTTTTTTTTTTTTTTTTTAATTAAAAAGATTTATTAAAATCAGGATGGTCTAAACATCTGACATTACATTTCCCCTTGGTTGTTAGCTTTGAAATTTTTTTTTAAATGTTTTGACTTTTAAAAGTATATATATATATATATATATATATATACAATATATATAATATAATTCTATTACATTATATATATATAATGTAATAGAATTATTATATTTTTATGGTTTTATATTTTTTATTTTAAATTATTAATTGAAGAAATATTGTATATAAATATTTAAAACATTTTATTTTATAATTATGCATATTTATTTATTCTGAAGATAAATACAAAACGGCACGAAAATAAATCTAGCCTTCAGAAACGGTCCTCCCAAATATTTTGACATTTATGTGATGATTATACATGATTATATTCAGCCTCAGGAATAAAATGTATCTATAAATGACAAGTATCTGAATGAAAGGCTCTGTTTGCACCTCTAATCCTCTTTAATTACCCTGTTAGTGTGAAAGCCCTTGTGAACAGACCCCTTTAAGTGGCTAGATATTATAAATCAATGACGGTTTGTTATTCTGTTCATTTAAACAAAGGGGAGACGCATAAAAAGCCATTAAAATGACTCGTGAATTGGCAAACAAACTGTTTAATTTGTGTCTGCACTGCGAAGGGGGCTGCGAGACAGTGACGTTGGGGCAAAGGAAATTTACAACTGATTCGAGTTTAATGGGCCGTAGCAGGCTGGCCGCCTGGTCTCCACGGAAACCAATCTTTTCTCAAGATTTTCAACAGGCCAAAATGTTCCTTTTTTGTTAATTTCAAATGTGTCATGTGATCCCAATGGGGCAGGAGCTTGTATGTATCAATTTGTTTCTGTTGCAGGGCCTGCAATAGCCCAGCAATGAATATATGGGCTATTGAGTCCAGCCACACAATGGCCACAGCTGATGCGGTTGCCACAGAGACACGCCCACACAAAGCCCAGGAATGATGACATATGGTCTCAACCTGCCTGGTCAGAAGACCCCCAATAGCCCTGACTGCATTGGATGACAAAACCCTCGAGCAGGCCATTTATCTGTGCCTACTCATTTCATGCTAAAATAAACTTTTTATAAAGTTTTTACAAAGCCACCATGTAAAGTGAAGAATTCATCATTAAGTGATTAACAAAGGCTTCTTTACCACCTGCTCCTACATTTATACGGACATTACTGACAGCTTGTTCCTTTTTAGAGTATATAGCAATAGCACTGCAAGATTGAAAGTCTGAAATGCTACAAATGTGCTATATATTTTTAAAGTTATTTATTTAATAAATCTTACATAGCCATTAGTCTGGAATTCAGTTTCCACCATGGAATTTTTTTTTTTTTTTTTCAGAATTGTGAGATGTAAACTCAGATTTGCAAGATATAAATTTAGAATTGTGAGAAAAAAACTCAGAATTTAAAGGAAAAAAGTCAGAATTCTGAGTTTATACCTTGCAATTCTGTTTTTATATCTCACAGTTTTTACTTTTGTCTCAGAATTGTAAGAAAAAAGTGACAACTGTGAGATTCTGTGTTATTAACAGAATAAACTCAGAATTCAGAGGGAAACAGTCAGAATTCCGAGTTTATATCTCGCAATTCTGACTTTTTTTCCCGCAGCATTGCGAGTAATTCTGTTTTTTACATCTCACAATTCAGAATTCAGAGAGAAAAGTCAGAACTGTGAGATGTAAAAGCCAGAATTCAAAGAAAAGGGTCGGAATTGCGAGATATAAACTCAGAATTGCAAGAAAAATGTCAGAATTCTGTTTTTATATCTTACAAATATAAGAAAAAAGTCAGAGATAAAAAGTAGCAATTGCCTTTATTTATTTTTCTGTGGTGGAAACAAGCTTCCATACATTTGACTGAAACTGTGACCGTGTATAAGAAACTATTCTCTGCTGCTGTAATAAACTTCTCAGATTCCTGAAACATGTCTTCTTGTGTTTCAATCCTGTCCTAAACGAGTAAGTGCAGCTTGGGCAGATCAGTCACAGTTATGCCAGTCTTTCCCATGGAATGATAAGACAATTGCTCAGAGACCATTAAATGCAGAGGGTGCCAAGCATCTGAATTCTTCGGATGGTTAAAGTGGAATGGTTTACCCCCTGGAGTGTGTGCAGAAATTCAATACTTTAATGGTCGCTGAGAGAGAGTGGACATACTTGTAAAAGGAAACAACATAACAGCATAACAACAACAACAACAACTAAAATTAGAAAATACATGTTAAAACATGGATGTGGTTGCTTACTGAACTATATATATATATATATATATATATATATATATATATATATATATATATATATATATATATAAGCCATTAAGTTTCTGACAAGAACAACTGTTAGCTGAATCATGAAATTCTATTATTAAAAACGTCATCACTCAAATATAAGCTTATCAGTCAAATGTACTGGGAAAGATGAGAAGTGAAACACTGATCAATTTAACAACTTCAAAATGGCCTTAAGAAAAGCCAAAAGGATTTAAATGCTGTTTAAATTGACTTTGTGCTACTTAATTATCTATTTTAAAGTGACATTTTATTTTAATGTTTCATGTGTCTGGTGATCCACAACTCAGAAACTTGCTAGCAAAATGAACAGTCTTACTTTCACTTTTAATATTTTCAAAAGAAGGTTATTAAATCTGAAACAACAAATCACACAGATTTTTTTTGCACGGAATGGATGCATACTCATTAATACTTGCTAGTCCTTTCAGTATTGTCGAACTATTCAGCAGCCCCTTACCTTAGACTTTTCAAAAAGATTTTATGTAGTATTTTTCTGTGAACTGCTCCTTTAAGAGCTCACGTGTGGCATTAACTTTGATTAGCATAATTAATCCTCTGAATTG
Source organism: Acrossocheilus fasciatus (assembly GCA_036784905.1). Classification (NCBI taxonomy): domain Eukaryota; kingdom Metazoa; phylum Chordata; class Actinopteri; order Cypriniformes; family Cyprinidae; genus Acrossocheilus; species Acrossocheilus fasciatus. The sequence goes on from CM071960.1 coordinate 14,589,477, forward strand.
GACAAGCAAATGAATGAGTGACAAGGTAACTGTGGTTGCACACTGACCCAGAGCTAAATTGGAAAACAACAATGGCTGAATAAATTAGCTGGTAAGACAAACAGCCAAAAAGTGGATGCAGTTAATAGTTATTGACCAAAAACGTATTTGCATTTTGCAACATTTTTTTTCCCAAAGACACAAACAGCAACTAGAGAAAAACACATATGAAAAGAAGAAAAAGGATGGAAATGAAGGAAAAGTAAAAGTATTGTGAGGAAGTGGCACAGTTTCGCTGCTAACTGGATTTGTGGAGATAATCTGAGTTTGAATAAGACATCTCATGAGCTGTCCCTGTGGATTACTCATTGAGAAAACTAGGTGATGTCATCACAGACTTTTGTCTCATGGGGGGCTGGGAGTGAACACTGAATAGGGATAAGAGCCCTCTTCTTAAACTCCACATGACACAATGGATAAAAAATGAATGAATGAAAAGGAAAGAAAAAAATACTGACATGCAGACTAACCATTTTTGCTCTATAGCATCTTCTAAAACCCAAAGTAACATAATATTCATCACGAATTGCACAAATGAATAAACCATAAATTAAATTAAATGAATGTAAGTTTGCAGTTTGCATTGAATTTGCTTTTTTTCTGTTGTTCTGGTGGGCTGCAAGCATAAACAACCATACAACTTGATCAGTGTAGTCCAGTTCACGAACGAATGACTATTATGAGCCGGTTCATTAAAAGGAATCAAAACATAGCGCAAACAGTGTAGTCAGTTCACAAATAATTAATTTTCATGAAACGGTTCTTTTTAATGAATCAAAAACATACAAGTCTACCAGTGTTGTCTGATTTCCAACAAATGACTCTAATACGTTGATTCTTTTTAGTGAATCAAAAACACACAGCGTGATCCAGTGTAGTCTTATTTCGAAATCTGTTACTCTAATGAGTCGATTATTTCTAGTGAATCAAATCAGCCTAGTTCTGAAACATGTGAACGCACAAATCGTTGTCCCCATTCTGTTTAAATGATATAGACAAAGAGATTTAGCAAACTTCGATTTCTGCCCAATAACGATCATGTACAGTGCCATGAAAAGGTTTTTGCCCCCTTTCTGTTTTTTTTTTTTTTTTGCATATTTGTCACACTTAAAAGATTCAGGTCATCAAACTAATTTTAACATTACACAAAGATAACCCGAGTTAAATACAAAATGCAATTTTGAAATAATGATTTCATTTATTAAGGGAAAAAAGCTGTCCAAACCTGCCTGGCCCTACGTGAAAAAGTAATTGCCCCCTAAATCTAATAACTGGTTGTGCCACCCTTTGCAGCAACAACTGCAATCAAGCATTTGCGATAACTGGCAATGAGTCTTTCACATCACTGTGGAGGAATTTTGGCCCACTCTTCTTTGCAGAATTGTTTTAATTCAACCACATTGGAGCATGAATGGACTGTTTAAGGTCATGCCACAGCATTTCAATTGGATTTAAGCCCGGACTTTGACTTTGCCACTCTAAAACCTTCATTTTGTTTTTCTTGAGCCATTCAGAGGTGGACTTGCTGGTGTGTTTTGGATCATTGTCCTGCTGCATAACCCAAGTGCACTTGAGCTTGAGGTCACAAACCGACGGCCGGACATTCTCCTCCAGGATTTTCTGTTAGAGTGCAGAATTCATGGTTCCATCAATTATGGCAAGTCATCCAGGTTCTGAAGCTGCATGTTTGACTGTTGGTATGATGTTCTTTTTATGAAATGCTGTGTTGGTTTTACGCCAGATGTAAACTTTCAAAAAGTTCAACTTTTGTCTCATCAGTCCACAGAATATTTGCCCAAAAGTCTTGGGGATAATCAAGATATTTTTTGGCAAATGTGAGACGAGCCTTTGTGTTCCTTTTGGTCAGCAGTGGCTTTTGCCTTGGAACTCTCCCATGAATGCTGTTTTTGCCCAGTCTCTTTCTTATTGTTGAATCATGAACACTGTCCTTAATTGAAGCAAGTGAGGCCTGCAGTTCTTTAGATGTTGTTCTGGGTTCTTTTATGACCTCCTGGATGAGTCGTCGTTGCGCTCTTGGAGTAATTTTGGTAGGCCGGCCACTCCTGGGAAGGTTCACCACTGTTCCAAGTTTTCTCCATTTGTGGATAATGGCTCTGACCATGGTTTGCTGGAGTCCCAAAGCCTTAGAAATGGCTTTATAACTCTTTAAAAAGAGTTCTACAATTCTACAGGCTTTAAAATACTGCACATGTGCGTGAGATTACCAAAGTAAAGTAAGGGAAATGTGCGGAGAAAGCATCTCACCGATGCGTGCATTGCAGGTTTAGAAAAGTAACACAGTCTATGTTAATGTGAACGCCTCTCTCCTCTCTTAAACAGCTTTTTAGTTTCTGGTGTATATGTAATCATCTGATTTCAGAACCGTAACGAATGGTTAAAAAAAAGACTGAAGAATCCTTCAATCTAACAAAAGTGCTCTGAACTGAATTGATCAGGGGTGCGTTTCCCAAAAGCATCGTTAGCCAACTATGGTCACAAGTTCCGTCGTTACCAACATGGTTCAACGATTCGTTTCCCAAAACCATAGTTCAAACGAACATTCCCAAACAAAGACGCAAAAATACGTGGTTGGCACTACAGCTCTCGACCTGTGGTTAGAAGCATAGTTTCTTGTTATTAAGACATATGAGCTTAAATAAATATGTTCTTGGGCACAATAAGCAAGCTAATATGCAGTAAATCTATATATTCCATTCTATCTAAATATATATGCATTTTAATCTCTGTGTTTTTGCGCGTCCTCTATAAGCACTGTTTTTGAAGAGTGTGCATGTGCAAAAATACCAAACCCTGGAGTATGACATAAGAGGGAACCCGTGATGAAACAAACATCAAATGAAGCAAAATGACAGGGAACAATAAACATTAAATTAGTCATCAGGTGTCATGTTCAATACAGCAGCATCTTAGAGATGTCTTATTCCTCCACCACAGGCGTGTGACGTCATTAACATTGACCCTATGTTGTTGAACTAATGCGGTTCAAACGACGGAGATGCGACCATGTTCAGGAAACAGTCGTGACTAGCTAGTTTGTTTCCACAACAATGCATCATACTATGGTGGTTAGTCAGCGAGTTACGAAACGCACCCCAGAGCGATTTATGAATCAACATCTGACTCGCTCATTAAAGTGCAAATTATTATTACTTCTCCTGATATCCCTATCAAAATTAAGCAAGTTTTGTGTTAGATAGATACATGTAAATAAAATCTGAAATAAGTTTTAATATAATCAGACCTGTGAGGGTATAAGAAATCTTAATTCAGCAGACACCAGAACGGAAAACTGAGGTGAAGCAGAATAGCTGGGGGTCTCTTCTGCTTATTCACACACATTCTTTATTGTCTATCCCCAGATGTTTCCTCTGCTGGACAGAAAGTCAAAGTTTCTCTAGGTTTCATGGTGTGAGGCTGAAAGAAGCATCTTCCAAGATTTCTTTTTTTGACGTCCCTCATTCACCAGAAATGACAATGCTCTCTAAATATGTCTTGTTAACCCTGTTCCATTCCTTTGGTTATCAGAGCTCCTGTCTACTGGATGGCCGCCTCCATTGATGGCTTCTCAATGGCCCCGGTCCCAGTCGACTCTCAACCAGCCTAAATAAGCAGGGTCAGGGACCCCAAAATGCACCCACTGTCCCCTTGCCACACACCCCACTGGGAGCAAACAGTCCCTCAGGAAGTGACCCAACGCTGCCGTCTGGCAGTTTATGTATTGATTTGTCATAAAATGTCATGGAAGACAATAGGCTGTTCAAACACGCTTTTGTCTGCTTCTAAATCACTTTTGTATAAATAAAAGTGCATCTAAGACTGTCTTGAATTTAATGTCCAGTCTAAAAATATTCCACAGGAAGTGCGACATTCCAGACTGATAGGCCCAGCGGTACAAAGCAGCATGCGAACAATAAACTTTGCCTAAGTCGGAATCACCTCAGACATTATAGGAAGTGAGAGGCTGCAGAGGGCTGTCTTCCTCTGCTGAACTGTTGTGTCTAAGCTTGTTTGGAGCTGGCCATGGAAACATGGAGGCCGTGGCAAGTGGCCACATCAAAAGAATAGGATGTTAAATGTGATAAACAGATACTGGAGAGCTGGACCCGTGAAAGATATAACAAGTGCTGATGTCAATGGACGGAAGCCATAGATCTACCAAGCAAGAGTGTGGCCAGGCAGACAGTGGATGTACTGGTCCACCTCCAAAACAGCACTTAGAGGAAGTAATCTCACATTTAAACCCAAGATTGGATCAGATACTGTAGCTTAGAGAGAGGCAAATCAACTTTACACTGATAAAGACCCCTAAATGTGGCCCGACCGTGAACAATGAGTGTGTGTTAAAAGCAATGCAATTGTCAAATGAGGAAAAGACGAAGTCATACCTTCGCTTTGACTGACAGCAACACAAAAAAGCATTTGACCTGAGTGATTTGTCAATGGACAGAGATGGACACAAAGAGGTATTGATTGGCTGGGGAGAGAAGGGAGGACACAATGTGGTAGTCTGCAGGATAGGTGAAACAATCAATACCATGGTTCTGCTCCAGGGACCCTCGTCAACAGAGCATACAGTGACGCAGGAACCAACGAGCAGTGCACGAATACTGATACTCAGAACGGAAACACTGTGAGTGGTAACTTGCGTTCTCATACCCACATCCACTCCCATGCAACGCAAACAAACTGTCTTCTAACCACAAGCGCAAACAAGCTTTCGCACAAGCCTTTTTCAATTCTAAGAGCACTATCGTGCCTCAAAATCTCACCTTTTCACTCATGTTTTATGTTCTGATTTGGTGCCTTTCTCAGTTATGACTAACACCATGTAGTTCATGCCCTTTGGTGAAGAAACTGACTGCAAGTGAAAACAAACATCTTTAACTTGCTAAATGATTAGTTATTCTAGGAGTAAATGTGAGATGATATATGCAACTTTGAATATGAAATATGAGATACTTTAAAAAGATCTGCCTTCTCGTGCAGATGCCTTCATTAATGGATGACGCAATGTTTGTTTATACTAATCTTGTTTCTTTTGTCATGGGTTTGTCCTATAATATTGCAATATTGCAATATTGAAGTTCAGGCAGATACACAATAGTTAAGAGATTATTATAACGTGCTTGAAGTAGATCATCAACTATAAATAAATAAATAAATAAATAAATATATACAAAATAAAATAATATTCATATTAATAAAATAAATATAATAATAATAATACATTTTTATTTTATTTTTTGTGTTCATTGCGTTTTGACTTCTGTTTGAAAAAAAGTATTACAAAAATATTTTAGATAAACAAAAATAAATGCATTTCTATCATGACTACTCTCGGAAGATTTTAGCATGGTAATGGATTTGACAATGTTATTTTATTTGGTCTTGGTGGAATAGATCTGCAACTCTGCTGCTGCTGAATTGCTGCAGTTGTAGATTATTGCAAAAGCGTCTGCTAAATGATTAAATTTAAATGTAAGCAAGTACAGGAACTTGCTACTTCCAATACATACGGTGATACAGTTCTGTGAGTATTTAAGGCATACTGCCGCTGCACAAATATATATACATATAATAACCCGTAGCAGATCTGTACAGTTGGAGCTGGGGAAGTCTGGTAGCACTTTGAGGCAGAATCCTTGGCTGCATCCAAAAACCTAGGCAGCTGATTTGCTGCCTTGCTGCCTTATCAGGCAATAACTTTGCAGGCAGCGTTTTTGCATGAAGGCACCTCATGAAAATGATTTCGGACAGACTTCTGAGGCAGCTTAACTGTTTAATGATCCACAACAAAACAGAATAAGTTTTGGTGAGAACTAATAGTAGTTAATTCGCATATATTTAATAAGTTTATTCGAGTTAGAAATAACATCAGAAGTTCAAAAAGTTAGTTAGAAATATACATTTACAAACTGACCATCAAATGCCACTTTCAGATGCCATCTTTATTTTATTTTTTTCGCTCAACCATCTTGGGATGGAATGCACAGGCATGTGGGATCTCAAAGGCGACAAAGGATAAATTCTATGCTGCCTTCAAAAATCGATCAGATGAAGGTATCATGAGACAGGAAGTGAAACTAACTTTAGATTCGAATGTGCCTTAACGCCCTCCTACCTTGAAATGCATTCTCCGAAGGCAGCATGTTTCAGTTTTTGGATGCAGCACAAATGTCTGAGAGTGACAGTGTGTAATAGTAGACTGAATTCAGTCACTTTTGAAAAGCATTTTATGAACATGCTAAATACTAAAAATGTGTCCACCTTAAACCAGTTTTTTTAATGTACATTTTGAAAATTTTACTCACTAGCCAGCATTCTTTAATAAATGTAACATCTGAAAATTTGCATGACAATATATATGAAAAAAAAAAACCTTAAGAGCTGAATCAACATTCACTAGGTCGCTAGTAAGGATTAATTCACCAAGGAAACATGATGTGGAGAGTATCACCCTGTATTGTTTGTGTGTATGTGTGCCCAGCTGTGCTCTCATTTCACCCTGCCATTCACTAGCTGCTTTTGTTTGGAGTGAAGCCTTTCTCTTATTGACACTTGACTCGACTGTTTCATGCATGAGAATCAACACCATAAAATCTCCAAGTGGAAAGCACACTGCTCTGCATTTACCATAAGAAGTGAAAGGCAAACAAGACGAGTAAACTTTACCTTCCCGTCCGAAGAAAAGAGAGAACAGAGATCAAAAAAAGAAGACAAGCACTCATAACTGTGAGCCGCTTCATCCGGACAGAGACCTGTCACAGTCTGAGTCAAGAGCCTTTAAAAAGGCAGATCCACATGAGGCTGCATGATAAAGAGACGAAGAAAAACAATTTGATCTTTTGACAAGATGAGGGGAGGGAAAGTGCAAGACGAGAAAGCTCCCAGGCACCTTTTCAAAAGCTGGTAACATCTGGTGAGAGGATTTGTCTTGTAGTTTCTCTTTTACTTTTCTTTGTCACACGCACCCTAGCAACCCTGCTCCCGATAGTGCCCTGCCAGATACCAGGACATCCTGTATGAGGACAATGAGCCACACGACTGGATAAGTGGAGAGATTAGACTGCCTGTCAGTGATCTATCATAAACATACACCTAATCCTTGTGATCTGAACACAGAGAACATCAACAGATGGGTCTTTAGAGGAGAAGTGTGTCATTTTTCTGCCACTAGCGACAACAAATGGAAACACACATAACCTTTCAAAGAAATTATATAAAAAATAATGGGTTCGTGTCAGGTATTCCTATGAAATACACACTTCACCTTTATATATATATATATATATATATATATATATATTACATACATATTTTATATAACAAACAAACAAATCAATAAATGCACACATAACTTTTAAAAGAAAAAAAAGAAAAGACAATGGCTTTTTTAAATGTATGAATAAATGAATAAATACATAAATAAATAAATACTTTCTTCCAAAAAGGTGGCCAATGAATGAATGAATGAATGAATGAATGAATGTGTCCCACCAAGAAATAATAAAAAAAAACACACATCTTAAACTCATGAATGAATGATTACTTTTTCCAAAAAGGTGACCCATAAATGAATGAATGAATGAATGAATGAATGAATGTGTCCCACCAAGAAATAATAAAAAACCTACACATCTTAAGCTCATGAATGAATGATTATTTTTTTCGAAAAATGTGACCCATAAATGAATGAATGAATGAATGAATGACAGTGTCCCACCAAGAAATAATAATAAAAAAACACACATCTTAAACCCATGAATGAATGAATACTTTTTCCAAAAAGGTGGCCCATAAGCGAATGCATGAATTAATGAATGAATGTATACCACCCATCTTAAACTCACTAGTGAGTGAGTGAGTGAGTGAATGAATGAATGGATGAATGCATGAATGTTTACTTTTTCCAAAAGGGAGGCTTATAAATGAATGAATGAATGAAATGAATGAATGAATGTGTCACATCAAGAAATAATAAAAATCTTACATATCTGAATAAATGAATGAATGAAGGAAGGAAAGAATGAGTCTCACCTAGAAATAATAAAAACACATCTCCATAAATAAATAAATAAATAAATAACCCTTAAAAATACAGAAGAATTTAAAATAGAAAAAAATAAATAATTAATTAAAATAAATAAATAAATAAATAACTACAAGAAAAAAAAAAGTTATATTTATCTTGTTTCCAGGTCATCATCAAACCACCCAACAGGAAACGTACTATGCCATTTGGTTTAACGTATTGTTCTGCCTTTTGTTGTTTTGTTTCTTGGCTGTGCATTAAAAGGGCAGCGAAGATCCTGTGTTTGACATGAGCACACACCACACACACACACATTCTCACAGATGGTTTGAAAGGGCTGACATGAGTCAGAGCAGTGAGCAGTTACTCTCAGGTGTCTATCTAGGGCATGTCTGGGCTTGTGGTGAGACAGCGGCTGATTCACCACCCATGCAGGGGGCAGATTTCCCACTCCCACTAACTGTGCCCTTACTGTGACCCTTATGGACATGTTACCAGCCTGGCAAAAACACAAGAACTGCATTTGTCTCAAATATTAAGAGGATGTGAAAATGTATAGCAACATCCCAATCGTCAACCAAGTTCAGTTAAAATGAGCTGAAACTAAAACGCCGTTCATTGCAAAAAGTACAACTGGGACAAACAAGCGGATAAAAAACTGGACCCCACGGTTACCATTCGGCACATAAACACCTAATGTGAACATGACTCACTAGGCTTCCTGAAACTCAACTGCAATAAAGAGTTTGCCCTAATGTATTACTGAGTTCAGCGAGCACGGGAAATGCCATGCTGAGAGGACTGATTTCACTACCTCAGAACTGCATCCCACAGACGTGCAAGTCTTCAGTGCACTCATTGCGAGAGAACCCACAGATCATGCCCTCTGTTTGACTTTTCTGTTAACCACTTGTCATCCACAGTAATCAAAAATTAGAGTTATGTATAGGTTTGTGCCAAAATTTTAATAAAATAATGTCAAAGAATCTATTCAAAACATGTAATCAAACAAGTAAAGGTTTCCTTTGTACTTAGGTATTGAAAAATTACACTGCATTTTGTTCAGAAGTAAATATCCTCAAATCCTTTACCTTAAATTGTTAAATATGAAATATTGAGGCAGGTGAATGCAATTGTTATAGTTATTTGACACTTAAATACAGTTAATTATACAGTGATTACCAACCAATTTGTTTTTTTGTTTTTTTGTTTTTGTGAGAAAATGGTCGATGATCACTAGTATAATTAACAATATTAAAGTGTTAAATAAAAGATTCAGCTTTGCCATATAAAATATATTCAAATAAAAAACTTGTATTTTAAAGTGTAATAGCTGATATTCCACAGTATTCAATGCAATATATCTTCCTGAGAACCAAAAAAAAAAAATAATAATAGCCTAATAAAAAATAAAATAAAATAAAAATAAAAATAAAACTTTGATTTGAAACCCAATAACATTTCCCTGAGATGTTTGTGACAAACAATTTGAAAATTAGTCAGATTTAAATAAAAATCTAATACTATTATATTTCCATAAGAGTGCTATACATTTGATCATGTGTATACAGGTGCATCTCAATAAATTAGAATGTCGTGTAAAAGTTCATTTATTTCAGTAATTCAACTCAAATTGTGAAACTCGTGTATTAAATAAATTCAATGCACACAGACTGAAGTAGTTTAAGTCTTTGGTTCTTTTAATTGTGATGATTTTGGCTCACATTTAACAAAAACCCACCAATTCAACAATTCAATCTCAACAAATTAGAATATGGTGACATGCCAATCAGCTAATCAACTCAAAACACCTGCAAAGTTTCCCTGAGCCTTCAAAATGGTCTCTCAGTTTGGTTCACTAGGCCACACAAACATGGGGATGACTGCTGATCTGACAGTTGTCCAAAAGACAATCACTGACACCCTTCACAAGGAGGGTAAGTCAAAAACATTCATTGTCAAAGAAGCTGGCTGTTCACAGAGTGCTGTATCCGAGCATGTTAACAGAAAGTTGAGTGGAAGGAAAAGGTGTGGAAGAAAAAGATGCACAACCAACTGAGAGAACCGCAGCCTTATGAGGATTGTCAAGCAAAATCGATTCAAGAATTAGGGTGAACTTCACAAGGAATGGACTGAGGCTGGGGTCAAGGCATCAAGAGCCACCATACACATCGTGTCAAGGAATTTGGCTACAGTTGTCGTTTTCCTCTTGTTAAGCCACTCCTGAACCACAGACAAAGTCAGAGGTGTCTTACCTGGGCTAAGGAGAAGAAGAACTAGACTGTTGCCCAGTGGTCCAAAGTCATCTGCTGGTGTTGGTCCATTGTGCTTTTTGAAAACCAAAGTCACTGCACCCGTTTACCAAGAAATTTTGAAGCACTTCATGCTTCCTTCTGCTGAGCAGCTTTTTAAAGATGCTGATTTCATTTTCCAGCAGGATTTGGCACCTGCCCACACTGCCAAAAGCACCAAACGTTGGTTAAATGACCATGGTGTTGGTGTGCTTGACTGGCCAGCAAACTCACCAGACCTGAACCCCATAGAGAATCTGTGGGGTATTGTCAAGAGGAAAATGAGAAACAAGAGACCAAAAAAATGCAGAAGAGCTGAAGGCCACTGTCAAAGAAACCTGGGCTTCCATACCACCTCAGCAGTGCCACAAACTGATCACCTCCATGCCACGCCGAATTGAGGCAGTAATTAAAGCAAAAGGAGCCCCTACCAAGTATTAAGTACATATACAGTAAATAAACATACTTTCCAGAAGGCCAACAATTCACTAAAAATGTTTTTTTTATTATTGGTCTTATGAAGTATTCTAATTTGTTGAGGTAGTGAATTGGTGGGTTTTTGTTAAATGTGAGCCAAAATCATCACAATTAAAAGAACCAAAGAATTAAACTACTTCAGTCTGTGTGCATTGAATTTATTTAATACCATTTGAGTTGAATTACTGAAATAAATGAACTTTTCCACGACATTCTAACTTATTGAGATGCATGTGTGTGTGTGAGTGTGTGTGTGTATATATATATATATATATATATATATATATATATATACATACAGGTGCATCTCAATAAATTAGAATATATATGCCACAGTTTTATATATGCCTCTAAGTGTCGTTTGAAATTTTCTTCTAAAATGAGCATTTTTCTCAGGCTCCTATGTTTATGTTAATTCACTTTAATGGTAATGAAAAAAACCTATTCATTGCCATTAAAGTGAAATTACTAAACCTACACATAGGAGCCTACAGGAGCATGTGTGTGTGTGTGTGTGTGTGTGTGTGTAATCATTAACTACATAAAATCTTGAGAAAATTCTCTTCTCTGAAGTCTGTTTGTAATATAAGATCTTCACTCAAAATAGCTCAACAGCTGACCAGTCAGATCCTCATAAATAAATGGTCTTCAAGATGCATAAAAACATAAATAAAAAGCATGTCCAAATTTAAAGTCGGTCTTCTTCAAGGCCACCAAGGAGATGGGATTATAAATACTTGGAATGACCTCCTGACTGTCAGGGGGTGGTCCTTAACTTTCTCCAGTGGCATCTATACTATTCGCAAACGCTTCAAAGACTGCCAAGACACCATGACTTGAAACCATAGATTGTGCTGAAAAGCAAAACCTGGACTCAGAAATATGTCCTGCAGACAAGTGACAAGGATCTGCGGACCTTGCGGCTCCTTGAGCTGTGATATCTGATAAGGGCCGGCAGTGCGTCCCTACGAGTGTCCACCCTCCCCACCACACGACTCCTGCTACTAGGGAAAGATGGTCTGTTTGCTATAAATATCAGTGGAAGAACAGATAATCCCTGTAAAAAAAAATAAATAATAATAATTGAATAATAACTGTCAAAATTTCTTGATTGACATAGGTCCAGGATATGTTTTCAATGGGATAGTTCACCCAAAAGTTTTACTAAACCTCGTGTTGTTCCAAACCTGTATGACTTTCTTTCCTCTGCAGAACACATAAATGTTTTATTGGTTTTCATTGTATGGTCAAAAATATTTTCTTTTGAGTTCCACTAACAAAAGTAAGTCATACAGGATTAGAATGGCATTAAAGGTGATTAAATGATAACCGAATTTTCATTTTTGATCTGTTCCATTAAAGTCTTCCAAAATGAGTTCATGACATTCATGTGTGGAGATGTTCTGGGATGAGGATCTAAGTCTGGGTCTCCAGCACAATTTTGCTGATGACTGTGTCTTTCATGACTTCTTGGGCAACAGGTGCTGAAGGAGAAAGGAGTGTCCACCTCATCTGGTTCTTTTCTAGACCACAGTGCTTCTTGCCCCCCACCTTTCTCCCACAGCGTCCATATCCAAGCATGCTGAGCATTTCCCCCTTGTCCTCGTGAGTGTGACTTTGAACTAGAATAAATTTAGACAGGGTTACTTATGTGTGTTAGCTTGTTTTGTTGTGAACGCAAAGGAAGAAAAAACATATACGTACACACGTGCATAAAAATAGGCTAGATGGAATATATGGATTACAAATAAGTGTTCTCTATGATCCTAACATCTCTTATACATAAACCTAATTTCAAATCATTAAATTACATGAGTAGATCTGTAGGACAACACAAGACGTTATGTTCCTCCTTGTGGTCAAAAAGGACACTACATTTGGACGCTACATTCACCACTTTGTTGACCTGTCCTCTCTATTCATAGAATCATAATGCTAAAGTATTCTGTTGGTATAAAATATGTTAGGTGTTTGAGAAATTTCTTCTAAATTAACAGATACAAAAACTTACAGTCCACAAAAACATTTCATGAATGGCGCTGGTCAAAATAGCCATTTTCTGCTTTATAAAATGTGTTACTCATTTTTTTAACACTTTTATTGTGGTAGTCGTGCATCCTTTCAGATACTTTCAGAATACACTCTTTGCTCACTTTACTTTCTTTGGTGAATGTGCATACTGTCCAGTTTGATTTTAGGACCTGAAATATAAGAGCTGATCGTATCTCTCTCTGTAAACTGATTAAAAAGAGGGGGATTCATTCATTGTTATTTCTATTTCTTAGATTGGGGTATTTTATCTTGAGACCCAGAGGAATGATTGTTATGACTGTTAATATAAACAGTCAGAAGCTAATCTTCAACTCTCAACTCTATATCAGTAGAACAACCTCTGTACCACGTGTGTGTGTGTGTGTGTGTGTGTGTGTGTATACAGTTTTGACTATAGAGGCAAACTTTAAAATATTAGACCTAGCCTATATAAAATAATAAAATATCACATAAAATTTATATTTTAGGCTATATAAAACAAATACTATGAATAAATGTCCTCAACCCCACAGAAAACATGTCCTCAATATTCGAAATAGCCTACTAATAAATCAGCCAAATCACGTTTTTGCTTCAGACGCGATAATGTCAACAAGTTTATGGATTTATAATAACACTTTTTGTATAAAACAATTGCATCTATGGAGAAGTAGCCTTCTCCCTGTTGCTTCAAAAGTCTCCGTGTTTTGGATCTGGCCAGTGGCTCTTGTAATTATTATACTCTGGCTCAAAACTCGCATCTTGGCGGCCACGCGTGTGCGCCTCTTCACCTCCAGAGAGGCTGTGCGGCCAAAGCACGACCCGGCCTGCCAGCGGGGATTTACGGATTGGCGCTCTGCCCGGCCGCAGGCAGTCTAGTTCGCTCGGTTCTCACGACCTCAGCACCACAACGGCATCTCTGAACTATTAACTCAGACACGCAGGCAGAGAGAGAAGCCACGGAGCCCACACACTGCCAACTAGTGTTTCAGCAATGCACATGTGCGAAAACAAGCTTTTCTGTGCGATTTAGATTAGCCCCGAGGGTTTTGAACAGTGTACGAATCTTTCAATGACTTTCAGGGGGGTCTACTTTTTTTTCCTGTGAACAATTCTTTCACTAATTTTGTGTTTAGATTTAAACTCAGCGTAAAGATTTTTGTGATATCAGCCTATATAGCCTACCTGCCGGCCAAAATCGACTTGTGATTGATGTAGGCCTAAAAATATCCCAAACTATCTGTTTAGGCTCCCTTTTTGATTTCGTAATTTATTTATTATTTTTTATCACTTAACGGAGAAATGTATGAACACTCATGAATTGGAGTGAATTGGGTAAATTATAAAATGAAGCAGAAAAATGAATAGAATATTGAAATTACTTAGTGGCGTGTTAATAAATAACTTTCCAAGCCCGTAGGTCTCAGCATTAGGTTTAACACGATGGAGTTGTTAAGTAGGAAACCCTGTGGCCGTCGGTCACCAGGGTGTGTAACCTAATCCGAAAACGAAGTGGGCCGCTGACTGCAAGTGGCAGACACACGGCAAACGCCATGCCGACAGTCCGCGCGACACGTCTAGCAGTTCCGGAGCTCGCGCGCAAAGGGAAGATAAGTTTACATCCAGGGATAACATAAACGACTCGGCTGGAGTTATAGCTACTCGCCTGGAAAAGGTCTGCATATCAGGCTGCCTGTAAAAAGAAATATGATTTTTATTTTATTTACATTTTAATTCTATTACATTTTAATTAGGAAAGAGGTTTGATGTTGAGGTAACTCATCAGTTTAGTCAGAAAAGAGGCGCGAAAGCACCCCAAGCGCTATTCAGGTACAGCTATACAACTAAAGCGACTGGTAGCCTACACAAAAGGAAGAGAGGATTCTTCCATATTCTCTTTTCACTGAGGCAATCTGTTAGTGACATTAACCCAAAGCGTATTTCCCAGACCAATGAATGGGGGTTTAGGACTTCTTAAAGATCCCGCTGCATACAGGATGAGACCCTTTTCAGATGTTTAATTACCTTTTTGCAAAAGAAAAGAAAAAAAACCCCTCTCATTGCCTTTGTCATTTCAACCTGTGACACTTAGGGTGATCTCTTCCCGCCAGAAGTAGAAGAGCAGCAGTAGCCACAAACCTTAATTGAGACTTAAAATGTTGGACAGTTGTAAATGAAAAGTTTTATGCCTTTAAACACTCTTTGCTCTCTTATCTGTTTAAAAAAAGTTTAATAAGGCTTGCGTAAAATCGTCAATTTTCACGTAAAGGCTTTAAATTGACATCTGTAAGTCGCTTTGGATAAAAGCATCTGTTAAATGACTAAAAGGTAAATGTAAAATTGTCACGTCAATCTAAATTGTAAACCAAGAATCATAAAGTAATATCAAAATTAAAAAACGATTGGTCCCTTGCATTAGGCTACTCTGTCCATTATGATAGACTTACATCAAGTAGCCTACTGATCTTAATAGAAAAAGGGCTTGAACACGACAGATTTCGTTATTTTGATTTATTCAGCATCAAACATAAAACACTCATCATGAAAAAACAACAAGAAAGCTTTGGCATAATACAATCTTTTACAAACTTTGTACAAAACTAAATTCTTTTGTTTTAAAAAAGTACTTTATAAACATTAAGTGTTATGCTGTTGAATTAACAACAGCATATTCATTAACAACATCCAAATATTGGAATCAGCTAACAAACATATACGCCTTGTCCAACAGAAGGTCAACAAAGTCCCTTAAAACGGAACTGAACGTATTTTCTTCATCGTGAAAAACTGTTTTAAAAGTTTGTATGGGATGAGCAAGTCTACCAAGGTCTCCACACCGGATCATTGCTTTCTGCTCCGGCACTAACACCAACGGGACTGACGGCCTGTGAAACGCCCGCGAAGGAGGTCATTCCCTGCACAGGAGATGCCACCGTGGGGGCCGAGCTGGGCTGGACGGGACTGGCGTTGACAGTCACTGGAACACTTGCGTTTGCGTACAAGGGAATGACCGGGGTTGTAGCAGAAGCGAAAGCTGGGTTGGGGATAAGAAAAGCAAACTGTCCGTCGGTGGCAGGCACCAGCTGGAATCCTCCAAAGACTTTGGGTGAGACCGCTTCTGATGGACTGAGTTTGGGGCCCATTGAGGCGCTGTTCATGGGCAAAGTTGAAGGAAGCTGCACGTGAAGAGGCTGAGCCAGATGCGCCTGTTGAGCTGGGGCAGGCTGAGGGTAGTTCATGGCCATCATCTGTCCCAAACAACCGGACAGGTGGTTGAGAAGTCGCGACCTAACCTCCGTATTCACTCCCTCGCATGTAGAGAGAAATCGAGTCACCTCGTTCATGCACTCGTTGAATCCCGCGCGATACTTGCTGAGGACGTTTGTGTCAGCTGACAGGGCTGCTGCAAAGCAAAGGTAACGTTTATTAATACTGTGTATTTAGGAAATTAAATAACGTTTCTGAATTATATGTCTAAAGTTACGCATTTTAATAAACCTGACTTATAACTTACCAGTCATCTGAACACGCTGCAAATTGCGCAGGTGTTTGACAGTCATCTCAAGAATATCAGCTTTCTCCAATTTAGAGTGTCTGGAGCTCTGTAAATGAGAAGCACTGATTAGTAATTTTGTTTTAAAAATGAAGATTATTAGATTATTGACACATAAAAAGAATAGACAGATTCGTAGCTGCAACTTACGTCTTTTTTAAGAGCATCGAGAATCAGGGTCTTCAGCTGTCCGAGGCTCTCGTTTATTCTCGCTCTGCGGCGTTTCTCCATGATTGGCTTCGAAGACTGCAGATGAAATGCAAAGATAGTTAATTTCTATGATAAAAACACTACTTTCACAAAAAAAAAAAAAAAAAAAAAAAAAAAAAAGTTGGCAACTGACATTCATCTAAAGCGAAACACAAACGCAAAAAGTGCCAAAACACTAAACGATATTTACCTTTCTGTGCTCGCTGGCATTCTTTGGTTTGTCCGGAGTATGAGATCCACTGGCAGGGGCACCAGCAATAGGTGATGCGGTCTGCTTCTCCATATTATCGGCTGGCATGATCAAAACCAAAGCTGGGTCCGGTATAAGCCAAGAAAAGCGTTTATATTCCGTGTGTGGATTTTTAAAAACACAGAGACGGGCTGTTTGGATTAGACGCGGAGCGTAGCCAAGGTCTCGGGATGGTCACGAGAGAGAGTGCGAGTCCCTCTTATCAGCTAACGTTATATGACTTATAGTCGGCAGGCTGTCATATGAGGACACGAGCGTGTGTGGCGTAGCGCTTCAGAGGGCAAGTCGAATCTCCCACTGCCACACGCCAGCGGTATTTATAGATAGATCGCATGCTCCCAGTTCGTGTGAAACCCTCTCTGCATTCTTTCCCACACTCGCTTCAGCCAATAGGCGCGCGGACTCACCCATTGGGCGCGGGCAGACTGCTGATTGGACAACACCCCCGCGGGCTGTCAGTCACGCGCTGCTCAATCAGCCCTGGAGGGACAAACAACAAAGAGGCGAGTGCAGTCGGCCTGGCTGTGAAGTGATAAGGGGAATTGGGGGAATACTCTTGCTGTTTGCCACCAACGTTTTTTTCATAGCCGAATCACGTATTTCTGCATTCACGCACTGAGCGAGTTGCATTCCTGTACACTCGACGTTGGAATGCTTTTTATCAACATTGCAAAAACTATCATTTTATACTAAGACAAAATAGCGTATTTTATCAGGATGCGTTTTCCTCGAATTACTGTCATTTCACTAGCATTAACAGTAGGCTATTACATGCATATTATCTTGCGAACTATCATTAAGATTATATTTAATTGCTCTGGATTTTGTTGGAAAGTTGCATTGGACATACTTGCACACTGACTCTTGCAATCTTGCACTTTTTATAGCCTACTATTTAGGGATTTGGCTATATGCATAATTCTTCGTCTTTAAATATTTAACTCTTATTAATTTTCTGTATATTTTTAATTTTTTGTTCTCTATAAAACGCTTTAGACAAAACATTTCCACCGACTTTGTAGCACCGTGTGACATTGTATATATGACAAATAAAAGTTGACAGTGTCAGCATTTTATATGTATTTGTTTAACTGCGCGTGAGAATGCGTTCATATTACATAGGAAATACGAGGATCCAGTCTTCTCAGAAAGAAAATAAAACCGAAAAAACTTTTGACGATCTGGTTGCGCTTCAAAGAAGAAAACAGCTGTACAGGCACGCGAGGCGGTTCGAAGCAGCACGCAGGAAACCAATGGGAAGCTGGCCGCTTTATGCAAATTAAGCGGAGTCTCGTCTTATTGGCTGGGTGAACATCTGACGCGTCAATCATTCCAGCAGTGCAGGAGGCAGAGAGCGCGCGGGGGAGGTGTTGCTACATCTGTCCGCGTGCCAGCCAGTCTGCGCGCCCGCTCACTGCACCGCTGCGTCCCCTGAGCACGTGCCGCTGTTAAACTCGCAGGCTGCGGGGTTTAGAGAGCAAGTTTCGCGGCTGCTTTTTATTGCTGCTGAATTATGAACTCATGATTTTTCTTGGCCGGGCTGTTTTTAAACTTGTTGGAGTTTTGTTGATGTTAGTTGGTGCGTTGCAAGAGGTTTATGAAAATGCAAGAAAGTTTTAGAATTGCATCAACAAATGTTTACAGAATCAATGCAGTGAACGAAATACAAGAAACACCAAATCCATCCCTCAACTATATGTCTGCATATTTAAGTAAATTACTTTTTTGGAGTTCTTCAGTAGGCTACTTTTGTTAAAATGGTTAAGATAGTAAAATTACAAAGGGAATTGGCTCACATTAATTGCAACCACTTTAAACACAAACACTAAAATATAAATTATTTAGTGTAATTAGCTGTTGAAAACATAATTTAGCAAGAGCAATGAAGATCTAAAAGGGATTTCTCCGATGGGATACTGAGTGGGAGAACTAATTTATAGGTTTCGCGCGCCATCTATCGTCTATCTATAAAGTTTTACTAGAAGTGCGATATCATATCTGACCACGAGGCGGAGCACAGAGGTAACACAATCTATACCTCAATTCAAATGACTAAAAATTATTTTAAAAATGTTTTTGAAATCTCATATTATTCACTTTGGAGAGTCGATATGAGGAAATACTTCCTATAGTAAATACAACATTACCAGAGTTTACATCCCAAAACTTTATTTATAAAACAGCAAATTTGCAATATTGCAGTGAGAGTTAATAACACAGATTAATAATAATAATAATTATAATAATAACATCACCACTTATTCATTTCTTTAATTACACCAATTTAAATGAGCGTGAAACAGGACTGCCAGTGTAACCAGTGCTACAAAAACTCATCTAGATTAAGTCTGTTTTATGTATCTAATAAAGTAGAGAAATCCCATAGCAATGAGAATTTATTAAGTCTTGTTTGGCTGCTTGTTGACCATTGTTTAGGGACTCTTGTCATTTGTTGCCAAGACTAGCTGGGACATGCTTGAAGCCTGTTTGCCCAGGATCCTGAGGTCTCAGGGGCCAGCTGTGCACTCACCCCTTCACATTTGCCCTATTTGCTTTGGGATTGAGGTATATTATGTAGCCCTTAATCCTGCTTTCTGTATGTGTTATACCTCCATAATAGAGCTTCAGAGAATTATTTAGATGGCCAGGACACAAATTTTATAGACTCTTTGTCCAAACATTTCTTACATATGTATTTTAGTGTTAAATATATACACTACCAGTCAAAAGCTTTTGAACAGTAAGAGTTTTAATGTTTTTTTTTTTTTTTAAGAAGTCTCTTCTGCTCACGAAGCCTGCATTTATTTGATCCAAAGCACAGCAAAACAGTACAATTTTGTAATATTTTCACTATTTAAAATAACTGTTTTCTATTTGAATATATTTTAAAATGTAAATTATTCCTGTGGTTTCAAAGCTGAATTTTTAGCATCATTACTCCAGTCACATGATCCTTCAGAAATCATTATAATATTCTGATTTGCTGTTCAAAAAACATTCATTATTATTATTATTATGTTGAAACAGCTGAGTATAATTTTTTTTCAGGCTTCTTTGATGAAAAGAAAATTCAGTACAGCAGCATTTATCTGAAATAGAAATCTTTTGTAACATTATAAATGCCTTTATCATCACTTTTGATCAATTTATAGCATCCTTGCTAAATAAAAGTTAATTTCTATAATTTCTTTAAAAAAATAAATAAATAAAAAATTATACTTACTCCAAGCGTTTAAATGGTGTAGTGTATAATGTTACAAAAGCTTTTTATTTCAGATAAATGCTGATATTTGGATCTTTATATTCATCAAAGAATCCTGAAAAAATGTAGCCTACTCAACTGTTTTAAATAATAATAATAAATGTTTCTTGAACAGGAGGATCATGTGACACTGAAGACTGGAGTAATGATGCCAAAATTTTAGCTTTGATCACAGGAATAAATTGATTACATTTTAAAATATATGCAAACAGAAAGCAGTTATTTTAAATAGTAAAAATATTTCACAATATTACTGCTTTTGCTGTATTTAGGATCAAATAAATGCATGCTTGGTATGGCTTGAGGAGAAGAGAATTACTTACTGTTCTAAAACTTTTGACTAGTATGTATGTATATGTATATGTATATGTATATATACATATACATGTGTATATACACACATGTGTGTATATATACATATACATGTATATACACACACATGTGTGTATATATATATATATATATATATATATATATATATATATATATATATATATATATATATATATATAACAAGGAGTCCAGCATATGATTGTGGGACGTGTTTTGACTTCAGCATACAGGAGAAACTTTTAGTTCGAAAAGGAAAGCGAGATGAAAAAGATCAAGGCATTGTGCGTTTTGTAATTAGACTTAACACTGACCAGCACACTGTTGTCTAAGATCAGAGAGTGCACAGTAGTTTCATTGCACTGAAGAAAAGTTCATTTGTTGTTGGGTAATGAGTCTCGGTCCCTATCCAAATCTGTTCACAGAATGCCGAAAACACAGTCAATTATGTCTGCATTAGCCGCTGTTGTCGGGCCAATCCCTTTACACGCTCTTTGATCACACTGCCCCTTGGCTTGATTCTGGTCTTGAGTTTTGAAAAGAGTCCTAAAAAACAGACTGTAGACTTTATACATTTTTATGCAAAGAATTATAGCCCCTGAATATTGTCATGCATGTTATGATGAAAACAGTGTATTAGATTGTAAAGTCACATGGTTGGCATCTGGCTTAAAGCATTAAAAAAAATAAGCATTTGACTTGAGTATTTTTTTTTAATGTCCTTTTTAAAACTTTTTACTTCAATTTAGTATTTTGACTTTTTAAAAACTTCTATTATGAGCCACACAATATCTAAGAATTCAAAGTCAAACTGATTCTTTCATAATCTGAGATGCTGAAAAATAAAGATGATGAGAATAAGAGACCTGTCTTTGTTCAGTTGTTGTTGTTGTTGGTTTTTTTTATTGGCCTCAAAAAACTACCTACATGAATCACGAATCAAGAAAAAAAAAGAAATAAAAACAGAAATACAGAAGCATTTAAAATCAGGCTTACAATACATTTTATTGATGAAACATCCTGAAACAATCCACATTTATAAATAAAACTGCTACATCGCTTCAAGTTCCTTGGCTTACTTCTGTATATAAGTTGTTCTTCTGATGGAAATTTGCATCTCTTTTGGTATCATTTAAATGTATGTCACGTAATTAAAAAACAACAACAACAACAACAAAAACATACAGGGCTTGTGCTAAACAATAATAGATCCTGTTTTCAGTATGGAGCACCTCTCAACTTTGTTTATACAGTTAGAGAACACGATTCTGTTCACTTATTATTTGGTGCTATAGGTTTCAGAACGTATTCTGGGGTTCTTTAGTTGACCATATCCACAATAAGAGAAAATATTGGCAAAAGATCTAAAGAGCTAGTCTTGGCAGGGAAGATATCTTAAACACACTGTTGCTAAGGATTTCTATAAACCAAACATCGTTGTATTAAAATGCTCTAATACATCTATGTGTCGGATAATGTGGTCCGAGTCTTTCATCTTTATTACTGGCCCTGTGGGGAGTTTTGGAGGTGGAATCCCACATTAATTAATTAAAATATTGATATTTCTTCCAGCATGTTTGTGGGTGGCTGCATTTAGCCCTCAGGGCCTCAAAGTAAAGTTTTAGTGGTGGTGTGATATAAAGTGTAGCATTTTTTGGACTTTTTACTTTTTTCAATTTCATTGTTCTTATACCTGCAAAAACCTTGGATCAATTCAGTTTGCTTCGCCTTGCCTTTCAAATGGGTCGTTGTCATTTTACCATGTGCGGACCAGCATGTCTTTTACAATGTGTGGTATTCACTGAGACACTTTGGTGCTCTTAGCACAAGCGAGAGCATCCCCCATCCCCTAGCTTTTCTGACCAATTCATGGCTTTCTTCTCTTTTTAAGAGGCCATTGATGAGGTTAGCCTAATCAGATTAAGTCAACTCACATTGGTCGGTTTAGTTTGTTTTCCCTCAGAGAGCCTGCTGATATCTCCAAATACTATTTCTTTGAGCACTTTTCATCGTGGCTTCCCCCCAAAAATCTTTTGAGAGCGAGTTCCAATAGACCCTTTCATAAACCTCAGTTCCACACTGATATGGGTTACTTGGAATGGGTCACTTCACTGCAATGCCGGGACCAAATGCGTAAAAGCTGTGCAATGACACTTTTGATCATTCTTGCTGATGACAATGTAAAAGGGTGGACCGAGACAGATTGTGGCAACACAAAATGGCAAATTAAATTCTGAGAATCGCTGGAACCTCTAATTTAATTCCTAAATAAATGTTTGGAGGAGCTTACAGAGACTACAATGCTAATGCAATCTTCTCTCATTTTAAAACAATGATTTGGCATCAGTGCCTTTATGGTTGCTTGTAGCTCAGTTCGGCTATAATCAAGTTGCTAATGTTCTATTAAACAGCGAGATGTTGATTATAAGCTCATTTAGGTTGATTAGAATTCTAAAATTGTTATAGAATTGCTTGCAGAAGAAACTAGGACACAAGAAATGCTTTAAAAATTCTTGTAGATAAACATGGTTGGTGGATAACTTTTCTGAGGTTTCCAAAATTCACAAAGCTTTGGGGTCAGTAAGATTTTACTTAAAAAAAAAAAAAAAAAAAAAGTTTTTTTGTTCAGAAAAGATGCATTAAGTTGATCAAGAGAAAGATTAAATATGTTAAATACATTGTTACAAAAAAATAAAATAAAATTTGATTCTGTTTAATAAGTGAATGCTGTTCTTTTTGACTTTGTATTCATTAATAAATTTCCACAAAACTATGAAGCGGCACAACTGCTTTCAACATTGATAAATAATGATAATAAATATTTCTTGAGCAGCAAATCCGCATGAATGATTTCTGAAGGATCATTCATAACGGCTGCTGAAAAATGAACTTTGCTATCACAGGAATAAATTACATTTTAAACGTAGTAATACAAAAATACAAAACAGTAATATTCACAATATTACTGTTTACTGTATTTTTTTATCAAATAATTAGCAGCCCTGCTGAGTAAAAGAGACACACACACAAACAAACAAAACAAAAAGTTGGGTGTATGAATAATACACACACACACACACACACACACACACACACACACACACACAGAATGCAGAATATTCTCTCACATTATTTTAGGACATTTGCAATGAGCTCATGCTACTACAGTTAGAAAGGAATTTAGGAGCATGAAAGCCTAGGTGAGCCCTCTTGGATCTGTTCCTTCTGTTAAGAACTGATCTGAGATAAATACTGGTGTTACCCGGCACACCCATAGTACATAATTATTAACTTTAACAGGACTGTCATTTTGGTGCCATTAAACAAGCTCAAGAACGGTGTCTTTAGGAGAAGCTTATAATTACATCTCATTTCAAGTTGATCTGGATGCAACTCACACCCCTAACAGTCCTGCTGTCTCCCACCGCTGCGTCCATTCAATCATACAGTATGAAAGGTAGGCAGATATCCAATTAAGAACAGATCTTACACTTGTAAGTTCTCTGATTTCCTCATCAGCAGCTCAACATCATTTGACTCCCTGCACTAATAACAGGCTTTAGAGACAATGAGCACAATGAGTAAAGAAGAGAGACAACAAATTGAGACAGGGGACATGGCAAATAGGGACAACGGGGACATGGCAAGTTAGTAGATCTTGGGACCTTAATTACATTATGAGGAATTGGCTGTGATTTGGGTCCCGCACACTAAGTTGTGACACTTGTACACTTCTTTCACATCTCAGCTTTAAACTGCAAATTTGTGCTGACAGATAAGGCCTTCCCCACCGCTGAGGGACATGCCACTGCTGTATGGACCCTCCCTATCCCATCTGCAAATTCCTGGAAGACTTGGAGTGACGCAGATAAAACAATACATCAAAGAGGATGGAAAAACATATGCAAGATCTAATTATTTCCAAGGCAGGTGTGCGGTGTTGTGCATGGTGCTTCTGCTTAAAATATCTTCACGAGGGAGATATGAAGTGTACAGACGGAAGAAAAAAAGAAAAAGAAAAAAGTAACAAGATAATGAATGCAAGACTGCAAGAGAGTAGTATTTAAAGTTTTAGGGGAGCTTAGTTTCTTAGCTTTGGTTCTGTGTAAATTGAGAGCTGCAGAGTCACTTTTTAAAGATCTATCTGAAAGTTTTCTACATATATTATTTTTCCCAACACTTAAAAAAAAAAAAAAAAAAAAAAAGTTACCTTTAACTGAGAAATGTGGACATATAATATCAGCACTAAATTATTTTATCTGAAATAAAACAACATTAATTTTATTTAAATTGACAAAAAAATTGTTTTTATTTCTATGCTATATATATATATTTTGTTTCTTTGGGGAAATAAAAATGGGTCTTTAAAATATATTTATGCAATCAGATAAATATCCTGAATATTTTACGGTTCTTTTGTAAATAAAGCCATCAAGCACAAATGATTCATGCAAGCGAATAAACAAGATTACGTTGAATCCATTCTGCTTCTACACAAAACAACAAGCAAGACAAATCACTGAAACGCTTTGGTTAATGCATTTGGAAGAGTTAAAAGCTTAAAATGGACCAGAAAAAAAGCATTTGTCACTGCTTTAACATTTTGAATGCCATCATCAATCCTCTGATTTTACCGAAATCTTTCATTGTGAATGTAACAAACAGAATTATTTAAATTCATCTGGTTTTCTCTTGTGCTAAAGCACACGCATTTCTCTGAAGGATTCGGCACAAACTTTGGACACGGACAATGCACAGAATGCACAAAACCAATATTGTTCAAAGGGCCCGTTTCCAGGTTTTGGTCATTGATAACCATGCAAAAAGTGCCATTGATCTTTTTGTTCCATTCGGTTGGTTGGAGAAAATGGCCTGCATTCTGGTCCTTGAGTCCATAAAACGACTCTCTTTGTCAGGAAGTAAAATCGATGCAAATTAATCTTTTATCTATTTCCCTGTGAATAATTAAACGTCTTTCTACTTTTGTCTGCGCCTACTTGCCAAAACAAAATCAAAAAGGTAGAGAATGTGGGCATTTATTAGCTGGCTGGAGGAATGAGTTGACCCTTCTCTCCAGTCACAAAGAAGCCTTTATGGAGGCAGCACATTGTATGGAGTGAGTTTATTCCCTTTTGACTGACCAGCACTGCGGGACACCCACCACGTGTTATCGGTGCCTCAGCCAAACTGGGACTATTTACCCCCATGAAAGGCAGGCTAAACAAACCACGAAAACCATGGCCATGACCCATTCTCCTCTGGTGCTCTCTAGGACACCATGATAGACAAGATAGCAGAAGACACTGAAGTTAGGAAGCCATTATTGAAGGACTAAGCATTTATATTCTTCATTGACAGTACCTGAGTTTGGAAGTGGGGTCTTAAAGAGCCTTTCATCTTATTTTGGGCCAAACAGTGGTGGAGGAGATGGGCTGTTTCTCTCAAAACACCATGAACTCATAGGATAAAATAAACTCCTGTAAGATCAGAGCAACAAAGGCTCGGCTGGATAGAAGAGACAAACACTCCCATTAGTCGTTCCTATCTCCTTTTGAGGGGCTTCAGCGCAGAGATCACTGCTGTAGTGTTTACACTGGGAATACTGCGGGACTGTAAAGCCTGAGGGGTGGGGGTGACGACGAGAAGACAATTCAACACTGTTTCCGTAAACACATCGACAATCAGTATTGGAGAACTTATAGACGGTGCATGCGCAAAATAAGCCTTTTTACTGACTCCATCCCCCTCCACGCGGCCTTACAGTCTGCATCCCAAATCTAAATGGACTATGTCGTCTACGTTGATTCTCCCCCAGCTTAAGCCCCCTGCGAATGGATTGACCCCGCACCACTCGGCCTCTGGCCCCTCCTGCCCAGGGAGGCTGCAGTCGAGCTGGGGCCGTGGCTCATTAGTGTGCCCACCTGGAGGCCAGTGGGCAGCCTATGGGGTCCAGGCCCTTGATCTGTGGGCTATGAGTAACATTGTGACATAAGGTCCGGTTGGAGCCAGCAGACCAGCCAAGACAACACAACACAACACCACCGCATGGATGCCTCCACAGCGTAGCTACAGCCAATTACTTTAATGATCCCTGTGATGCTTTTTCCTCTCACATTCTTCCCTGTTCTGAGAGCAACTTGTTATGAGGTTAAAAGTTTCAGCTTTTGTATTTTGTTTCCAGTCGAAGCCTCCCACACCACGTCAAACTCCATAACCTGCCAACTGACTATTTTTGTTTTGATGATGATGATGATGATGGGTAGTACTGTTATCAGGGTCTCTGGTATTTAGTATTATGGGAATTTTGTGTAAAAGGTCGAAATGTAAAGAACTAAAGTTAACGTTAGCATTGTTTAAAGCGCTTACATGAGGATGATATATTTTTGTAGGCCAAAACCCAGAGACCAGTTAGCATTTTAGCACTTCCGTTTCCATCATCCTTAAGTCGATGGGGGTTTTTAAATGGGTTTTTGGTTAAATGCTTGAAAGAAGGTCTGTGGCTTGTGATTTTGTGAAGTTTTTTCTTGTCTTGACTTTAGCACCTATTCTCACTTTGAGATCGTTCTGAGGTTAAATACAGGTTAAATATCAAATCTTTGCATAGCTATGACAGGAAACACTGGCATCTAACAAGGCCTTGGACAAAACAGTTAATCTTAAAAAAATAAAGCATATACATAAATCCAAATAGGAAATAAAATTGAATAGTCATGTGTCCTATACTGTGTCCTAAACTCTTGAAACATTGGTGTCTCATATTGGGAAAGGAATTCATTAAATTTTTCCTTCTGCTAATCGTACTGAGGCTTAAGATTGTGAAGTTGTGATTTCTAAAGTAGCGCTCATTTCTGAAGATTTTCATGATGAACAAAAAGTCTAAGATGTTTTGTGCATAACTTTAGTTGGTCACAGAGTTTAATTTCTACAATAATCCAAAAGCAAATGGAAAAATACTATTGGGTTTCTGTGGAGAGAACCAGGATGATGCTAACTTCTGGGTTGGCCATCAAAAATACATAATCACTGCAGCACTCTATTGAAGGATAATTTTGATACTAACATCAATTTTAAGAATATTGTAGATTTCTATTTATCAAATTGAAACGTTTGAGGCAAAAATCTACAAAAACCAGAAAACTAATTAAAACACATTCAAATAATTCATAAAATTCTTTGTTTACTAATGCCGTTACAAAGATTTTTTTTCCCATTTACTTAAAAAATAAATAAATAAATAAATAATCATCTACAAAACAGCAGAATCGAGGTCTCAAGAAAATATTTTATGGTTATTTTGATGGTCTCCTTTAGTACCTTTCCAAATGCGCGCATATATATATATATATATATATATTATATTATACACACACACAAAAAAATCCAAACTTATGTTCATTTAATTATGATTTTGTGATATTAAAAAAAAAGTAATCTGATACCCATATTTTATTTTATTTATACATCATGATATATGATAGGGACATTAAAATGCATGGCATAACATAATTACCTATATCCTGCAGACATATATTATATCCAAATTAGGTCTTCAAAATATATATAATACTGTGCCAGCACACTAAATCAACAGGGCCTTTAATAAACACAAATTGTTGCTTCAGTGTTCGCCATCAACTCTACATTTGCTGTAAAATGTTATGTTTACACATTTATCCACTTCATAAGCTACAACTGTGCTACTTATACAAGCAGTTTCATATCTATTCCATCCACTGCACTCAAAATTAGTGCTTACTATCTGGTTTTACCCTAGTTAACCTCTCAACAGGAAAACATCTCCTCAGACCAGGGTAGGCACTTTAATGGACAGATGCTAACAGTAGCTCTACACTCTCTCCTCCTAACTAACTGCATGATGACAGATTTGAATTGAAAGTAACAGCGGGGAGGAGACAATGGTGCATTTAGAAGAGCTCATGAAGCTCTCGGCCTTTTTGATGACTAAGCACGGCCTCAGGTGAAGCTCCCTGTCGACACCTCTGGGCCGTGTGCTCTCTTAGCCTCTCCCCACTGAGACGGGAGCACAGCGCCTAGCTAACACTGATTAGCAATAAGTGATCCTTCAATGCAGCCTAGACCTGCACAGACAAAACTGGAATCAAGTTAGACAATAAAACGAATGTGTTTTGTTTTTGGGCTTTAAATATTTAACATTCACGGTTTTGAGCGTCCAGAAAAGCTATGCTAATCAAAATTATAATGAGAGGAAAGCCTTCTTATTCAGCTAAGCCAACAGTTCAAAGGAATTTAGCCGAATTTACCTTCAGGCACCTGCCACGGCCCAGCAGGTCACAAAGTGGTCCATCAAAAATCCCACCGACATTACTCATTTACATACACACTCGTCACAATCTGAGAAATACCTGAAGTGATGGTATTTTTCAGCTTTTAAAACAATTCAAATCAATAGATCTTCAGACTCAATGGTTCTCTCTCAATGGGTCATCTCTGAATTTCTCCATTGTTTCAAAACAGCTGAAGAAGCCTTCGGGGTGATTGAGCCTTCACGCTCCTTTAGCTCGATTAAAGCTAATAATCTTTAAATAACGAGAATTTCCCATCTGCTTATAAGTTTGCTGCAGCCATATTTTTTCAGCATCACTATTTATTTTGTATTTGTAATATATTTTATGCCAACAGAAGACAAAAGTGTCTTGTTTATATTTTTGGTTTAGATTTAGATTTTTTGCAGTTCTTTGGGGAACATGAGGCATATTTAGTTCAACAAAAACAAAAACTGAGAATTCTTTCATCATTTACTCACCCTCACGTCATTCCAAACCAAACAGCTGACGGTAGCCATTGACTTCCATAGCATTGGAAATGTTGGTTACCCACATTCTTCAAAATATATTTCTTTTGCATTCATCAGAAGAAAGAAATTCTTAAAGGTTTGGAACGACAAGACGGATGACAGAACTTTTGGGTGAACTATGCTTTAAACAAATAATGTAGGAGTTGTTTCACTGAGCCTAATTCTCATGTACGGGGCTGTGCAGGTTTCTCCTGGCTCAGTGATATTGTTGGAAGATGCTGGTGAGAGTGTCTAATGTCTGAATTGATTTAGCAGTGTGCGGTTGGACAGCAGTTCTAGAGCACAGCAGGTTTTTAGGCTTCTAGCGGCTCCACTCCTAATTGCGCTCAGTCAAATGTCTGACTAAGCCTAAATCATCCCGGGTAATCATTTCCTTTGGGAAACAGGGCCAAGAGAATGGCTGTTTCTCATATGCACTGAATTTAAAGTGGACAAAAAACAATGACCTATGACTTTCTTATAGCCTGTAAAAGATGAACGACAACTTAAAAATCCCATAGCAGCTGGATTATGAAAATACAAATGTACAGAAATATATTGATTTAAAAAGGTGCAAAGGTCTTCACTGTCAGCGTGGGCATATTTAATTAAAAAGAAGAGAGTTACACTACTGTGGCGGGCTTAGGTCCCTGTTGTTGAGTATATTAAAGTAAAGGGTAGGAGACCTGCCTACCTTCCTGGGAAAGTGTGCAAACCAATAATGTGTTGCTTTACCTCCTGCTGCATGAGTGATTTGGGAGATTCCTGTGCTAGAGCAGCGCGTCAGGTCCCTAGCGTGCTTTGATGGCCTTTGGCTACTCTGTAACACAATACAATATGCACACATACACACTCTCATATATACTTTGGTGCTGTTTCATTTTTTTCAGGGCTGAAGCACTTGTGATATGGCTTTGATAGAGGAGAAAGAGATTTTGGCTCTTCTGACTTAGAGTGAGGGCCAAATGAAGATCTAACGAGATGATATCAAAAGCCTTCGGATGACGCCAGAGTGAATATGACGGTTAGAGTTTGTAACATCCAAATAAAATAGAAACATAACACATGGGGAAAAAAAGTGCATTAAACAACTGTTGAGCTCTGACTCTTAATACAACAGGCTAATAACAAAACAGGCTACACAAGAGAAACAAAGTTCGTGTTTAGAGGTATGCATTTATGTTTTGATTCAAATTCCAGATCTTTTCTCCCCCCCCCCCCCCCCCCCCCCCACACACACAAAATGTATTATTGTCAACATGTCAGATGCAAACATTAACGGATAATGGCATCAAATATTTATAATTATGTTATTATATGCAAATATATGACTACCAGTTCAAACTCATTTTCAGCTTTAAATGTCACCACCATCAACAACATTTACCAAATAAGCACACATGGATCAAATTTAGCTATAATTACTGTATCTGTAGTATTGCTAATTATGAACAACACTACCTACTTAAAATATTAAAATATCTAAATATCCCAGATAATTTATGTAGAATTTGTGTGACAGAGCTGAAAAAATGAGCAAAAATAAATAAATGAAAATCAATTATCTAAAAAAAAAATAATAATAATAATAATAGTGTGTGTGTCAGAGCTGAAAAGTATAATCGCACTGGTTGTTCATTTCAACATATTTTTAAAAGTCTCATCTAGACGAATCTTGTATAACTTACAAAATGAAGCTTCTTTCCCAAGAATCATTATGTTGCTTCAACACTAGGATTTTGTCTTGTGTATGGGTGATTATAAATGGAGTGCAGTGCTTGCCAGGACACATGGATACACTTACTCATTTACTGGCAGACTACTGTTAATACATCACTTTTCCATGTCGGGCTAAACAGAGTGCAGAGCATGAACATCCAAAGATTTGCAAAGCACCACCTTTAAATGTTCTATATTATGTATATGCATTATTATTTACATTTTTCTCTGGTGTTGGTGCACATGACCACACTATCAAGACTCTACAGCTTCATAACTTTTAATTAGGTGCAATAAATAATAACAGATAATCTGCATGAATCACACTAATACACCCCAGTTATGTATGTGTGTGTGTGTGTGTGTGTGTGTGTGTGTGTGTGTGGGAAAAAATGAAAGAGAAAGAGACTGTTAGAGAGTGTGTGAGGAAGGGCTGATCTCACCGTGACCCTATAGGGCATCAGAACACTGTGAGTGGAATTCACACCAGCTAAACAGCAAACACAGGCTGTGAGAACCCATCTCTCACTGTACAGGATGAATTCTTCACCTGCAGAATATACCCGCCATGACAAGCAGCCGTCAACTGAAACGTTGCCCCCACATTCCTTTCAGAATGTTTGCACCGTACTAGTAACAATATATACTGGATTCGTGGAAAACCGAGAAACGGTAAATCAGTGCATGCAAGTCAACATGGGAGCGATTTTTACAAAAACGTGTTATAGTAACAAGCATTATGGATGTTATTTAAAAATATATTATATATATATATATATATATATATATATATATATATATATATATATATATATATATATATATATATATATATATATATATATATATATATATATATATATATATATATATATAACTAAGGGAACAGGTCAGGAAAAACAATGACATTCCAATGAAGGTCGCACATGTGCTTTCACGCCAGGAGAAACATCCCAACACAATCAGTGATGAGTACACCAGTCCTCCATGCCTGATGCAGCACAGACGACTGGAAATGCCAGGAATGCTAGACTCCAGCCCCATGGGAGACCATGTTCCACTTATTGGCTACCAGTGTCCGCATCCACAGGAACAATGTCTGAGATGAGTTCCCACACAATAGGAAACAGGACATTTATGATGCCGATACGGTGAAAAAAATAAAAGGGGTCTCATTCCCGGGCCATAGAGCTCCCTGCATCTCTGTCTGACACCCCAGGATCGGACTGCTCAGACAGACACCTCCACATTTTTGAGAGGTGGACATGGAGAGAGTTTAAATGGAGACTCCTCCTGTCCCATTTGGTTGATTTAAATGGTATGTTATTAGCTTTCCCAGGCATTGTCTCTCAGATGTGGTCACTTTCTCTGCATGAATGTCTGCATCGTTACTGACCACCAGTCTCAATGAAACAAGTGTTCCTATGTGGTAATATAGTAGCAGTTCCACAAATGACAGACTTAAGATAGTTGCATCTCATTTTTGGAAATATTTGATTGATATTCATTAATAAATCAGCTCTCTACTGACATTTATCCAAAAGTGTTAACTGATACAGTTTAGAAATAGGTATTTTGCGAGATGCAATGCAATGCAAACAAATCACTTACTTGAGAATGACTGAATTTCTGGGTCATACTCAGAACATACAGTGTTTGCAATGCAGAAAACCATGGTAATCCAAATGGACAGCTGCACTGAAATATCAGTTGCATTGTGTGTTAGACAAACACGTATTAAATCATTAAATCATTAACCAAAACTTTATGACTTTCTTTTTCTGCAGAACACAGTTTTGAAGTCATTTTGATATTGTTTTTTTATCAAAGACAAAGGGGCTAGTTTTGTTCTTTGCAAAATCGCTTAGGTTCTTGTAAGAACAAAAATATCAAAGGGCCTGATAGCATTGCAATTAATAATCAACAGACTAATAAATAAAATCGCCACACCCTGTAGAAAATTAAGTCCATTGAATTCTGGTTTATGAAAGAAAGAAAAAATAACTAAAAGAATGTTCAATACTATGATTAATATTATTAAGACTAGACATAAATTAGCTTGTTTTGTTTTAAAAAAAATATTATTTGGTGTCAAGCTAACTAAAATGTAATTTAGCATCATGCATAATTTTTTTTTTTTAAATGGCCAATTATACTGATTTCACTTATTTATTTTAGATTTGCATTTAGTGTTTACATTTCGCATGCATCCTTATGTTATTAATCAGCAATCATTACTATATATATATATATATATATATATATATCTCCACTGATATTTTAAGTTTAACAAAATCAAAATCTTTCAAATCATCTTTTGATTGAATCTTTTCAATCAAAATATCCCCTGGAACTGAAACTAACTACACGCTTGGGCATGTGTAGCCCCAGTTGGGATTCACTGCTGTAAATGATCTATTTACACCAAACTAGGAATTATTTGGTGTAGATTGCCACCTTCTGGTAGCTAATGATAAGTGCTGCAGTGAGAGAAATAGAGATGCCAGTGCATTGCAAAGCCCTGCCAAAGCGCACACCTGCAATAAGTCCGCAAAAACCAAGAAAATAGCAGAAATTAACTTACTGGGGCACACAACTGTGCGTTAACTGGTTATTTATTCTAATAATATTTGTGTGTAATTTCTAAAGGAACTAACTAAAAGGAAATGAAGCACACTCTTTTTGTACTCAGTCTGAACCGTTATTTTAGCCTTGATTTTGTTAGGCGATGATCCTTGCTAATTAAGTTATGCACTGTTTTCCTTTTTAGACATCCTTTGATACTCTTCATTCACTCAGGCCGCTAGTTAGCGCCGGCAACTCCAATCAGCTGAATATATCTGTTCTCTTGGCATAGCCTTTGTGCTTGAACCCCACATTCTAATTAGAACCATCTTCCACTTCTCTTTGGAGTTTTCTTTAAATAACGAGGGGGAAAACAGCCATTTAACAAGTGTGCAGCATTCTCCAGATCTCTGGAAGTTTACCCACATCTGCACCGCTCCCTAACCCTCGCAATAGAGCAGGTCAACCAGAGGGTTAGGGGTCAGCACTTATCCTATTGTGCGGCAGAGCCAACACGAACCTCAGTGCAACACCATAGGAGCGGGGCGGTTCAGGTTCAGGAATGAGAAATGAACAAGAGCGCTTCTTCGACACGGTTTGCCACTCGGAACACTGAAAGGAGGAATTCTAATTAGGAGGAAAACGTATAGTCGCGAGGCTTTGTCGGCCTTTTATGCGTTATCAATGATGGGGAACAAAACAAGAAAACAAGCAGAGGCCGGGACTTCGCAGGTGCGCAAAGACCAATGCGAGACCGGATGAAAGGTACGCCGGGGATCGTCAGCAGGAAGAGGTCGGATCTGTCGGGAACATCACAACGGGGCTGGTTAAACAAGGAGTGGGTCAGGCCAAGGGTCTGCTCGATTATCTTAAAACGCCTCTCTCCTACTCGTGCTCATCAGTGAACGCCCCGGCCTCTCTAATTAACCTGATTCCCACAATCTACTGCCCTGTGACCACCCTTGCTGCTGAAAAATGGGCAGCATAGGTGACAGAACACTGCCCGAGCCAAAGAATGTATTCTTCTAATGGTTCTGAATAGCAGCAAAACAGGCAGATCAGCATAATGGTCATGCACCCCTCCCACACATTCAGTCACACACTCTCTCCCCTCCTCCTCCTCATCCAAACCTTGATTAACCTCCTCTTTCCCTCCCATGCACATTCACACAGGCACAATGTGCCTCAGAGGCCCTGACAGATGGGGCCAGGGCTGTTTCATGGGGGTTTCTCTGTGCAAACGGCAGCCTGGTTTGGTACTGTGTTGTCAGGCCAATGAATTGATTCCGACCACTATAGAAGATTCTCTCTGCCAGAGTGTCACAATGGCGACGAGTGTGGGGAGCTGGGAGCAAGCTTGTGGAGGCATGGAGCCCTCACTCATGAATGATGGCGCTCCTTTTATTGGCATTCATACCTTCTTCGCTCTCATGCCGCCCATCTAAAAACATGGAGAGCGATAGTCCGATTGCACTGCAGCAAAACCAGTTCTTTCCCAAGACCTGCTTATTTTGTCGCACGTCCTGGCTCAGCCATTCCTAAACATGTCACAGGCTGCGTGTTAGTGCCAGCTTTATAAATCAAAGGCCATTTTGGTGACTTTTCACCATCCCCATCCTTAAATTAATCTGAGTGTTACGCCCACGGTGACCTCTGAGGCGACCCCAGACAACTGAGCCATAGCTGAGGACAATCCTTCCTCAGACTGGACAACGGGACCATCACACTCCTGTCTCATTCCATCATTGTCAGCCACCACAACCTGGTTAATGTTTCACCAGCCCTCCATTTTGTTCCCTTGCCTTGGAAAAGAAAAGGAGAGGAGAGCAGGGGAGGGTTGGTTAATCACGGGGAAAATGGAAGGCAATCGATCGACAAACAAACAGGCTGGAGGGACAATGCAAAGAGACTGAGGAGATTCTTTCCTCTGTGTATCTGCAGCACATTAATTTATCACAGTCCATTAGAACTGCAGCAAAGCATGAGGGCGCTGGATGTTTGGAGTTAAATGGTCTGTGGACAAACTGCACGCAAGGAAATTAATCAGCAGTTACTTACTCAACTTCGTTCATTTAAACCAAAAGGAGAAATATTAAATAATGTTCTGGTTGATTTTTTTCCATTCAATTTAACTGAAAGCTTCAAAAAGTAAGCAAAAAGCACCATAAAAGGGACTCAAACATCTCATCCCAAGTTTTCAGAACTCATACGACAGACTGAAAACAGTCCTTACTCGATTCTAAAATTCTTTTCAGTTGAATTCAAGTCCAATTCCTGAATGAATCATTCAGACCAGTTTTGTGAACAACAGATTCACTGAAAAGATCAGTCAAAAGAATGGTTTGATGATTTTTAGTGAGTAACAACTTAACCTTCATTCTGTTCCTCACAGAAAATTGACAAAGATGATTTTAGGAAGAAGCAAGTCATATGCATTTAAGGTGCTTTTATGTCATTTTGGAGCTTGACAACCCCAGTCTTCATTCACTTTCATTATACCGAGTGTCAATTATATAATGACAAAAAAGTAAAGTTTAAGTTAGTTTTAGTACAACATGGTGAGCAAATGATGACATTATTTAAAAATTGTTTTGCGTTCAGTTGAGAACTTTCCCGTCCATTTTGGCAAGACATCATGAGATGAGAAAGGCTTCACAAGGAACTTTTATAAAAGAAGCTTCTGCTCTATTGGTTCAAAAACGTAATTTGAATCTTTTATACTTGGCAACAGTTTGTCGACAGTGTGACTGCAAATGATTCATAGACATAACGGAATTCGTTTTTGTTTCACTGTTCTCCATATTAAGTGGTCCCATCAGGACACCATGGACTACGCATTGTGACCGAAGACCAACCCACAGAGTTTCACATTCTGTCTCCCAGAACTGTACTCCTCACAGCGTGTTAGCATACACAAAAGGGAATCTGAAGAACCTACAGGTAGGGCATTGCTAACCAAAGGGCGACACACATACATAACCAACTGACAAGACGCTGTATTTGCTCGGATCGCTCTCCTTTGTACCTCTGGAGTCTGCATAGCAATGGCAAGTACATTTACATGCTTTAGAATGCGTTGGGGAGAAGGCCGCGGTGTGTATTGTTGAGTGCCCAGGTCCAAAAAGAAAGAGCACACGGTGGAGAAAACAGGGAGCTGACAAAAGACTTGAATGAGAATCAATTAATTTTCATTTAGCGCAACAATCAAAGGGCTGGCATTAGCATGTGTGAGGCTCATTTGATGGTGGCAGGAGGCAAGGCGGGAGAGCTCAGGCCCACATTAAGGTAATGACAGGGTCAGGCCTGCCCGGCCTCTCTTCCATTAGCACCCCAGTGTTCTCAAGCGTAATCACAAAACCCCAGTGTGGCAGGGCAGATGATTAACCATTAGCAGATTCCAGTGCCACTGAAGTCATTGTGTACATGACAGGGAAAATGAATATACGGGTACGATTCCGAGGGATTACATACTGTGTAAGACACTTGCAATGTTTGAGATATGAGGTATGTTTGTATTAGAGCATTTTGGAGTAAAGTGGGCTCTTGCCAGAGCATTTATGGGATAAAGCGTGTTTTTAAGGTTTGTAAGTAAGATTTCGCCTTACATGCAATACCTATTCAAACTTAAAGCTGCATGTAATCAGATTGCTTTTGTTTCCGTTTAGAGCAATCACTTTTGTTATATGTGCCATAGTAACAACACAAATTTTGCATAGAATCCCCAAACTTCAGCAATAGAGTGCTGCAGAAATTACATCAAATCGCAAAAAAGTGAATTTGCTATGGGTGCGCTCAAGATTTTCCTATGGGGTTTTTTAATGGAGTTTTTCAATTTACGAGTAAAATAAGTTCCGTATGTTTGGAATAAGTTATAACATAAGAACATTTACGGTGCAAGTGTGTGCAGTTTACACTGTAGACCAAAATATTCAAGTATCGTAACATAAAAATATTATGTTTACCGCAAACCTTGTTTTACTCACAGATTGAAAAACTCCATTATAATATTGCATGGGAAAATCACGGGAAACTATGGCAAATTAATCTTCTGGGTTTTGACGTCATGCAGCACTCTATGGATGTTTCACATCTAAGGACATGATCCAATCTAAACACATTTAATCACAGAACAGCATAAAAAATAAAATAAAAAGTAGTTTGTATCAGGACTGTAAAAACTGAGTTTATTGAATGTCCAAACTACAAAATTGTAACTCAAGATGATTTAACTATTTGTCTTTTTTTCAGAAGTTCAAGACTGAAAAAAGACAAAAATAGTTAAATCATATACTGTTTTTATAAGAATTTGTGTGAGAGCAGCTAGTGATGTTTTGCAAAAAGACCTAATACTGGACACTTTTACACAGTTTTGTTATTTTTTATGAAGCAATGGTATTCATTTTCAAATTGGATAATATAACCCAGTTAATCGCAAATCAAAGAAAACCTAGATGCCTTAGGGGTCAACCACTGTGGCGATGGGTGCACTTATCCACGTGTGTGAGTGAGTGAGTGTGTGTGTGTGGGGTGGGGGGGGGGAGGGTGTGTCACAGACAGGTGAAATGGGGTGGAAAGTATTTGTGAAGAAAAGAGTGTAAAGAACAGTGTGGTTACGATTGGAAACAGGGTCACATCTGTGACACTCCAGACATAGAACTATAAAGAAGTAAAAGTGTGCAGACATGCCATATTGTGAAAAGAAGCCAGCCAGCTGTTTTGGATTTCTGTCAATTAAATGGGAATGCATTTCATTCCTCACAGGGCCAGGGACAGCTTTATAGGCCCAACAAGACAAGAAGCTTTAAAGGGGATGGGTCACCTCACGTTCAGCAGTAAATCAGTACCCTTATAATATTTGTATTTTTTCCAAACAGCTGACCTCTGAGTGATATAATGACAAGATTGGGATGTGTAGTGCTTTGTCTATTTAAAATGCAAATGAAAATAGTTCAGGTGTAAAGAAGGCTTCTTTATGAATATTTAAGTCTGAATTATCGCCATTGATATGTAGACCAAAAAGTAGAAAGCAAAGTGTTTTTAAAAATTAATTAATTAAATGTGCCCATAATTTTTATGTTCCTTTCCACTGCAAAAGCAAAAATTTTCAGTTAGTGAAACCATTGTCAAAGTGAACTCTTGATTCTGATTCATTCTGAAATTATCATTTCAGTTATAATGTCCAATTAGTTTACAGAAATTTTATTCCGTATTTTACTGTAAATTATAGAAAATATTTAATAAATTATGGAAACTTCCAAATGGCTACAAATTTTTTTTTAAGAATTTAATAAAATAGCTCAAACCATGAAGTTCAATTGCTATTTAGATAGATACAAAAAGAAAACAAAAACTACTCTGAACCTACTAATTCTATCAGAACCAAATTAAAAATCAATATTTTTAACCAGCCCTAATGAAATCTCATCCTAGCGTAGGAATTTGGCCTTTGGTAGACCACAATTCCTAAGGACAACATCTATTAACTGATGAAGAGGCTGCAAGACTGAGATTTTTGGTGTACAGGACTATCCTACAGATTTACAGACACATGGCTAAGACAATGCAGAAATGGAAATCAGTTCACTTAGTTCCTCTCTGGTCATCAGTCAAGAGAACATTTCAAACTGGACAAAAAGGCCAAAAGGAAGCAGAGAGGTGATTCGACGAAAAAGAATGGGTTAAAAGAGAAGCACTAAAACACCTACTGAGCAAAAGAAAGTGAGAGAGGGTCTCTTTTCATGGGTGTCCACACA
The DNA here is from genome assembly GCA_036784905.1 of Acrossocheilus fasciatus. Lineage (NCBI taxonomy): Eukaryota > Metazoa > Chordata > Actinopteri > Cypriniformes > Cyprinidae > Acrossocheilus > Acrossocheilus fasciatus. The sequence continues at coordinate 14,628,825 of CM071960.1, forward strand.
CTAAAGACAGGCAGCACTTGACAATACTGTACAATGCTGTTTTGCACGATTAAGTGGCGTGGAGGGCAGGGCCGAAGACAAAGCCTCCTGTGGTCTCTGGAGCTGCCAGCCCCAGTGGGTCTCTCTTTCAGCCCATATGTTTCTGCCCACTCACAGACCCCTCACGGGCCGCTCTCGGTCTGCTTCTGCTGTATAGCCTCATGTTCAGCATCTGGACACGCGAGAGGACAGCACTATGGTCACCTCGACGACCAGCCCTCTTAGGGTGGGGGTGGCATCCTTGGAAACTGCAATAGGATCGGGATAGAGTCCAGTGAATACAGGATCCTTGAATGAAGTCCTATTCAAGAATGCATTCTTAGTATTAACAGAAGTCTAAGCCCACACTAAAATTCTGGGATTTTTTTTTTTTAGTATTTGAAAAATGCATTAAAAAAAAAGAAATGTTATATAAAATGAAAAAAAGAAATGAGATACTTATTTCTACATCATTAATAAATACACAAACTTAAGAGTTCATGCAGCTTGAAACTCTTGCTGTCGAAAGAAATTAAAGCAAAAGTTTACTTAAAATTTATTAACCTAACTTTACACTTAAATTGTTACATTAATTAAATAATTAGTAAAGAAAATATTACATCAGAATAGTATTGTTTCAGCAGATTAGACATTCCATTACACTTTTTCTGTCTCATGTCAGTGTCAAACCCAACTGCATCAAACTTCAGAATTACCTCAAAATTATTCCGCAATCTTTTATTATTATTATTTTTTTGTATGCATGTTAACACTGCTGTATTCTATTTTGTCAGTTCTTAAATACACAAAATTTCCTTTTTGTTCTTTGTAGAAAATGAAGCAAGGCAACAGATCTGACAGTTTCCACAGTCGTAAATACATATAGTTACTAAGTGTGTGTGTTCTGTGACTGATGGACATTGTGTTTGTGACAGTGATGGACTGTCAGGATGCTGCCAGAAGAGAGGACCTGCTTTAACTTCTTTAACACATGGACACAAAAGAACCAAAGAGACAGAAAGAGGAGAGAGAAAAAAAGGAGATGGGGGAGTGCAAGGATGAAGGAGAAGAAGAATCACTTCTTAACAAGTGTTTACTCTCATTCTGTTCCTGAGCTGCAGAGCAGTAACCAACCATGGAGAAAGGCAGCTCCTGATCCAGGAAGAAATCTCAAAGCCCTTGAGGTCAGGGGTCACTAACTCTGCCATTGTTCCTGACAGGGCAAGCACACTCCAGCTTTTCTCCAGCTTTCAAAGGCCTGGGTTGGGGGAGCAAAGATATGCCAGGAACAACTGGGTCAGGACCAGGGGCTTTGTGGCTACTAGGGAAGAAAGAATCAGTCAGAAAAGGTTAAATGAAGAGCGAAAGGACCCTTCTGTCCAATTATGGAGGGACAAACGCTCTCTGTGACCCAGTTGGGTCAAAGTTCACTACAGCCTTTGGCAGCGGCACACTCGTGCCCTTTGTAGCTCAGATAAGATGAACCTCCGCTGTGTTTATATATGTCACTCACTGTCCAGTTTTAGGGATATAAATATTCCAAACATGAAAGCTACTTAGCAGTATAATTTTATTGGTCACCAAACTAGGTGGGTCAAGCCAGCCATCGTAGTAGACATACCAAACACCACTTTAAACACTCTGAAGCGGATTCCTTTTTAATTTGATGGCTTACTGGACAAAAAATGATCAAGGACATCTTGACTCTCAAACAGTGTTTCCAAACTTGCTTTGAGAGAAAGGGCTTCATTGAGAATCAGAACAGCAAATAGTCTGACTGCTTAGATTCAGATGCCGTCCGATATAAAGAGGCACAAAGGCCACTCTGAGACCCAGACTCTTTCATGTCCACTGCAAGCGGATAGAAAATGCAAGCCTAGGAGAAACTCTTGATGAGAGTGGCCTCCTCCCGCCCCTCCCACTCCGAGGTCTTTGAGGTAGGCCTCCTCTCAAGCCCACAACTATTGCTGGCCAGACCTGCACTTGTCGGCTAATACCTGTCCAACACAAAGGGCCTTGCTGAGTAGCACAGTGAGTGTCTTGGGCCAAGCCTGGGTGGATTAGGCCACCGGAGGTATTTCCTCCTGACTTGGGTACCACAAGATTAGCTCCTAGAATTAACCACATGCTTGTTAGGTTAACAAGCAAGGTGCAATCATGTTACTGTGCTTAACCCTGCCTTCCTTCATCTCTATGCTGGGCTCTTGACTCTGAAAGCACCTGTAATGCTACTGCAAAGTTGAGTTGGGCAAGCTGTCTAAGTGCTGCATGCTCTTCTCATTATCTTGGTAGTGATGGGGACAGGGTGAGGTGGTGGCACTTTATTAAGCCCTGTGATGGACTTAACCACTCTCTGGATCAAGGCAATGGATCCGAAGTCACATTCCTACGGCTCTTTTAAGTTCTCAGACAGTGCATTCTTGAAGTTCATCAAAAAATTCAGGATTAGACACGGAGATGGGGTACCACTTAGACTGGCTCTTGAAAGTCTCACATTAATATTCTAAACCTGACTCTCAGACTTCAATGCATTGAAATGAGTTTTCCGGTATTCTAGAATGAAATACCCTATGTTTCCAGTCAAGTTAGCTTACATTAAAGGTATTCCTATCATTTTCTTCCTGGCACAACCACACTTTGGTACACTGATACATTGATAACAAAAAGTCAAATGTGTTATGTAACACCCCCATTTATGTGAAGAGCAGGAACTTAAAACAGGAAGACTTAAAAGGTCCATCAGGCCTTCCTTGAGAAATCCATTCTCCATGCATGCACCCGGGTTCCTTGCGTTAGAGCCTGGAAGCAAGCCAGGCGTGGTGGGGAGGAAAGAGCTGATGGAAGGGGGTGGTAGTGGTGGATTTTCCTCTCCCTTGGACTCCTCTCTGCAGGCATCCTCCATCCCTCATGAGCCGCCCTAAGCCTGTTGGACACACATCAGGGTTAGTGTGAGCGGACTCAGCTGGAGCATGCCAGGCTTAGCTTTTCTTACCGGATGACCTTTAATCATGGGATCAGGCCAGGGGCCATGCATGCAGCTGGACACATCCAGGATCCTGATAACACCCAAGGTCACACTTTCACAGTCGGGTCACTGTCACATGGGGCCAGGTCCGATTTATATGATGGGGTGCTTTACACAGTCAGAGTCCCAAGTCTCGGATTTAGCTATGTTAAACTGGTGCGAGGAGCCGTAATCAATGTCACTGTGGTTTAAGCATATCAGTCTTTATATTGCACAGGACTTTGCTACTCCTTTCAGTCCAGTTTTACCTCACAGAATCTCATTTGCATGCCTACCAACAATTCACCAAAGACCTACAACGTGAGACCTTGGCAGGTCTGCAAGATTTGCTTTGATGTCTGTTGTTTTATCAATGAAACTCTGTCTAGCTTGGGAACAGGTGCAACAAGTGTGAAGGTTACTTCACTGTTGTACCCATTCAAGACGTAAGGCATGAGAGAGGGGCCTCGCTGTGTGGTAAATAAACAGTTGATCTAACAAACACTTGAAAAGATCAAAAAGGTGCTCAGTGCTCTTCAGCATCTTGAGATTCCCAGCATGGTGTCCGTACAGCACACAAACGACTGATTAGCACAGCGGCATCTATCTTGCGGACTGTTTTAAGACGCGGTGTGGGCTGACACCAGACTATGCGGAGCTCCCAGGGTGCGAATGGGGGATTTCTCTGAGGTGCTGTCAGCGGTGCTGAAAGGCCTCTCTGTCAGCCAGAGGCAGCGGGGAGCCCGAATGAGTTGACCGAATCATTGCTCAGCCCCATGGCCTCACTCTGAACAGCAGTTTGTCTTGTGCTGGCATAGACTGGCTTTCTCAGTGCACGGGTTCCTCATCTCGCCTGGGATAAGGGACAACCCTCAACCCTTGCCTTTTCGGCACACAACGCATGCAAACTCTCGAATGGTCTTGCTTGCTATCTCCCTTACTTTTTTCTACTTATTTCTCATCCACCTCCCCCGACAAACCCTCCCTCTTACTCATACCACCAGCAAGGCGCGCCCTCGTTTCTGCTTCCCACTCTTAGGCAGAAGAGGAGAAGGATGAAGAGCCAGGGTCTTTTCATCAAGAACAATCTGCCAGGGAGCTGGAAAATGAGCGGGTACTCAATTAAGAGCTGCCCATTGAGGCGGTGGAGTGAGTCTGAATGAGGGCCCCTCCAAAGGAATGAAGTCCAATGAATAGATTGTGGGGCTTCATGAAATATTAAAGAGTGGACGGATTTCCCACAATATTTGTACACCTCTCTTTGTGGGGATTTCTCCCTCCATTGAGCCTGAAACTGTTAACACATCCGCTCAGAAACACGGTTCAGCCACTGTGCTAAAGGACCTGGGGGCCCAGCATCAAACACTACCCTTCTCTCTCTTGCCCTCTCTCTCTGCAGTACTGCTCATGCATAGCTTTCCTCACAGTGAGAGAAACCGTGATCTATTCATGAAGGGGATTACAGCAGTTTTAATGACCACCTGGCCTTTCTGCTGCTCTGCATTGAGAGAGTGTAAAACTCTCCGCCGGGTTCCCACTTCCTACGGCGCTTCGCTGACTGCACATGTGGGTCATGCTTTCCAACCATAATTCAACCATAACGTTGCTTATTCCCATAATTACAAGCATACATGCAACATACTTACCGAGCACCAGTTTCTTTAAGATTCACAAAGGCAAAGTAAAGAAACAAACTTGCTTGTGCCTGTGCTTTGACAATAATGTTTTACACACTCCACTTTTTGTTACCTTGCTTTCTCGCTCTTTCTCTCTCTCTTTTATTCACTTCACCACCCTGTTCTCTTTTTCTCTGCTCGCTTTTCCCAGCAGATCAAGTTGAACAGAGGCTCAGACACTGAGGATAAGGAGCTGGTTAAATCTGCCATTAGCATTAGAATGGCTGCATATTCCTGCAGTGAACCAACATTAGTTAATGTCAGAGCTGAAGGGCTGAGGGCAGGCCAAGAAGCACAGCTCTCCTGAGTAAAGTGTGCTTGGTTGTACAGATTGCACCTCTTGTGTTGGGACGGCGTGTGTGGCCCATTTTGTGGTGCCATTAACCAATGCATTACAGTTACAGTGAAATTCTTCAAATGGACACTTGAAGCTAGTTTAGAGACAGCTGTTGACTGCAACTACACAAAAGGCATTTAGAGTGATACTAGATCCTGACTGGACCCCACTTCTTCTCTGCCCCCTAGGTTTCTTATTTTGCAGAATCTCAAGTTAAATCGTGTTGGATATAAAAATCTTTTCACATGTCTATTTTTAGGGATGCACCGACATGAACAATTCGGCAGATAAATGGGAAATTTAGCTTTCAAAAAAACAAAGAATAAACTGGAATAAATGGGCCATTAATACAGTTTTGTTTTAGGTTTTTCAGGCTCTGATTATTTTAAATCAACTTTAAATAATGTGGGTCTGCATTATATATGCGGCATGTGATTTTACATATCAGACGAGTTCTTTAACATTAGAAAGCCACATTTATCTGATGATACTGTTTTGACCACTGATATATTGTGCATCCCTACTTATTTTGCATTGCGTGTATCCATCTCGCACCCCCCCCCCCCCCCCCCAAAAAAAAAACCCTCCATAAAAACAGAAGTAAATACAATCAATGATGGACTCCATTTACATTTACATTTAGCCATTTTGCAGACGCTTTTATCCAAAGCGACTTACAATTGGACTCCATCCAATAGAAGTTTGAGATTTCTTTCCCAGTTCAGAAGAATTTTTAATTCACATCAGGAGTTGTGCAAACAGAAGCTTAATAACAGGTAGGGGGGCAATTCGATGGTGTTTCTAGCTTGTCGTCCTCGACTAAGCACCGACAGTTTGACAGTCCAAACTAGACCCCCGGTCTTCAGTAAAATGAGAGCCGAATATATTTCATGTTTCTTTCACTCTTCATGCTGTCTTTGACAACAGTTTTAGTGTGCCCTTGCAGTAAAGCACCGACCCTTGCAGTAAGATCTCATGTCCGGCACTCTAGGAGTAGGCTCCACACTGCTGCCAGACAGTGTAGCTGCTGCTGGGGGGCCGCAGTGGAGAGCAACCCCCTCAGTCTGGCCTCCATATGCTGGGGTTCTGGAGCCAGGCTGGGAATGCTCTCCTAGTGCAGCAAGGGCAGTCAGGGGGCAGGGGGCCTCGGCAGGCCCCGCATTGTGACGGGGGACAGGAGCCGAGCTGGGCCCAGCAGGAGAGAGAAGGCTTTTTCTTTAGAGGAGCCAACCGGAGCGTTTTCTCACAACCTGCTTTCTCTTCCTCAGCCTCTCACGTCATTCAGACCTCTGCACTCCCTCTTTCTTGGGCTCCTTACTGGCAGATTGATACATTCGTTGAAATGTGCTCTTTTTGTCATTCTCTGTGAACTGACTTTTTTATAAAACTGCCTCCTCCCCTCACCACTCACCCATTTCCAACCATTCTCTGGCAAATTAAATCAAACCATGCCTCCCATCTCTCAATCATCTTGTGTGACATCAAAGTCTTTTGCAGAAGTATGCAGCGCTTTTCCTTTTGACGATCCAGACAAATTTCCCCCGTTTTCTTGCCTCAAATCCTTCTCTTTTCAGCTTCCCATATAAAGTTGATCGCTCGCATGAATGGCGACTCTGATGGAGTGCCATCTCTATGGGTTTACGCATAAATTCCAGGCTTATGGATGCCACTCCCTCTTTGTTTTTGTGGCATCAAAGATGTCTGATACTGAGTAAGATGGAATGTGAAGATTGTAGGTCAACAGGTCCAAGATGTGTTTCCCTTCCACTCATGTTCACACGAGGGCCTGCAGATTAGCATGACGAAGAACATAAAGCATTTCTAAAAGTTGTTGTTTTGTTTGTGTCCCCGAAATGCAGTGAATCATTGGGCCTTTTCAGGGCTGTTGAAAGTAGAATGCTTATTTGTGCTCTCAAGACGTAACCGATTTATCCGTTGACAGGAAGCAAATCCTTCTTGCTTAATTCGAAAATAAAGCATTCAAAGAGTTAAATTTTAGACATATTTAATTAAAGAGACTGTTCACTATAAAAATTCTGCAATTACTCACCCTCATGTTGTTCCATATCTGTATGACTATATATTTCTTCTATGGACCAGATTTTTTTCATGCTAATTAGTTTTTCTTAACATTTAAAAATGATTTTTTAAGCACAATAAAAGTCCATATGACTTGTGCAATATACACCAAGTATTCTGAAGTCATACAACAGATTTGAGATCATTGAGTCTTGAGAACTAGATCAGTCCAACTCAAAAAAAAAAAAAAAAAAAAAAACCGAGGGAGTTTGCTCTCTAATTAGACAATGCTCTTTTTGTTGTTGTTTGTTTGTTTGTTTGTTTGTTTATGTCAAAGACAGTGATACAAATGCAATGTATTGCTTCACAAAACTTGAAATATAGCAAAACTGGTATGGACCATTTTTTATACCTTTGCCTCCTTATTGCTGTAATTTAAAATGGTCACTTTTCGATATCGATTAATAATTTAGCTACTAATATGATGATCTGATAGAATCCATTACAAAGCTACAAAACATGCAGGTTAAATGACTTGAAGAAAAAAAAAAATTCATTCACTGAAAAAAGATTTACTTACATTTAAAAGAATTTCACTTTTTTGACAAAATATAAATATCAGCAACTGGATCAAATTGCTTATTTTTGTTCATTTTGGGCTTCCTCACATGTGAGCGTCATAAAAGCTTGATGTATCAAACATGACACTCAACAACAACAAAAAATAGGCTATGCATTTTTTCTATCTGCAAGTATTTTGTCTAAAAGTTCAATAAATGGTTAAAATAATAATAATAATAAAAACTATTATTTTGTCAGTATTTACAGGGTTAAGATTCCCAAAGAGAAATTCCAGAACAAAACAAGTGTTTTTGTTGGCAGTTTTCACAAACATGCATCTCTGCTGCCCTCTTCTGATCTTTTGAAATGGAAAGTTGTTGACAAGTAAAACAGCAGTTACCAGGTTTTCCCAAAACAGGCAACAAATCACTGCCTTTTATAACACATTTTACTTTACAAAATGCAAACTTTAGATTGATTGTTTATACCTTTAAGGAAATCATTACGCCAACTTGAATGTAAACATTTACATTTTTAGACACAACTAGAAAAATTTACATTGAAGTAAAGAAATGTTTAGACTTTTTATAATGTTTGTTCATTTACAGTACATGACCTTTCTAGGCATGGAAATCAACTACTATTTATTGACATTTTTAGGATTTGTATGACCATGTGAATGCTCGTACATACTATAAATAATGTGTTAATGGCATGGTTTTGCTTTCTGTGCTGAATCCAAAATACATAGTTTGTGTACTAATGTCAGTCACACTCATAAAACTTCATCCCTGAACTCTGATATTTCGAACTTCCCATTACTAGACCACATTTCACAAGCCCCGCTCTGGGTCTTTCAAAAAGCTGTTTAGTATGCAAAGAGCACATGAGCAGGCAGACAAATCAAAACCACATTGTAAAAAGGATTTTTGAAGGGCTTGTCATTTTTCCTCTCCCTCACTCTATCTGCGTTCTGGTCACTGTCAGCTTTGGCACCCTGCCACTGGTTGTCATTTTTGCCTGCACCTGAGCGTTTCACTCCCTTAATGTTAAATGACATCAGCTTGATATAAAGCTCCTATTTAATTTGAGCCTGCTGCCAAGATTAGAGGACAGCCATTCAATCCATCATGCTGGAGCTAGGGTAGAGATATTGTTAGAATGAACTCTCAGACACACTGGCAGAAGTGGAGAAAGTGGAGAAGTGGCTTTATCTGACAATGTAATATTGCAAACAAATAAACTGATTACGGAACCGATGATTACACCACGCAAGGTTTTACTCTAAATGTACAAAACAATCTACACTAAATGACAATTCCTTTATGTCAAACAGTTGAAACCTCCAACGATTGAACTTTATTTATTTATTTAGCTCTATATTTAATTCATCAATTTGCCAGCCAGTCAGCCTTTCTGAACAAGCTTCCATACATATTTGCATATTCAAGATACACTTTCATTAGCACTTGTTATTTATCAAATAATTGGATCAACTTTGCAAGAATTTTTCTTTTATTACAAGTAAAGTTCTCTAAGCAACCACTATAGAGTTTCTTAAAGGTACATTTTAAACAGAATTCAAAATTCTGTCCGATAACAAAAGGTGAATTTTGGAAGACTTTTTTGTTTGTTTTAATAAAAAGGCACTCTTTTCAGCATAAAGGTAAGGAAAGGTTAAAGAGATTTATTTATTTTGCCCTGTACAAAATAAATAAATAAATATTTTATAGACAAAATTTAATTTGTTACTCAATGAAAATATTGATATGAATATTTTGTGGATATATATCAACTTTTTGATATATCCAGAGAAAATTCACCTTTTTATGTTTCATAGAAGACGAAAAAAGTGTGCTCAGTGCAACATGAGGGTGACCAAATTACCGTATTTTCATTTTTTACGTGAACTATCCCTTAAGACTAAAAACTGCAATTAACCTATTTGACCAGCAGGTGGAAGCAAAGAATGTTAAGTGGTGGATGTTGAACAGCTATACCTAATGATAGCTATGTTTTAGACCTTAAACGAAAGCCGTTCTGTTGCTGAGCTCTCTGAGGTTTTACTCCAAGAACTCCCTTAGCTGCCATGTTTATATTCTGCCATTCCTAAGAAGCCCTAAAGCAAATGTGCTCCTGCTGTCACTGCCAGACAGGTTTGTGATATATAAGTGCACTGTGCAGATGGCATCTGACGTACAGTGCAGTGTGACGGTTGAATTAAAGATCCTCATTTTACCTGGCTCTCAGACTGCCAAATTACTGCCTTACTCTGGTTCTCAGCGGTGTGTATAATCTCTGACCGCCTGTCTATCATTCAGAATTCTCAGAACACAATCACAACATAAATAATGACAGCACAGAGAGCATCCTGAGAGCTTTTCCTCATTTAAAACCACGCTTGGACAATGAAAGCTGAAATTATTGTGCATTCCATTGAACATTTTTGTATGGCTAAACCAACAACATTTTCGTATGGCTGAACCAACAACATTTTCTCTCCCTTTCATTTATGTATTTGTTTGGAACTGATGACCAGGAAGTGCCAATTTGTATAGGTTCTATAAAATGATTTTAACCATGAACATCCAGTACCAACTTTTACTATGTTAGTATTTTTTCCAGGATTTAATTGTCTTTTTAAATAAATGATCAAATAAGTCCCTTATAATGGCCTTAAGTGTGTTATTGTATTTTAAAATACATGTGATTAATCATTACAGTGGTATAGCAGAAAACAATTAATTGGAATGAAATAGAATCAATAGTGAAATAGAATTAGGGAGCAAGTAATTTAGTATCCCTTCCAGTGTTTTCCATCAGAATCTTTGTAATGGCAGAAAAGGCTTATTACTTTGATAAAGGGCAGGGACAAATAAACATGGCGTGTTCATTTACTCTTTTGCTTCCCTTTTTTCAGTCACCATAAATTGTTTCATTATTCACCAATGAGATTATGAAAAAAAGTAATTATCCATGAATGTTAGATTTGGTAGGGTCTGTACTAATTTTAAACATCAAATGCAGGCTAATGTTTATTCTTGGCATCTGTTTATATATTTTGTATTAAACGCCACACCGAAGATCATAAATATGGCAAATGGAGTCTTAGCTTAAACTTTGATGATGATAAAGACTATTGAAAAAAAAAAATGAATGTGATTTCAATGTTATCATTTGTTATCGTTAAGGTTCTGTAGTGGAATTTCCTATTCTCATTGAATTAGAACAATTATTAAAAATATAGTTCAAGCTAAAATGCACATCAAGATTTACATTTTTATTTTTTTTTATAATGATTGCACTGCAGTGCAGAGAATCCATTGGTAAGTGAATGACTACTATTGTTTCCCCTAAAATCATATGAACAACCAGTCAGTAGCTACACTTTATCTGCATAATGCTTTGCATATTTTAGAATCTTGGAATGCATTTCTTTATTGTCATTTTTATGCCCTTTTGAGTTCACCTCAAAATGAAAGAGGTCTGGTAAATAACAGAATTATGACATTCTTTCTCCTAAGAAACACAAAAGATTATATTTTGAAAAATGTTGGTAACTAATAAGTTTAGCTGTCCATTGACTTCCAGTGTATGGGCAAAAAAACAAAGCAAAACAAAACAAACAAAATACAAAAAATGGTCAATTTCTCAAAATAACTTCAGTTTTGAGGGAAATTTCCATTCAGTTGATGGTAAGCTGTAGGTGACCATATGGTCAAACACTTTTTATGTCCTCTAAGATTTAGCACTTAAAAGTCTGCATTTATATCTGCATCCCAGAACACTCACCTAGATGACAAAGAGGCAGTCATAAGTCTTTTCCATACTCTGACGTGGGTGCACTGAGGGAATGTCTATAACACCTGAATGCGTGCGTTGATTGACAGATTGCGGGTTAGGTGTATTGGAGCTGATGCATGGAAGGTATAGGAGTGGAATAAAGATAAGAAAAAGGGATTATTAAGAGGGAGGAACATTGCCCCCTTTCCTCTTCTAGGCCTTTCGTGCGCTGAGGTGCTGAGAGGAATAGCTGGCGGCTCACTGACGCTGAGTAAGGAAATTAGAAGGCAAGGGCAAGAGATGTAACAGCCGCTTTTTGAGCGCCGGCCATGCCGTGGCACGGGCCCCGGATACAGCGGAGGCATTTTTTACTGCTGAGACATTCAGAGCTGCAGGCGTTGTGGTCTGGCCACTGTGTGTCATTCAGAGAGCACTGCAGTGGCAGACACTTGGAGCGAACATGTCATAACTGGCTGCTACTGCTGCTATTCTGATGGACAGAGAGACAGATGCACTGCAAAAATCATTTTATTTCTTTATCTTGTTTTCCAGTGGGATGATAAACCCCTTTTAAAACATACTTCATAACAATATTAGATTCTTGAAACAAAACTGTACAAGACAATGAGACGTTTTAATGTTTTCAGCATAATAAAAGCTTAGTACAAGATACAGAAACATTTTATTATTATTTCATCAGAATATTTTTCACAACTTAACTCATCCTCAGGCCATTCAACATGTAGATGAGTTTGTTTCATCATTAGAACAGATTTGGAGAAATTTAGCATTACATTACTTGCTCACCAATGTATCCTCTGCAGTGAATGGGTGCCGTCAGAATGATAGCCCAAACAGCTGATAAAAACATCACAACAGTTCACAAGTAGTTCATACAACTCCAGTCCATAAATCAATGTCTTGTGAGGTGAAAAGCTGTTTTTGTATTAAACCAATTCATCAAGGCTTTTAAACTTTAAACATTTGCATCTGACCACAATACCAGCCCATAATGTTTCCTTCAGTGATAATGTTTATTCCCTGTGGTGTCCTCTCACATCAAAATCTATTCACATTTGTTTACAACATGTAAACAGCGCTTGTTCTGTGCATATTTCTCTCCTGATTCAGACGAGACAATTTTTTTCACTGGAGAAAACAATATTACGCATATTTTAGCCAGAAGCAAGGGTTAAAAACATCTTAATGATGAAGCTATTCTTTTCACAAGACTTTATGATGGACTAGAGTCAATTAGAGATCCATTGGTCACTTTTTATTGAATTATTGTAATTCTTTTATTAGCTGTTTGGATTCTCATTCTGATGGCACCCATTCACTGCAGAGGATCCACTGGTGAGCAAGTGATGTAATGCTAAATTTCTCCAAATCTGTGACAATCAACATTTTTGACGGCTTGAGGTTAGGTACATTTTCGGGAAATTTTCATTTTTGTGCGAACTGTCATTAAATTAATTATCAACAAGTAGACAACTGGACTAAATGAAGACAATTTTTGTATAGCTCTTTTTTTGAAAACAAGTCTTATTATATTGCTTTAAGTAAATTAGTGTTTTAATATTTTTACTGCAAACAACACAAAAATACTTATGTTCTTCAGACTCATCTTTATTTGAGAGATGTGTGCTCATAATAAGTACTGACATGATTCACCGTTTCTTGGAATCCATAAACATGTTGCAATAGCTGTTTCACTGTTATGAGGGCAGTATCCCTAGTAACATATATTTGGGCAGTGCACTGCATATGATCCCCTGTCTGATTTCTGCCACACCATTTCTGTCACTGCATGATGGAGCAAATCATCTGTCTGCTTCACAGAAGTCTGAGAAGGACATCTACTTCATCACAGGGCCAGCTGGTGTCAGCAGCAATCAGTCAGAAAAATCATTTCCAGCAGGCCGCGTCTCTGCAATTACCTAATGAAGCGCTACGGCCCATTAGCAGAGTGGGCTGTGGGGAGCTCTCAAGTTCCTCTGTCCCATTCTGACCCCACCGATTTTATTGAAGTCTCTGTCTAGCCATGCTGTTCACCCTTACAGTGATTCATGAACGACTAAAGCTAGAAGACACAAAAAGAGCAATGCTTCAGCTGCTTTGAAAATGTTTCACCATGTTTTTGCTTATTTTAAAAACCTGGAGTTACAGCAAACAAATGTATTTGTAAATAATTGCAATGTTTAATGGATTAATAAATGATTTCTTTATGCTGCATCCTACTCCTAATTTAATTTAACAGATTATTTAAGTGACCCTTTCTGCTCCTTAAATGGACTAGGTGTTGTTCTTCAACTGAAAAAGGAAGACAGGAGTAAGTCTTATCTTATCACTAATGAAGACAGTCTCTAAAAGAACAGCACTGATAACCTACAGCATTGACACTGGCCAAACTCACCGTCAAAACCAGCGGAATCATCCGAAGTGATTCCAAGATCCTTCCCACAGCAAATCATGGTTTATGTCTGGTCTCTGTTCCCATACAGCACTATTTGTAATTGTTGAGTCAGGCTATCAGAGTGCGCATCATGATTTACAAGATTACACTGTATATTAAGCACAACCTTTGTCGTAGTAAAACGAACAGAGATTTTTCCCTGAGTCAATGCCTGCGGAGGCTATATGTCCATGTCTCCTGAGAGGTTTGCAGAAAGCACAAGGAGAAGAGTAGACATGATTTAGAGCTCAGATCAGTTTTATGGGGCAATTTATTAACGGAGTGTTCAAGCCGGCAGAACGCGTGCACTCAATTAGGAAATGAGTCCACTGGGGCCACTCCACTCTCTCACGCCACTGTAAATTAGCTCTAATCAAAACGTCTCCCCCCGCTGATAGTACGCTGAAAAATGGTGCCCTTTCAGAAACATAGAAGCTTAAGCACAGCAGGTTTTCAGAAACTAATGCAATAGAAGGATGAGCATAACGGCGGCGCCTCTCTGTCTATTGTTGCATTTCGTTCAACTTTAGCCCTTCTTAAAATAAACTTTTTAAACTTTCACTTATTTACTTTGCCTACTAACAGCATCCATCAGTGAAAACACAGCATTCAAATTAGATTTTAAACTTTAATAAAATGAAAAAAAAAATAAAAAAATCTCCAGCATTTAATGTATTCGAAATACAATTAAATAGCATTTTTGTACAATTTGACATTAGTTTGATTGGATGTAAAATTCAAATATCGCTCATGAGATATTTTTTGATTAATCTTTGTTTTTATGCATTTCATCACAGCTCTTCGCTGACACTGTTGTCTCCTTGATAACCAAAAATACTAAATGTTTTTTATTTAATATTAATATTAAAAATTATATATATTGAATAGGCTATTTAAATTGTCTAATTCAAATGATTAATTTACAGTTGGATTAGAAAATCAAGTATGGTCTGGGTCAAATGGAAAATTAATAATAATAACAAACAAGCAAAAAGAAAATCTCTTTAATCTTTAAAAAAAAAAAAAAAAAAAAAAAAAAAAAAAACTTTGCTACATAACGATAATGAAGATAATGGCTCTATGAGTCCAAACACACAGAAATAGTGAATATAAAAATCCATCATTCTGCTTTTTGCCACTTTAAAATCTCCAACAGACAATCATTAGCAGCAGTACACAACAAGGACTACTACACTCTACAAATGCTGAGAATCATTGCATTGACAAGACAAGACAAATGACCAGCATCATTAAACACATGGGGGAAACAAAAACTACAGTCAGCACAAATCACCATGTGCACAAATCCTATAAAAAACAAAAAAAAAAACAATGTAGCCTACATTACACCTACACCATAAGCATGGAAATATTTTAGGAAGCTTAATGAACAAGTTAACAGCAAAGAACACATTTTAAAAATGCCTTCTCAAGACCATTTAGTTCGCTCGGCCTGCCGCCTATAGAAACCACACAAATCAATACAATCTTCAGTCCATCTCAAAAGCCCTTTAATGATTATGCTCCTTTGCACAGATAATCTCTTCTTGATAATAAAATAGTTTAGATTAACGACGCGTTATGATCAATAGCCCAACACTAACGGAAGAAATCTACACCAGTGCAAATAAACGAATGAACATCTACTCACCTGCCTGTATGTGTAGGTAAACTCCATAATCCAGTCCTTCACTTGTTTTTAAGATTCTTTGGATTTCACCTGTTGCACAGCGTTAACTTCAAACAGGTTTACTAAAGTGATATTGAAAGATGATTGGCTTGAACAACTACCGTTGATGATGATTGGTGACAAATGCGGAAGCGGGGCGATTTTAACGGAGGCAAATTACATTGTGTCATTTGAATATTGAAGGTGTCTTCACCTCTGGCGTTATTTAAACAAAAGGTTTGCTCTACTGCGTATGAAAGAGAAAAGACAGAATATGTTTATACATTTTACACATTTGATTGTACCAACTGGTTAAATAATTGTTGACTCGTAGTTGTTGCAATCAGGTTAGTCCAATAATAGGATTATAGCCTACAGACCACACGGGTGTTTTGTTGGTGGCAAGAAATTCAAAACGTAGCTGCATTAAAAATAAAATAAAACAATTCTATGATCTGTTAAACTTTCGATACGACTGTAATCAAAGAACCCCATATATGGCATGCCCAGCGTTGTGGAAAATGCTATCCGAGTTCAGCAATGTATTGAAATTACTATTTCACAACAGTTAGAGAGATGTAGGATAAATAAACCGGTAAGATTTATTATTATTTTAGTAATCTTATGTATGCACATATATATATATATATATATATATATATATATATATATATATATATATATATATATATATATATATATTGTGTTGTTTCCAGTAATATTTAATAATGCATCAATATCATTGTAGTAATATCTAAACATCCTTGGAGTGTATTTTGGAATTGCATGTTTATGCTTAATTATAAATAATTTGTCAGTGGAATGATAACAATAAACTTAACTCATGTTTCAATGCATTGCAATAACCCAATACATTGCCAAGCACATTTGTAGTGTTTAAGGATGTTTAGATATTTTCTAGTCTAAACAAGACGATGCTGATTACGAAAATGGTTTTAACAGTAGGTCTATTGTATATCTGTCAGTTTTATCCTGTGTTTTTCTTGTTTCATGTTCCCGTTATTTGGAAATATCATGCTTCTGGATGACAATATTTGAAAATTACATGTGGATAAGTTTATGCATAAGATGAAACGCTCATATCCCAGTAAATATAGGCCTATCTCTAAAGGTGCTGTTGACATGAAACTTTCACCAGGTGTCAGCAACAACCAAAGTAATCCACACATACAAATAAAACATACAAATAAAACAAAACAAATAATAAAATGGAATGGCACAGGGAAAAAATATTGAACTACTGAAATTTGTTTAACACTTTGTATAAAAGCCTTTGTTGGTAATGCCAGCTTCAAGACGACTCCTGTATGGAGAAACTAGTCGCATGCATTCCTCAGGTGTGATTTTGGCCCATTCTTCCACAGAGTCTTCAAATCTTGAAGGTTCTGTGGGCCTTTCTATGAGCTCTGATCTTTAGTTCAAGTCAGGTGATTGGCTGGGCCATTCTAGCAGCTGTATTTTCTTTTTCTGAAACCAGTTGAGAGTTTCCTTGGCTGTGTTTGGGATCATTGACTACGTTTACATGGACATCAGTAATCTAATTATTTACCTGGTTCTGAATAAGGCAATATTATGATTAAGGTGTTTACATGAGCTACTTTTAGAATAATCATTTCATGTTCCCGTTATACATGTTATAGTACATAGATCGATTAATGGCATGCGTCATTACGTAACCACACGACGCCATGTCTTAATTCGATTTGTGTTTACTTCGATTATGACTTTAGTTTAGCCGGATTAAGGTAATCAAAAATCTCTGTTTACATGGTAGACTCTTAATCAGAGTATTGTCTTAATTGTATTAAAATCAGAGTATTGATGTCCATGTAAACTTAGTCATTGCATGCGTTTACATGCTCCCTCTTAACGCGATTATAATCAGATTTTGACAATATTGCGATTAATCTTTTCCTCATGTAAACGCAATACATAGATCTAAATAATGCGATTAAGCTCATAATCGCAGCAAGCATAATCGTATTAACATAGGTGGCGTACACCGATTTTGTATTTTTTGAAGTAGTTTAAGTCTTTGGTTCTTTTAATTGTGATGATTTTGGCTCAAAATCTCAACAAATTAGAATACTTCATAAGACCAATAAAAAAAACAACACATTTTTGTGAATTGTTGGCCTTCTGGAAAGTATGTTCATTTACTGTATATGTACTCAATACTTGGTAGGGGCTCCTTTTGCTTTAATTACTGCCTCCATTCGGCGTGGCATGGAAGTGATCAGTTTGTGGCACTGCTGAGGTGGTATGGAAGCCCAGGTTTCTTTGACAGTGGCCTTCAGCTCATCTGCATTTTGTGGTCTCTTGTTTCTCATTTTCCTCTTGACAATACCCCACAGATTCTCTGTGGGGTTCAGGTCTGGTGAGTTTGCTGGCCAGTCAAGTACACCAACACCATGGCCATTTAACCAACTTTTGGTGCTTTTGGCAGTGTGGGCAGGTGCCAAATCCTGCTGGAAAATGAAATCAGCATCTTTAAAAAGCTGCTCAGCAGAAGGAAGCATGAAGTGCTCCAAAATTTCTTGGTAAACGGGTGCAGTGACTTTGGTTTTCAAAAAGCACAATGGACCAACACCAGCAGATGACATTGCACCCCAAATCATCACAGACTGTGGAAACTTAACACTGGACTTCAAGCAACTTGGGCTATGAGCTTCTCCACCCTTCCTCCAGACTCTAGGACCTTGGTTTCCAAATGAAATACAAAACTTGCTCTCATCTGAAAAGAGGACTTTGGACCACTGGGCAACAGTCTAGTTCTTCTTCTCCTTAGCCCAGGTAAGACACCTCTGACTTTGTCTGTGGTTCAGGAGTGGCTTAACAAGAGGAATACGACAACTGTAGCCAAATTCCTTGACACGGCAGTGTGTGGTGGCTCTTGATGCCTTGACCCCAGCCTCAGTCCATTCCTTGTGAAGTTCACCCAAATTCTTGAATCGATTTCGCTTGACAATCCTCATAAGGCTGCGGTTTTCTCGGTTGGTTGTGCATCTTTTTCTTCCACACTTTTTCCTTCCACTCAACTTTCTGTTAACATGCTCGGATACAGCACTCTGTGAACAGCCGGCTTCTTTGGCAATAAATGTTTTTGACTTACCCTCCTTGTGAAGGGTGTCAATGATTGTCTTCTGGACACCTGTCAGATCAATAGTCTTCCCCATGATTGTGTAGCCTAGTGTACCAAACTGAGAGACCATTTTAAAGGCTCAGGAAACCTTTGCAGGTGTCTTGAGTTGATTAGCTGATTGGCATGTCACCATATTCTAATTTGTTGAGATAGTGAATTGGTGGGTTTTTGTTAAATGTGAGCCAAAATCATCACAATTAAAAAAACCAAAGACTCAAACTACTTCAGTCTGTGTGCATTGAGTTTATTTAATACACGAGTTTCACAATTACTGAAATAAATTAACTTTTCCACAACATTCTAATTTATTGAGATGCACCTGTATGGATTACTTGGATTGTTACCGAGATCTGGGTACGATGTGATACATGAAGTTTTCCGTATACTTTCGCAGTTTAATATGTGAGGTCCCAGGTCTGTTCAAAATCTCAACCATGTATGTTCTACAGTGGAGAGTCGTATTGAAGATCTCTTTACGTGCACAGCACATTATATTATAGAGACTGATACCAGTCAATGTGTTTATTTTGTGATACTCGGCGAAGCCTGATATTTTACATGCAGATGTTACAAGGTTAAGTGAATGGCAATATATCAAGTTTGTGTTGAAGTAATGCAGGCTTGTTTACATGAGGGTGGTAAAATGTATGTGTAATGAAGTCTGAAACATGTTGGGAATGTCATACCACCATACTACTCATACTATTTTGGCAGTATATATAGTATGCACACAGTAAAATTTTCTGTATTGCATGGAATGCAAATCTTCTGCATGCATGAAAAACCTGGATGACCTACAGTACGCTACATTTGGCAAAATCATAAGTATACAGTACAACAGATCACACAATATTGTAGAACAGTAAGCCATACATACTATTTTCCTCTAAAATAAAACTCGGGAATGCAGTAGTATGCTAGTACTTAATTGCCTCATTGATTTGACTTGTTTTGTGCAGGCCACATGGTCAGTCTGGCCCAAATGCCCTCCAGACCACAATGTATCCAGATGGCCTGTGTTTGTCTGTTTGTTTAGTGCACTGAGAGACCACAGAAAATACTGCATCTCTACTCAAACCAATCAAACACAGAAGACCCGAGCAGGGCTTTTTTTTTTTTTTTTGATGCACTGAATGCGGTAATTTGCTAGGGAAATAATTGAGGGAGAAATTCCTGCCAAGCAAACAGTCTTACACCAGGTGTGAGAAACTGTTTCCTGTTTAGACTTGACACCTCCATGCACAACAACATCTGGCCATAAGTTACCATCGTTGTGTGTTCCCTCTTGGTGTTTGGCTTGGAGTACGTGGCTCCGTGTGACACAATGAAGGATTGAAACACACAGCTATTTTTTCAATGATCTGTGGCTTCATTTATCACAATAAAGTGGTCAACTTTGGCCCATGCTTTGATTCCTGTTCAGCACATTGTGTTGCTAGGCTGGAATACAACTTTTGGCCATATTTATTTACAGTCAGGAGCTAGCAGCAGAAAATCAAATACAGTTACGGATTTTACAGAATTTTGCTTATATGATGTGTACAGACTCAGATTTTTTATAGTGGTACTTAAGGTTGAAATGGGCTCTTTTAAGGTTCTTCACACTAAGAAAAAAAATGTCTCTTTTAAAAGCTATTCAGGATCTATGAGAAACCAAAAAAAAAAGTTCTTCTGTGGCATTTGTGACCTTTTGGAACCTTTATTTTTAAGAGTGTGTGTCTGATCTCTCTTGGTTATTTTGATTCAGTACAGACCACCTGGACTTTTACATACTTTGCAAGTTTACATATGGCTTTCATTCAGTGTAACAGTGACATATAGTGCTATTGGCGGGCATATTGCTGTGATCCAGATGTCACACGTCTTCTTAGTGAGCTGCTGACTGGCATTATCACGGCGTTGGCACTGCGGGGTTGTTTTTCTGTGGCATGTCAAAGAGATTCTGGGTCGCTCACAGCTTGTTGTCAGAATGGTCAAAATATCATGTTTCACTTTCAGCTGACAGACAGTGTGTTGCTGAGATGTTTGGAGAGAACTGAAGGATTCAAATGAAAAATAAGGATGTGATTTTATTGTCTGTACGAGGCAGTTGCGTGCAGAGAGAAGAATTGGAGACCACACATGGGAACAATCATGTGCTTGGCCAAAACTCTTTATGGCTTACTCTAGTCTTCACAAAAATACACAAACTTTGTAATACTTAGGAGTTGAAAGCAAAGAGTGGCTTTAAAATAGAACCCACAAATCTTTTTAAAAATCCCTAAATTAAATAAATAGACATCTGACAGACATTAATGCAGGTACAACACACACAAGGAACAAACCGTAGGCAATGTTAGAAATGAGACTGAAAAGTTTCACATTTTATTTTTTGACATTAAATAAATACCAAAATAATCAGAGAAAGTATATATTAAAATATATAGTATTTTAGAAGATAGATTTAATTCTGTAAATGTGTAGACAATGTATTCATTTATCCTGTTGCTTTTTAAACCATTTGGTCCATTTATTGGTATTTTATTTCATTTTCCTATGAGCACTAAAGTGCTTCAGCAATTTTGTGATCCTTCACAGTCATGTTAATAAATCGATGCAGACTCATGAATTATTATGCTTTCTATTTCAAAACAATGGCAAAACAGAAAGCTCTTCTGAGTAACCCTGTTTATGCATGTATGTTTTGTAAGAACTGTTTGAATGAAGAGGCCTTTGGTAATAAAATGCGTTTCCAATAGCCCGTAGTCCAAACACTGCAGCTGTACGTGATTCGGCAAGATCTACTGCATCTCCTTCATCACAAGCCATGCATTGTTTACATTTTTTGCACATTAACCCACATTACAATCAATCACCGCTCTTGTGAATAAAGTAAAAATCCCCTATCTTAGCATAGTGACAAGTGGGAATGCCACCAGGGAGCTTAGGAAGCAAAATCCAAGGGAATATCGCTAAATTGAATTTAAAACAATAATTGCATCCGTCAAGCCGATTATGCTTTGACTGGCACAGTGCTGAAGAAAACGTCTCCTCTGGGTGAGCTTGTTAATACTAGTTTTTTTTTTATTTTCGAAACATTTTGTGGTGACATATTTGTGGGCAGGAGCGAGTTGTTGTTGTGATGTTAAAAGCTCTCAAGCTGAGACAGAGACACCGATGGTTTATGTTACCTGAATTTCAACAGTGGTGTCTGCGGCTTTCGTTGTGTGTCTTTTGCTTTCACATCAATCCACAGGCAGTATTACTCTCTTCACATTGTGAAGTGCAGCAATAGTTTTCCAGAAATGTTGAACTCCTACGCTTGTTTCAAAGTAGATGGAGTGATTTCACTGGGGTGATTTTTCAGTTTGAATGATATTTCTCAAATGAGCTTGACTGTAATGGGCTTTATGTGGGCTGACTTCATTATGTTACAGGAAAGTGAACGAGCGAGGGAGTGGGTGGGTATATAGGACTCCAGTCTTAGCTGAATAGGATGAGATTTGTTTTATTGGTTGTATAAAAACTCATAGCCACCTAAAAGAATAGTTCACTCAAAAATGAAAATTTGCTGAAAAGTTACTCACCCTCAGGCCATCCAAGATGTAGGTGACTTTGTTTCTTCATCAATTTGGAGAAATTTGGCATTACATCACTTGCTCACCAATGGATCCTCTGCAGTGAATGGGTGCCGTCAGAATGAGAGCCCATACAGCTGATAAAAACATCACAATAATTCACAAATAGCTCCTGTCTTGTGACGTGAACATCTGTGTCTTCAAACCATTGCTTCCAGCTAAAATAGGAGTCCCCTGTTCATAATATTGCTTTCTCAGGTGAAAAAGTAATCTGAATTTAGGATCATGTAACTGTTTGAACACGGAAGAAAGGTGGTTACACTTCAGCTTGGAGAGCCTGTGAAGTTGATTACATTAATAATGTATTAAAATGTTAAGTTACCTACAGTGTATAAAAATATCCAGCAGCTGTCTGATGTAATAATTCACACCTTTGTCAAGTATTGGCAATAACAGAACCATTTCTCAAATCACAAACCTGTATTTTAAATAATCTTTTAAAAACTATTGGTATTGTGGTGTAAGAATTAAGGGCCAGGACATGGTGCCATTAAAATGAGAGTATTCCTACAAATATATCAGTGCAACCACAGATTCCACGCCCTGTCATTTTCCAGGAATAGATGGACGGGTAGTGAAATTACAGCTTTTGAAAGGGTGGAAATTTATGCACTGTCAGTTTAGAACTGGGAGCGACTGTAAGGGTTTTATCGGCTGTGTGTGTCAGAATGATGTTCGTATTAGTAACATCGTTACTCATTGCCCTCTCTAGATGTTAAGATGAAAGTTGGTACAACCATTTGTGTTAAGGTTAAATGTTTTTGTTTGGTTGGTTATTCTGTGCTTTACAGTGCATTTTGCAGTGTACTGTAATTGCATGAGTAATTACCGAGTAATTTTAATGAACAACATGAGCTTAATATGTAATTATTGGCTGGGACTGCTTGTAATTGCATAGTTCTAATTACAACACTTGAAAGGAGAACCCACTTAACCTGGAATGCTGGCCAAATTTGAAAATTTGACCTCATAATGCTTATTTTAATTTCCCTTACAACAACATCGAGAGGGAAAAAAGTGTATAAAATTTGTAGAATATATATATATATATATATATATATATATATATATATTGTGTGTGTGTGTGTATTTAGTGCTGTCAAATGATCAGTCATGATTAATCTCATCCAAAATAAAAGTTTTTGTTTACATTATATATGTATGTGTACTGTGTATATTTATTATCTATATAAAAATACAAACACATACAGTATATATTTTGAAATTGTTTACATTTATACATATTATAAATATTTACATTTATAAATATTTTTTAATGTTGCTACTGGATATATCTGAATTTCCCCTTGGGGATTAATAAAGTATCTATCATCATCATCATCATCATCATCATCATCATCATCATCATCATTTTATATTATATATAAATATATATAATATATAAACATAACATATTTTCTTAAATATATACATGCATGTGTTTGTATTTATATATACATAATAAATATACACAATATACACATATATTATGTAAACAAAAACTTTTATTATGGATGTGATTAATCGTGATTAATCGTTTGACAGCACTACTTTTATATATATATATATATATATATATATATATATATATATATATATATATATATATATATATATATATATATATATATATATATATATTTTTTTTTTTTTTTTTTGTAACACTTTAGTATAGGGACCAGTTCACTATCAACTGTAGTTGTTTATTAGCATGTCTATTATTAACACATTGGCTGTTTATTAACAATAAATGCCTAAGCTTAACAACTACCTTATTAAGTGATAATAAGAAGTAAATTGGGAGTTTATTGAGGCAAATGTTGTAGTTAATGGTTTGTTAATAGCGAGAATTGGACCTTAAAATCAAATGTTACCCCCCCCCCCCCCTTTTTTTTTGGAAAAATGTAAGTTGCTAATAGGTTTATACATATGGACTACAACTACCACAATAATGTGAGTTTACATGCATGATAAATCCGAGTGCCGTTGTAGTCTTAATAGCATTTTGTTAGCAGGCTTTTTTTAAGCGGCTGTAAAGTTCACTTTTGAAGTGTGACTAAGTATGTTGTAGAACAAAACTTGAAATTAAAATTAAAATAATATTATCCTCAGAATTCAATCTTGATTTACTCATAGGCTAAATCTGGTGAAAATCCAACCAGTAGCTTTAAAATGCTAATTCTTTTAGAGGTTTTAACTGAACTTCTCTGTATGTTCATACGAGTCTAAATGAAAAGATCATTATTAGTTGAAAGTTTTTTTCACTCGCTCTTATCTGTAAACCTCTGGACCGGTTAATTTGTCCGAATTGGCACAATCTCTCCAAGGGGTGGCGTTTCACACCCGCTTCTCTCCAGCGCGCTTGAAATCACCCCCTCCGTCGCTCTTATCAGCAATTCAGATTGCATGCAAATGCCCTGAGAAAGGAGCGTCATTCTGAAAGGACAGCGAGCGTGCGCACGAGGGGGGTGAGCAGAGGCATTCCTCGTTCCTCTCTCTATTCTTCTCTGTCTGCCGGCTGATGCTCGCGCGTTCACTCAGCGCAGATATGAGCGCAGATCGCAGTGAAGTTTGAAGAAGACAGAGAGCAGCGCGCGGTCGGATTATCATTTACATCAAACTTGCTGCAGAACTCGTCCGGCGTTTGCACTGAGAGTTCTTAACTTTCTCTTTTATCCGTTTGGTTTGACCATGGGCTCTTTTCGCAAAAAGGCGTTTTATTGGTCCGTTTGGTCGTTTGCTGTTGTTTTTGTGATTTTGAGTCAGCGTTGTCATGGAAGTTGTTCAGAAAAGGAGCTGGAAAAACGAGAAGAAGAGGCGAATATAGTTTTAACCGGGACTGTAGAGGAGATCTTGAACATGGACCCGGTGCACAACACTTACTCCTGCAAGGTAAGACTTTGCGCACCAGACACTCTTCAAATGCATCAAAGTGAAAGTAAAAAAGGTAAATATGTACTTCATAACACATTGTATTACAAGTCTAAGCTTATACTTTAATGGTTACTGTGCAACTATGTTGCAATGTATATCACCTGTTAGACATATAGACGAAAGCTACGAGCCCAGTATTTGAGTTGTCCTGGTCTGAAACTCGCAGCATATCTTGGGAACATGTATAATGTTGTCTAAATGGGCAACTCTGTGGGTTTTGAGTCTAATAAATCATGAACACCAAGTAGCTGCAACCACATAAAAATGCATATAACTGTAAATAAAAGGGACTTGTTTAAATTTTGTCCTAATGGGTTTTTGTAATGTGTGGACATTGGTTTTGCTCAGTTGATGAAAAATGTAATTTGATATTTCATACACAAGGAACCTGAACTGCCTTTGCTGTGACTTGATGTCCTTTCAAGCTCTATTAGTGCTTCGGGTTCAATTATCTGCAATTATCATGTAATCATGGGCTTAAACAACGTATATCAAAGTCTTGAAGAAACTAATCACTAGGACATAAAAAGTGTGAAAAGAAGTGTAATCTGAAATTGCAGCTCTTCCTACCATCGTTTCATTGTGTTATAGAAGAGATATGATGCCGCAAAGCTTAGTCGGTAAAGTCTGATACTAATAATAAAAAAAAAAGCTTCTTTTTTTCTTTTTTTTTTTTTTACATTTTTGAAATTTACAAATATATCACAAACATAGCAATTTGACATCTGACCAGTTCACAAGAGTCACATATTTACATAAATTTGATATGTGACCTAGGAATAGCCTAGAATCATATCTTTCCTTTTCATTTCACATCATAGGTTTTAAAAAAATATATATTTTCAATGTGGTCTCACACTTTTGGACCACCACTGAGGCATATATGAATCAGAAACGCATTGTAAGTGTAGTGCAGAGTTAGATTGCAGAGTCTTATGCAGCTAGCGGTAGGTGGCTGCTTTGGAATGTGCAAGAAAGTGACCTTGATCTACAGGAAATGGTGTTTTCTTAATCTCATGTTGTCTTTCCCCTGTCTGAAGGTAAGGGTATGGCGTTACCTAAAAGGCAAGACCATGGTGAACGGAGAGGTGCTGCTGGACGGAGGAAACAAAGTGATGATTGGCGGTTTCGGAGACCCTCATATTTGCGACAATCAGGTGGCCACCGGAGATACGCGCATTTTCTTTGTCAACCTGTCCCCTGAATACATGTGGCCGAGCCACAAGAATGAACTGATGCTCAACTCGAGCCTGATGAGGATTACTCTCCGCAACTTGGAGGAGGTGGAGCACTGCGTTGAAGGTAAAAAACACTTTCCTGATTCAGCATAAAGCCGTAACTCACATCTTCTGGCCGTGTAGAGATTTGAGAGTTAGAAAGCTCCCGTGGTGGTGACGGCGGTCCTGATTGCAAAAGCAGGTGGTGTTTTCTGCTCTAACTGCATCTTTATTCAACCTAATGAAGCAGCTCGCATTTTGTGACATTACATTAACCATTTACATTATATTAATACAGTAGTCATAGTGTTCCAAATTAAAGTTTTTACCAGTTTTTTTGTTCTTCTCTCTTGAATCTTCAATGCTTATTGAATTTCTTGGGCCCTGGGGCCTTAAAAGCAAAGCATATCATGTGCACCGTCACTAGCAATCAGCCACTGACAGTCAGTGCTCTCGAAGGAGGGTGTGTCTGTTCGCTAACTGAGCACCTCCAGGGCCTTTGACTAACCTGAGTGAAAGTCCAAACCTCTACCTTTCCTTGAGGGAAATCATTTATAGAGTTAGAGTGGAGATACTAAAACATAACCGCATAGCTTCAAGCTATAGGTCCCCTCACAAGGGCCCCTGTATCTGTATTATGATGGCAGTCACTGCTTATTTCCACCTTCTCAAAGCCAGACCGTCAGATCCAAGTTTGTCTCTGTGGGAAAGAACAGTTGAATGAATAAGGCCAGACTGATGTCCAGACTTCTGTGTCTTTTCAAAGTGCTTTTGGTTTATTAATGTAAATGCGAAATAGTGGTTGTCCTTCTACTATAAATGGTGAGTTCCTTTTTCCATTTTGTAAATCAGCAGTGCTTGTAGTTTAATCCTGTTTAGTGTTCTACAATGCTGGCAGCCGTACAAGCAGAGAAAATACACATTAGTCTGGAATACAACAGAGCATTTGAAGCTAACATCACTCTTATAGGTCTAATCGATTCTGTTAATCGGCACTCTACATCCTCTCTGTTTGGCAGGTTGAATTGTCTAGACTTTTGAATATTGACATCAAGTCTGGTCTAGTTTTCAGCTTTTTCTGGCTGAGAATCAACCACTTTAATTGGAAGAGATAGCTTGATTGACGTTTTTAAAAGTTTGAAACCATGGTTTGTGGTGTTTTTATGTGTCATTTAGGGACAAACATCTGAAGTAGTTTACATTTATTCAATTAACAACACTAAAGTGTTGGTTAAACTCTTTGAAAATACTCTAAAATATAGCAGAAGTGCATTTAGATGCTGTGATCGGAATAAAAAGTATCAAGTGTTGATTATTTTGCACACATAACTCAGAAAACATCAAATATACAGTTTTGTTTGAGAAGATTTTTTGAGTAGATTCAGTTTACTTCCTAGTTAGTGCATAATTCTGTCCCTCCATTGAAATTCCATTGCACAAAAATTTTAAGGTTTCAAAAAGCTCATAGACATAGACCACAGATTTAATTTAGGCTTCTATTCACAAGGACATTGACCAGCTCACACATAGTGCACATTAAATATGGTCAACGGAAGCTCAAACTTGTTTTTGTTTAACGTGAGAATCAGTGAAGTCTGTTCTTCACTGAACAGTTGAGCTTCTGTTTCTTATAGAATTCTTATTTTTTGGTGAACTACACCTTCAAGTAACCCAAACTGATTGGTCCTTGGTATATGAAGCACATACCAGCCATATTTGTGTCCAACATGAGACTGAGACTACATGGCAGGTGACTCACGAGCCCTCATTGGTTTCTAGTGCTCAATAGAATCAAGCATAAATCAGAACAATTTTCCTTCAGGGCACAAAATGTCTTTTTTTTCTTCATTCTCTACTTTTTAGTGCTGTGATTTTTTTTGGCACAAGCCACTGCTGAGGAGAGACTGTCTTTTTTGAGGCTGCTAAAGTTTTAAAAGGTTTGATGAGGGGGCAATTTAGCAGAGTACCGTATTTTGCATTCGCACATGGAGAGCTAAGTGTAAAGCCACTGAAAATAAACGCTACTCTGGCTAATGAGAGGCCATGTGCTTCATTTAACAAATGTGATTCTTTTTATATTGTAATAGGATTGGATCTTGTTTTGCACACAAGATGCTCAAGTATATGCTACAAATAGCAAACAGCTGTGCTCAGAATGGCCAACGGTTTTGTTACAGCTTGCAAATTCTAATTCTGAATCTATAAACAGAGACCGTGTACTTCAAAACATCCAAAAACAGATATTCTGACCTTGCTTTTGACATGGTTAGACAAGTATACTATAAACCAGGCCTTGAATAAAAAAAGTACTGCCCTGAAGGCTGAGTGACTTGGAATGGTGCCTAATGGTGTTCGTTTTGTCTTGGCTAAACTGATTTGGGAATTTGATGTTATCCATCAATTATTTAATAAAGCATGACCTTTTACTGAAGTTTATTTTTTTCTTTCCTTTGTCACTGCTTAGTATTAGACCTACAGCAAAAAAAGAGCGTGTGAGGTGGAAAGAACAAGATCGTACCTGCCAGCCTGTTGAGTGTATCCTCTCCTCTCTCCTCACCTCTGACAGGTTAGATAGCAATGAGAAATGAAGAGATTCCTAGCTGAAGTTTAGAATATTGCCGTCAAAGCCAAAGTTTTCTTAAGGGGGTAAAAAGTGCTGTTTATAATGACAAGGGTGAAATGTGATAACAAGAGAACGCAACAAGAAATTCTTGATACAAGTGTAGACTGGAACGCTTATAGGAGAGGCCTAGAGGCGTCAAGTTCTCACTCCCACCCTGTTTGCTCTTTGCTGAAACAGACCACTTGTGTTGTTATGTGTAAAAGCACTTGGGTTAATACGTTCATCTGGCAAAAATACACCAAATGCATCTGTGGAACTTGAAATGAGATGTTTAGAAGAATGTCTGAGCTGCTGTTTTCCATACAACGAAAGGGAATGCTGTCAAGCGAGACTTCTAATGAATAACGACTTAAATCTTGGAATATAGTGCACAAGTCATATTGACCACTTATGATAGTTTTATGATGCTTGCTTTTTTGCCCTTTTGGAGCTTGATGGTCCCTTTCATTGAATGGAATGGCTGGACTTCTTTTTAATGGAAAAAAAAATAGAAATCCAAACAGGTGTCGATTGACATGAATGTGAGTAAATGGTTTTTAAATCGTTTAATTCTTGTTTTATTCCACAGTTGGCATTGTACGTTCAGAAGTCCAGTGGTTGAATCTGGAAATCTGCAAGCAGAGATTTTGGCATTGTTTGTTAAATCAACAAATCAAGTGTTCTCCTTTCTCTGAAGTTGGCATGTGCGAACATGCTGCTTTTTAATGTTTCTCTGACTTTGTTTGCGTATGTAGACGCTAATTCATTAAATGCCAAACTACACAATAGTGGAAGCTTACGTTGTACTGGAGGATAATCGTTTAAATCAAAGTGGTCCTGTTTCAAACCGTTGTGATTCCTTGCATTTCTGATCTCTGAATAGAGTGAATTAAGCCAGACTAACTATGAAAAAGAACAGCTGGAAAGCAAAAGAAAGTTGGATAGAAAAATATGTTATGGCTTCATGTGTTAAGCATTGCAGCAGCTTTTGAACTTGAGGAAGAAGTGATGAAACTTAAGCAAAGAGAATGAAAGCATGAAGAAGCTTGATTTATAGTTGCAGTCAGATTACTTTTGGTGAATCTTTTGAGGTGTTACTCAGAAGTGTTTCCAAAAGTCATATGTTGAGTTCATTACTGATATTATTACAAAAATCATTGTTATCATTCTTCTTGTTCCCAAAATTATTGATACAGTAATTTTTAATTATTAAAATTCATAATTTAAATTTTTAATGATAATCTCCAATACTAATCTTAAAACCCAAACCAAATCCACCATTTACAAACCAAATCATTAAAAAATTGGTTCAAAAGAATGACTGATTTATGAATAGGTTAATGTTAATAAACTGATGTTAGAATCTCTTACCTGCTGTCATTTTTATTAAGTGTGTATATTTCACATCAACACACTGGATGCTCAAACAAATCCCTCCTCATTTTGCTTCAATATATATGGTTACATGCACAAATTTTTCTAAACTGGAATTAATCCAATACAATACATGCTTCATTTTTTTTTCTGTTGATCAGATTATTTCAGGTCTACACCATCCCTTTCAATCCAATCGAAATTTCATTTGATCAGCCGGATCATTTGAGGTGTTAACATAAAGAGTTTTTAGTCTGATTACTATCAATCTGATTATAAACAGATTTGGGTGCCTGTTAATGTAGGTAATGAACTGGAACATTGTCAATTTTCTTTTATTTTCTCTGATCTGTCCCTCTGTTTTCCGCCTGTCACCAGGGTAACATGGTTCAAGGGGCCCAGTTCAAGTTGAGCTTCAGCCTAAGGACAGAGAGTCCAGTGCTGGTGGTCTGTCGTGATAATGAGTGCAGGTCATCCAGTCTAACTCTCTGGATTGAGTGTGTGTGTGTGGCAGATTTGGGAATGAGAGTAGCAGGTCTTTGGGCGCACTTCCCTTTTATTCCGGCTGTTTGTGTAAGGAGGAGGCCTGGCGTGCCTCTGATTCCACATTGCACGAAGGTCAGCCCGTCTGCACTCAGCCCTGAGCAGGTAATGATTAATAGATTGAGCATAATTGAGGTGAAGGACTTCCTCCACCCCTTGTTAATGGTCTTAGGATGAGACTCATTGGAGAAGGGCCCTCTTAGAAAGGGGCTTTATTAAAAAAATCACCCCTGTGTTATTTCAGGCTGATCTCCCTGAGCCAGACTTTAGCCCAGGGATTTCCAAATGTGTTTTATGAGATTTGGGAGACCAGTCATCAGTGAACGGAGCTGAAAGCCTGTAGGCACCATAACACAAGTATCCAGGGGCCGAATGATCTATAGGAAATGGCTGTGATGCGTCACCGAATGGCTGTTTGTAATAGAGCGATTCTAGCTGCGCGTGTAGATGACTAGTCTGAACAGGAAGCGGATTAAGGTTTGTAGATGCCAGAATTAGTATCTCATTTTTCTCTCAGGTTATTTAGTCTGTAATTATAGCTTTGAACTTTTCTTAAATGCAAAGAGAACTTTGGTCTCCATTGAGGCCTTGTATAGGCTCATCACTTTACTTCATCTGTCTGTGCACAAGCACTTCTTTGTCTGGGTAGTCATGGGAAGGTGTTTTTTTTGGTAGGATGATTTCCAGCATGTTGTGTCACTGGGACTTTCTCTGTGGAACATGATTAGAAAACGGATTGACTGAGAGGCTAGAGAAACTGACAGCGAAAAGATAACTCAAGTAAGGAGGAGGGACCGAAGTGCTGAGAATTATACCTGTTAGAGTTTCCCAAGTTATTACATTTTAAGATTTTAATTAAACCCTGAAACCTCCACACTTGCGCGGAATACTAATTAAGCTTTGGGAATGAGAAAGCTGTGAAACAAAGGGATAAGAGTGTTCTGCAGCCCTCTGCTCACCTCTCTTTTCACTTTAAATTCTCCTTCTTCCTGTAGAAAGGACAAGAGTTTGTCTTGGCACCAAGTTTGAGTCCGTGTCTGGTTTAATCTCTTCAGCAGACATCATTGTTTAAGCAACACATGTCGACAGTCTCAAAGTCAGATTGATTTCATTACGCAGAGTTCGAAAATGTGAGGAATTCCATGTTAGATCTGTTAGATTTAAGGAAATAGAGTCAGAGAGAAGCAACTGCATTTTTATTGACCGTTAAGTACTATTTTTGCCATGTTACCTCTACAGGTATGCAGGATGTTTTTTTTCTTAAATATTTTTTTTAAAAGTAACATTTACATAAAAAAAAATACGGCAGTTGTTTGGCATCTACCCATCCATCACTAAATGAAATGTAAAGAGTCTGTACCTGCTACTTCTGTCCTGTGTGGTAGAGGTTTGTTAGTACTTTTTAGAAACATGGTTGAGTGCTTCTTGTGAGGAGGAAACACTCAGTTGGTCACCGTGTTCTCAGGAGTTAGATGGGCAATAGACTGGAAAACCCCTCACATACCAGACACAATGGGTAGAATGGATAGGGAGACTTCACATGTTATAGATTCCTTGAGATCTGTGTCAACGTTTCAGACGGGTCTAAATGTGAAGCGATAGACAGCTGCTGCGGTTAATGTGGCTAATCCACCACCATTCACTGTTACAGCTAGAGATTCATCTGGCACCAGTGAGACGTGTTATCATTTAGTCACGTTTAGTCATTGGACGCTGTTTTAACTCAGACTTGTTTGCATTGATTGTTCTATATGACCTTAAGATCTCAAGAGACTAAAGAAAGTTTCATCACCTTCTTATTTCAGGCATTAGCACTGATTAAATGAAATTTGAGAGCTCATTTTTAAAAGGCAATAGCAAGTGCTGAGGTTGAGGAAAACTTAAATTCCTTTTTCATTAGACACTGGAACCTGCTACAGACTATGATTCCTATTTAAGCTTGACTTTAATGTCAGGGTCCAGTGAAAATGAGTTCTGCGCTGACGGTGTGAAAAACACATTGCTAATTGAATGGTCATGGTGTCAAACTTTTGGAAGAAAAAAAGCCTTCCAATAGGTAGATGAAAGCAGGGCTGTCATGGATGAGACAGTTTCTTGAACCAGATATTGTCTCTCTGAAATTATTTTCTATTGGCAAATTAAGATTTTTGAAAAGAAAACGGCTGCATTTCCATTACCCTTCAAATCGCGCAAATTGAAATTGCGAATTGAAAATACACAAATGGAAACACACCAATATCGCAAAAACTCCCGTATATCGGCAAAAAAAAATGGTTATGCTCGCATGAGGCCATTTCACAGTAGTTTTCAATGTTTTGAGGACATCTCTGATGGAAAATCCACTTGTAGCTGGTTTCTTTTTGGCCATAGCTGGTGCTAGCTGATCATTAGCTGGTTCAAACTGGATATAACCATTTTAGACTAGCTATTAAAAATTTTGGACCAGATTTGATCAGCAGGTCAGAACTGCTTTCTTGATGGTCTTGGACCACCATGTTCCAAAATCTAGCTGGACTCTTTTAAGATGGTAGCTGGTTGGTTGCTGATTCAAGATGGTCTACCATTCTGGCCCAGCTAGAGATTCCAGTTTAAGCTGGATTTTCCATCAGAATTTGAAGCTATAGCACACAGGACAACCACCTGTCCAGCTAAATGGTGGTCAAGAGTTCACTCAGGGCTATACAATCCACTTTTACAGTTTGTTTGCTGAGTGAAGTAACCCGTGACGGAGGGGGTTTGGTGCCGTTTCGTTTGCCCTTGCTGGAATGTCAGTAGTTATAAGGTGTAAAGCACAAAGAGCACACAAAAGCCCAAATAACATGCTAATGGAGTGTGCACGATGTGTGCCTTCCTTGAAAAGGAAGAATCCATTCATATGGGCCAGCATCAGCATGAAATTGTCCTGCACTGACCTGGCATTGGTAAATCATTAAACTGGAGCTGCATTGCTGGTTTTCTGTTCTTCTAAGTGTACTTGAAAGGTCACGGAAGAACTTGTGCTGCTTAAATCCACAGCTGATCCCAGACTTGGCTATCTCAAGTTATCCCAGACTTGGCTATCACAGGATGTTAATATCTTTTTGTTTGATATTGTATGGTCGCTTCCCTGGGGATGTTGGGATACAACCCTTTCCTGTTCTCTTTTACCTCCTCTTCGTCATTCTCGTCTAGCTTGTTTCCTGCTGGTAGCATCTTGTTCTATTTTCAGCTCATTTGGTTCTCATAATGGGTTCCTCTTATGATCTGCCCGACATCAGGTCCATCGATAGCTGAATGACTGCGATATGTTTGACCATTAAAGATAAATGTTTAATGCGTGCGAAACGGTAGCTCTTGGAAAGTGAGGAAGATGAGCCCCAAGCTTTCCCACAGTCCTCCGTATTACAGAGCCCTGTAGAGCATACCTGTAATTACACTGGAATCTGGCCTGTAAAGCTGCCAGTGTAATAACCACCAGGTGCAGACCCGAGACCTGCTGCTGAGGTGCAGCAGACCCGACCTAATTCTCTACTCAAACATGTACTTATTAAACCCAACATGGAGTGTGAGAGGGAGTAGGTCTGTCTGTGTACACATCCTGTAATCTAAGATCTCCTCCAAACATCTTGGTTTTTATGTGGGTCAGTGACTTTTTTTTTTGTCACAAATCTCATATATATATAAAAAATATATATTAAAAAGTCTGTTTTTAACATTGATGATAATAAGAAATGTTTCTTGAGCATCAAATCGGCATATTAGAATGATTTCTGAAGGATCATGTGACATTGAAGCCTGGAGTAA
The DNA here is from genome assembly GCA_036784905.1 of Acrossocheilus fasciatus. NCBI lineage: Eukaryota > Metazoa > Chordata > Actinopteri > Cypriniformes > Cyprinidae > Acrossocheilus > Acrossocheilus fasciatus. The sequence continues at coordinate 14,663,580 of CM071960.1, forward strand.
TGATGCTTAAAACTCAGCTTTGCCATTACAGAAATAAATAATGTTTTAAAATATATTAAAATTGTAATAATATTTCATATTACAATTTTTATTGTATATTTGATTAAATAAATGCAGTCTTGGTGAGCACAAGATGCTTTTCAAAAACATTAAAAATCTTACCACCTCCAAACTTTCGAATAGTACATTTATATTTAAAAACCTTTTGAAGTGAAATATTTAGAATCGCATGCATTAATGGTTTATGTTGTTTGTAAGTACTTGATGATTGCACCACATGACATTTACTTTTCTTGAAATCAATGTATCAATGTTTTAAATGAGCATGTGCGATCCGACTTTAATATAAATTTGTAAGGACTGTGCACGTTAATCTCTTGAAAGATTTTTCACTTTAGTCGTCATTGACCTCTGTGTATTTTTAACATAAATTTAGCCACCTTGACTGAGCATATGTGAAAATCTCTTTGTTGTTAAGCAGTGCGCGACCCTGTTCCAGCGTTCTGGTCATCTGTGCTCTGCTGAAGGCCTCTTAAGTCAAGATATCTGTCTGGCTCAAATGAATTCGGCTGGTAATCCTGTTGTTTTAGCTAACAGTTGCAAGGAAGTGCTGGCTTTCCGAGGCAAACAGAGATATCTGACACAGGGCATCTCGGTTACGCACACACACAACTGCAAGCAGATATTTAAGACTTTGACACACAGTTTTAGGGACATTCACGTCCACATCTCTTTCTTCCTCACTGTCCTTCTGGCTTTCCCTCTCGCTTTCTCACACACATGCCCATGAGAATGCAGCCTGCTGTGCAGAGCTGTCAGTATCTGTAAACCAGTGGCCATGTGGAAGGAAAGGGCCTCATTACTACTCTGTCATTATGGAGCTGAGCATGCTGGAATGCTGCACGCTTCAAGTAAGACAGGTCTTGTAAAGAAGTTTTGGCCTTTGAAGTAAATAATTTGCTTATTGTTTCTGGGCTTGTTACACCCTTGTTCATAGTTTGCAGCTCGGCAATTATAAATGGCAGGGTTTTGGGAATTGTCAATCACACAGAGGAAATGGTGCTTTGGAAATGTGGTTTTACTCAACAACATGAAATCAGAAATGACTCTGTGAACGATTCATCTGTAGAAATTAATGATGTATTCAAAAGTAGCATAATGTGTATCCATAATGTTTCATCAGTTTAATTCCTTGCATTTTTCCTTTTTCAGCCATTTATTTATTTATTTATTTGCAAAAACAAGGAAAATATGCATTAACCAAAATACAATATAACTTGAACCATATAAAATTAAGAAACTTAAGTTCGGCTAAATGTTTCATTGTCCCTCCTGTTACAATTTCTTAAGTAAAATGTAATGTAATGTATTTATTTATTTATTTTGTTTATATTTATTTATTGCTTCATTTTTATTTATTTCATTATTATTATTATTATTATTATTATTATTTAAGTTTTTAATATTTTGGCTGCAGAGCTTTAGTTTGTTTCACAGTAAAGTTTCTCCTACAATAATGTTTTTAATTGAATATAAATATGAACAAACATACAAACATATAACAAATATATTTTTATTTATTTACATAAATGTATCTGCTTTAAAAAATGCATCTTTAGCTGTTGCTTTATGACTCAAATTGGAGTTCTAGTTTAGTTTCTAATTAAAAAAATTCCATAGGAATGCGGAGGTCTCGAAGCATTTGCATTTCATATGGATGTTAAACCAATATTTAAATGACCCTGCGTAAATTTTCCAGCTTTTTTTAGACTAGTTAGTCTAAGAATGATCCTATTGAATAGATGCTATTTCTTAGCAATGATTGTTCCATGTAGTGCATTCTCCTTTTCAAGCCATATTAGCCCAGTTTAGATTGACATGGCAGTGAGATTATTGGATAAAGAGTGGGAAGGAGGAAGGAGGAGGTCGGGAAAGGAGGATAAAGGGTAAGGGGACAGAGAAACTGGAGCGAGGGAATGGGGCCAGCTCTTCTGCTGTGGTTTTTCGGCTCACGTTATGCATGCTGGGATGAAGTCATGGTGAGAGCAGCCAGAGACCTCTGCTCTGCTCTCCACGGCTAGTGTTTTCTTTCCCTGCTTCTCTCACACACACCATCTGGCCAGCTGGAAGGAAGTGGTTTCTACAGGTGGGATATTCCTTTATCTCTCGCTTGCTCTGTGCCTTTTCCCTCGAGAGAGAGAGAGCAGGGAGGCCCTCAGACTCTCAGTGTTTGTATGTACACACTAACCACACACAGACAGAACTGGCACGCACACACACCGGCACATTTATTTATTATTTTAAACCCAGACGTTGACGGTCGAGAACAATGACTCTGATTGTCTTTCCTGAAATGAGTGTCTTCACGTCAGATTTGATCAGATTAAAAGCTTATCGGTTTGAACTACATCTGGAACGTGAAAGTGAAGTGTCAGTGGCCTACCCTGAGGGAATAGTTTCTAAAAACATACCCGCAGAAGCTGAACTTTAGAGGCTCATAAACCAGTGGTTCACTGCTTAAAGAGAGAGTTTAAAATTCTGGAAATTCTGTCATTATTTCTCACCCTAATGTCATTCCAAACCCGTAAGACCTTCGCTCATCTTCAGAACACAGATTGTTGAAAGTCTTGATATCACATGGAATATTTTTGCCGTTCTGGGCCTTGAATGTGGCAGTTCCGTTGCTTTCTATGGAATGTCAGAAAGCTCACACATTTTATAAAAAAATGTGTGTTCCTAATCCATCACTTTTAAATTTCCTGGTTACTTTTTTTTAATGCAATTATAAAATTGAGACATCAAGTTTTCAAGCTTCAAAAATGACTCAAAAACACCATAAATATGCAATTGGAAGTTAATATTATTTCAAGAAGTCAACTTGATTTCAAGTAGATTCAAAACTGTATGATTTGTAATTATTTGTGAAACACAAAAGTAAATATTTTGGAGAATTTGTAAAAGCCAAATGTCAATATTCTATTGAATTTCATTGTATGAGTTAAAACAGAAGATACAGGTGATCGTTTATTTCATGGAAGTGGCATGAATTGGCATTTGGGGGGGGGGGGGGGGGTGATCTACTGTATTGTTTTAAAGCGTCAATTGAGTATACAGGCACTGTATAAAATGGCTGTCTCAGTCGTTTTTCCAGAATGCTTCATACTTTTTCTGGTTTCTCTGGGGGTGTTTTAAGCATAATGGGTTTAAGGATCAATTCTGATATTCTTTCAGCAAATGCATGAATCAGAATTTAATAGTGCAGAAAGATTAAACCAATTGGAATGAGCTCCGAGAGAAAAGTGAGATGAGTAAGAGAAAGCGAGTCATTTGCTGACTCACGTGTTGAAAGTCATTTCATTAACTTCAAGGGGTGAAATGTTAAAAAGTGGCATTTGACAATGTGCAATTTGGAGTATGTTAGAATATGACTCATATGAATAATCAAGATGCTTTCATATATTGCATTTTCAAATATTTATAATTTTACATGAAGCTTAGAGGCCATGCCTGATAGGAAAGCATTTGTGCATTTATGTGAGACAAAGCTATGAAACGAGCTGTTAAGTAAGTATGATTTTGTGAAGTGTTTGGTAAGTCCAACTGGAATTTCTGTGGAATTCTCCTACTTCCCCTCTGGGCTTTAGGTGAGGTGGATAGAGACTAGTCCAGACCAATGCTATCTGTTACATCAACGTTTTTGTGTGGCTACGTGCATGTTAAGGACGCTGAAGTGTTTTCTGAGAGTGCAGGTCAGATCCAGGACAGGTGAGGGAATGCATCCATTCTTTAATGCTTATTTCCCAAAGTAGCAGCCCACCTGAGAGAGAGAGTGGAGATTGCTCGTCCTGGACTGACTACATTTTTCATTCATTCAGTTGACAGATCAGTTTGCCTAATATTTTATTTATTATTTTTTCATTTCATTTCATTTGGGTCCAGTTCTAAATTGATTGATTGATTGATTGATTCATTCATTCATTCTTTCAGCCATCTTTTAATGTTTATAAAGCATTAGCTGATACAGTATATTACATTTAGGTTGCATTTAGATTACTTTTACTTAAAGTTAATCTTCAAAAAACTGATAATATAGTAACACTTATATGTAATCTTTAGCTAAATTAATATCCATTTATATAATGTACATTATAATGTAGTCAAATCGAAATTCAACTGTAGCATTTAAAATGACAGATTTTAATTTTAATTTATGTAGTCAAAATACTGTACACTTCCGTTGTCAGCCATTTATCGGTCAGAATTTTTAATATCGGTGCATCGTCAGTTAAGACTTTGTATTCATACTTGGACTTGTAAGGAATTTTAGCACCTTGTGAATTGCTGTGGTTTCTGTTTTCTCCCGTTTTCCCTCTGTCCCTCATTCCCTCTTCGGCTTTTTGTTCTCGGGGTGGCAGAAGGAATGTGCTGGGTTCATGGTTTCAATGTGAGATGGATGACCAGTCTGAGGGACTACAGGCTGACCTCATGGGGGAGGGGTGTGAGGAACTGGCAGAGAAACCGTAAAAAAAAAAAAAAAAGTCAAATTGGTTCCCAGAACCTAGCTCTCAGAAGTTTGGAAATTATGCCGCAGTGTGCCAACTTACATTCTTCAGCACCTGTTTCATAAAGAGTGACCTTTTGAAGATAACTTGTTTTGTGCAACAGACATCTACTGACATGTTTGAGAGTTGAGTGAGTAATGTTTGAGAGATACATTTGGTGTAACGTTCATCAAACGTTTCTTTTAGTGAAAGGATGGATTGTAGATGTAAGAAGTGTGGCATTTACTTCTTTGTGGTTTCCCTTGAGAGCTCCGTTTTCTTGTTTCAACTCCCCCTCGAACTCCTTGTTTTCTGTCTCTTAGCTGGATTGTGCCAGTTGCTGGCAGAGTGCTAGTGGAATCTTGATCAGGGTGTATTTACATGGAGACAATGGAGCATGCTGAAGTGATTTCTCCCTCCTATCCCCTCTTCCCTCCCCATCCCCTCGCTCTCTTAAGCTGTGATCTCTTTCCTAGGATCGCTGTCCCTTTAGAGAAAAGAATAATTGACCCTGCCCGGAGCAGCCGTCTGTCTACAGTAGAGTGTCGTGAATGGAGCCCAGACTTCATATCTGCTCGCGAGCAGCAGCCTTCTCTCGACGCCCCCTGCACATAATCAGCTCCTCCACGTTCGCCCCTCTGTCACTTCATCCTTCTATTCAGCGCCGGCCTGACGTGGCACACCCCATCTGTTCCCAGCCACAACGTTATTCAAATGAAAAATGACCTTGCTAAATGGGGTGGCGGCTGCGGCCACCTCCATGTGTCCTCGGAGCGTGCGAGGGCTGTGGAGCACGGTTGCATGATTTTAGTTGAAGTGAGGAATGGGTTTTTTGAAATTCAAAGCTTTTTTTGCATCTTGCTCCATATGTTGCTTCAAACACACTGAACCTCCAAATCAATGCAGAAGAGAAATGAACAATAATGATAGAATTATTCTTAGTAGCATTATTTTATAGAATTAATAGAATATAAAAATGATGAAAATTATAATTATTAATAACTTATAACAAACAAAATATTTGTATTAGAAATTCTAAGAATAATATAATAAATATTTTGAATAATTCTTAATTTAATACTATATAAATGATTTAGTTCTTATTTAAATAAATGTACTTGATATATATTTATTGAATTATATTATTATTGTGACTATGTTTTGAATTATATATTTTATAATTGTTTATTTATAGTTATAATATCGTTTAAATAATTGTTAATACATTTTAAAGCTTTATAAAAAATTATAAATTATTATAACACACACACACACACACACACACACACACACACACACACACACACACACACACACACACACACACACACACACACACACACACACACACACACACACACACACACACACACACACACACACACACACATATATATATATGCACAAACACATTAATAGATATTAATAGATTTAAATAAAATTAATTACATAATTCTTAATTTAATAATTTATCAATGATCAAATTCTTATGTATATACATTTATTTAAAAATGTATTGAATTAATAATTGAATTATTATTGTATTTTGAATTGTACATGTTAGCATAGTTTATTAATTTATTGCTACTTGAATGTTAATTAAATTACACTTTCAAGTATAAATTTTAGATTTATTATATTTGGTTTTCACATCCATTCTTATTTTATATCCAACCATTTTATCCAGCGGATTGGTGCACAAGTATAAGTTTACACTTCCTGGATTACATGCAGTCAGTCAGAACTAGACTGTCAAAGAATGACGCCAAATTTATCTTTCAAATCAGATGCTGTCCTTATAAAAGCCCCATAGCCGTTATTAAAAGTGGCCTTTTTTTACCTGACTGTGACCTTTATTAGTGTTCTTCTGTGAGTATTTATTTCTGCCATTGTTTTATAAGATTGAGTGGTAAAAAGTGCTATATAAGAGTCTCTTTAGTGCCTTGTTTTGTTGAGTGAAATACAGGAATTGAAACATTGCAACAACAAGTTTCCCTGGGCAAAGAGCAGAGGATATTTAGGGGTTTGATTTTGTGCCTCCTCTTTATCCTGTGACATTTACGCCATTGTTGGGCTTGACTGGGTGCGACTTGATTTTCCACATTTACTCATCAGTGGTGGTCTGAGATGCCTTTACCTGGTTTTCTAGCAACAGAAAAAGGAAATGCGAATGCGAATGCTCACAGTTTTTATGCAACCACCTAAGGGTTCCCAACAGGGCCAGAGAGCTAAGATAAAGGCCCTGCTTTGCTACCCCTGGGCCCCTCAGTAAAGGAGGGGGGACAGTGTTGACCGTGTTCGGCAATGATGGCAGGAAGAGTGGGCTGGGAGGATTAGCTTTGGCTCCCTAGTGCAGAAACCCCAAGTTCACTTGAGGAGGTGGGTTATGGGACAGGATTAAGAGGAGGGCCCATGGTGCTGTAGAAGAATTGGACTATTGTTGCAGCCTGTTCATCAAAGTGTGATGTGAGTCTGTGAAGCTGGAAGAGAGGAAGAAGAAACTGGGAAGGAGAGCGAGAAATAGGAAAAGTGTTTGGTTGCACAGGTCTTTTTGTTTGGGAAGCTAGACAGGCCGAAGTGACATTTATCAAGTCACTCCCACATGTTTTATTGCACTTTCTTATTGCCTGCCACGCTTCGTTCTGTTTTTCTGGAAACTGGGTGTCAGTAGGCTTGTCACAAGCGGCTCTCTAATGGGGTCAGCTGGACAGGACTCCAAGGTTCTGAAGCCGGAACATGGTTTTCCGGGAGGGACCGTGGGCTAATCTGGAACAAATAATGAGCCCAGGTCAAAGAGACAAGGCCACATGTCTGCTGATTATTCACAGAGATTTCCTCCTCAGTGTTTGAGCTTATTGCTCCCAAAACCTTCTAGAAATAGAATTCCTAACCAGCCTTTGATCCAGTCTTTAAGGTTTCTTTACGTTGCTTTGTATACCTTGGACTAAGAAGAGAAAATATAGAATGAGGAAATCTGAAGTGGGGTGTTTATTTTGTAGGTTTGATTTTTTTTTTTTTTTTTTAATAATTATTATTATTAACTCCATAAAAAAATAAAAGCACTTCAAAAATAATTATTAGTATTTTGTCTGTTTTTCCAGTAAAAATATCTGAACATGAACATATTTGAAACTAAATTGTGTACGAGAACATAAAGTGAGATTTGTGAGTATTGCAGATATATTCCCATAAAAAATAATAAAAACACACGCACACCCTAATTGAATGATTTTTTTGTCATTTATTAATAAGGTATTTCAGTGTTCAAGGTACTCATTTTATTACTTTTTTATTTACTTACTAATGATTTATATTTTAGATGCTCATTTTACTTAAAGTAGCCTATCAGTAAAGGTTTCAGTGAAATTCCTTGCAGATATGGTAGGAATAAACGTTAAATTAAATTGTTAAACTACTTATTTTGTGATAAAGTCAGATCTCTCCACCTGTTGTCCATTCATATGAGCTGTGAATGATAAAGTCTTGTGTGTACAGATTGGGGCTGTAAATGCTTGGATATGCTGACTGTCGGGGCTTTGATGTGGGCCGCACGGTCGCCCTGCGTTTAGTGGGTAAGGCAGCTCAATGCCTGTCACCACTGGCCCTTTATTTGGCTTTGTCCTGCACTGGGGATTCCATTAACATGCCTCTCTGATAGCCCTGTTTGTGTTTGTTTGACTCCTATTTGAGAGATTCCAATAAGAACTGTTTGGGAAACACATCAAAGATCTTTCAAGAAGTGTTTTGTTTTTGTAATATCTTTTGATTGGGGTCCATTCTTGGCTAGCCAGCAAAATACTTACAGTATCATTGCATGTTTTCATACTGGGAAGTATGGAATCTACACAAAAGGTTGGTGTTCTTTGATCTGTATATTTAGTCACCTACAATTTCGGAAGGATATGGTCTTGGATTCGGTTTGGTGTGGATGGGGACAGTTCCAACTCTACAGAAGTCACTTTAAACTGTGTAAACAGTCAAACCTTCTATTGACAATTGTTGCACCTCCGGCTGTATTTTCTCACAGGGCCCCCAGGGTGATGGGGACAAAAGCCCCTAAATTAAGTGACATTTGCCCCTCCCCCTTGAACTGCTGAGAGAAGGGGGCAAAAGATGGCAAACGCATCCTTTTCAGATATTTGCCAGTGGTCTTTTTCATTTGATTGGTCAACAGAAAGGTGTTGTATGGAAACCATTGTGTGTGTCATTTTTGAAAGGAACAGTTCACCCCAAAATGAACATTTGCTGAAAATGTAGGCCTGCTCATCCTCAGGTCATCTGAGGTGTAGAGTTTTTTTTTTCTTTTCTTCATCGGAACAGATTTGGAGAAATTGAGCATTACATCACTTGCAGTGAATGTAGTGAATGGGTGCCATCAGAATAAGAGATCAAACAGCTGATAAAAGCACAACAAACACAATAAACCACAAATCAACACAACTTCAGTTCATCAATTAACAAAAAAGTCCTCCTCACATTGCTTTCTCGAATAAACAAGTTCTCTTGTCTGAGTCAAGGGAGAAATATGCACAGATCAAGCAATGTTTACAAACAAAAACAGTCCAAAACAGTTCTAAACAAATATGTTGGTGGATTTTGATGTGGGAGGACAACTGGGGATGCACGTTTTCATTATTCTACACAACGGTTTAAAGTTAATGATGGATTTGTTTCTTGCAAACACACAGCTTTTCACTTCACAAGCCATTAATTGTGGATTATTGTGATGTTTTTATCAACTGTTTGGACTCTCATTCTGATGGCACCCATTCATTGCAAGAGGAACCATTGGTGAGCAAGTAATGTAATGCTAAATTTCTCCAATATGTTCTGATGAACAAGCTAGCCCATGTACATTTTGGTTAGCCTGAGGGTGAGTACATTATGAGCAAGATTTAATTTTTGGTTGAACTATTCCTTTCATGGCAAGGCTAATTTCCAGCCCAGTGGTCTCATAGCAACTGAACAATTTTTGACTCATTAAAACTTAACTTAAAGCCAATCACCTAATTTGACACATTAATTCTTTTAAATTAGACAGGTGGAGTACTTTCCAGTGCTGAAATGAGATCGAAAAGAGTCAACGGTGTGGTAGAGAGAGAGAGAGAGAGAGAGAGAGAAAGGGAGCGAGTCAGGAAGTGTGCTTGAGACCCCTTGTGTATTTATCTACGCTTCTTCAAAGAGCCTCATCTAAGTGCTCAGTTCCTCTAAGCTGCAGATATCTACACAGAGGGAAGCATCATCCTTTTCCTCCCGACATATGCCCTGGAAGCAGACTATTTAAAGCCTACATCCATACCCTGTCAGAGTTTGACGGATGGGCCTGAAAATGCTCAGCCTTTTTACTGTCCGATCCTCCCTAGTGAAAAGCTTGCTTTCAGACAGGCAGCTCAAAGGCTGCCATAACAGTGACTCGGAGATGAGTGCCCTTATCGGTTTGCAGTAATCTGATTACTCTGACATCTGTGGGACAAAAGAAACACTACTCCTGCAAAATGGTGCTTGCAGAACCCTGGCAGAACCCCAGAGAAAGGGATAATAAAATTCCTTTAGGTGGGCATCAGTGTGAGTGGATTGTGCCCTGACTCACGCCTACACGTTACCGGAGGCATGTGGGCAGAAAGCTTTGTTGCAGATCCTGAAAAAAAACTGGACGTTGGCAATTGGGACGTCTAGCAATTTATTGTGCACTTGCAGATGCCAATGAAATGTGGGGAGAGAAGCCAAATTCAAGCACTCGAAGCAGTGGCGAGAGAATGATCTGTCATCCTGCAAAAATAAAGCTTGAAAAATGCAAACTTTAGTGTCATTACTAGAAAATAATTTCTAATTAAACATTAACTTTCCATAAATAACAGAGATGAAAGGTATACTTTTATGTGTTTATTGAACACAAACAGTGTGAACCTATAGATAAAAGGAATGGAATCTCCCAGCATTATTTCATTTTGTTATGTTCCATGAAGCTGGTTTTTAATACAAGAACTCTCAAACACCCATGAAAAACACATCCGATTCGAAGACAACCAACAAATGAGTCTGTTTTGAATATACATAATTTTGCACATCCTTAGTAGATAATAAGCTCATACAAAAAGAAATCACACCCTGGACACAGAGATTTCTGAGGATCTTAAAAAAAAAAAAAAGGTGCTTTCGAGAATGGAAAACTGTTGAAATCATTTCCAAAGACTTTTCCATGCAGATAAATTGGAGTGATTGCAAAACCCTTGTTTCTTCATCTAGGTGTGGCTCTCACTAAAATCCCAAACGTAAGGCAGATTCAATTTTAGGAGGTCAAGAAGAACTAATAGCTATGGACCTGCAGGTGTCCTTTTTGTGCCTCATGCTGATTTCTATGAATGCATCATAAGAGAGAAAAAGAAAACACACACAAACAGAATATCTCAGGTGTATAAAGAACCACTTTAATGATTTCTACTAGCAGATTGTGCCTAAACATGAGAGAAAAGTCACAAACCTATCAATAATAATAATCAAAAGTAGCCTAATATATTTTATTTTTAAACTAAAGAAGCTTATCTCAATTGTTGCTCAAGCAGACAGGAGTTTAGTTTGGGACTGTTTTGCAGACTTGAAAGCAAGCAGTCATTGAGGGATTAGAACCACGCACACTTTTATTAGCTAAAAGTTCATTAGTCATGAACATTGTACAATGTTTAAATATGACGTTTGTAATTTTTTGTGGTTAATGGCATGAATTTGGGGATGAAATATCTTTTTGTCCGACCAATGGAAACTTATCATGACACTAAAGGCAAAGAAATTACACACATGAGTTGTTCTTGTACATTTATATGTGAATGCATATGACAATACGAATGAATGTTTCAAGACATGCATAACTAATGAATGTGAATTAACATTTTATTATGGGTGAAATCAAAATTAATTCAGGATTCCCAGGTTTCCTCTCTCCACTACATATGCATAGATGTTTATATTTGAATCTGGTTGTTTAACCATTTTTTTTTAGTCCTTCCTGTCTCGTTTCACATATTCAGTTGTCCCTGTCCTGTAGACCCCCCCTGCATAAATCACAGCAGTCTGCAGGTGTGCTTCTGTTTGTGACCATCAATGGAAATCCTTTTCTTTTTCTGGTTCCTTTAACAACCCCAGCATGACCTCTGGATTCACCTTTCAACCTTCTCTTGGATTCATCTTTCAACACACAAGTTCCACCCTGGTATTAATGTCACTGTTGAGTAACCAACATCTGAAGGAAAACACTTCATAGCATCTTCTCTTCTTGCATTAGCTGATATTTGCATCTTACTTCATGGTCGCGGAGGAATTAGTTCTCTAGACAGTCAAATTAAACTTAATAAATCGGTTTCTGCTTTTTTTTTTTAACACATCTCTTGCATTCTTCTCTATTCAGTCCTCTGTGCTTGATGGCCATTTAGTGGAAGCTCTCAGCAGGTGTTCGTGCTTTTTTGTGGTCTCTCCACTTCTTTATCAAAAACGAGAGATTTCATTCACCCTCTTTACCACAGAAGTTCAAAGATAACTGTGTTTGTACAGTTTACTGTTAGCCTGCCTTGTTTGATGGAGTCTGTGTACTCTGAAGGTGGAATGTTGGGTGCCGAGAGGAGAGGAACCACAAAAAGACGGCGGCGAAGCTCATTTTTGCCTTTCATTCATGGGGACTTTAAACCTGTCCTCCACTAATGGGACTGGATCTTTTCTTCTTTCAGTCACGAGTTCAAACAAAGATTGCAGAAAGGAGTCGTACAGGGACTGCATTAATTGCTACCAGCATCACAAAAGGCTTTGCAAAACACGGTGGTGTGGACACAGGTGTTTTAAGAGAATATAGAGTGGAGATAGACAGGGAAAGGGGGTGTTTTTATCCGAATATGTCCAAGCTCATTTTTGAGTTGTTGTGCTTATGCTCTCTTATTCCTCTGAGTCTTTCTTTTTTCTGTCTGTTGTAGCTGACAGGTCATATATAAAGGCAAACTCTTGGCCAACAGTTCAGTGAATGGTTTGTTGAGTGTGTGATGGAGAAACAAACAGAAAAATAGACAGTTGAAAATAACAGGGAGCTCAAACAACGCGCATGAAGGCTTTCTGCTGTTATAAACTTCCCTCAGTGTTTAGATAATTTGTTGTATTCTGAGCCGCTGAACCAGCCTTTGTAAATGTGGAGTAGAGAGTATTGCAGAATTGAACAGAAGTGCTTTTTTCTTCTGTGGGTAAAAGCAACATTGTATGTAATGAGGGAACTTGCTGTCAAAACTTTAAAGATGTTGTGGTGCTGCTCAGTGGGCTTTTGCAAATCAAGGCTAATTGGTATTTGAGAGGAAAGATCATGCTAGAACTGTTTTCCAATGCATTCGTAAATGCTTTTGACCTATTTGCTTTTCCTATATTTCAGACTAGGCCTGATTGTTCAAAAATATAAAAACAATCATCATATGAATCAGCTTTAGATACTGGGGCAATCAGACCAAAAATAAATGAACAAATAAATAAATAAAGCTATTTATTCACTGAATGAATGATCTGTTTATATAAATATAAATGATGGGCTTAATAATATTAAGTTTAATTGCCACAAATCAACATCTTAAGGAAATGTGTTTTTCTTTCTGACTTGTGAGGGACGCTTTGTTTGCCAAGTACAGTGTTTAAAAGCAGACTACTCTTGATAAGAGAGTATGATTGAGGTCGGAAGTTAGGGGTTAGTGAGTCAGTGTTTACGTGCTGGATTAGTCACCATTCGAACGCGTGCAGATGAACTTTGATTAGGGAAATGCCGGGTGAAAAAGTCATCAAGACATGCTGTTTGCAGGGAAGGGAGGGATAGGGTAAATAAAATGTGCTGTCACAGGGCAAAAGACAATGCAGACACACTATAGGGAATTTGATGGTAGGCTACATACAGCATATCTACAGCAGCCAAGCATCTAATTCAGCGTATTAAGGTGTTAAGCTATAGGACGCTAAGAAGAAATGGTGTATTCAAGCCATAAAAAGCATAATCCGCTTCAGTCTTATAGATAAGAAGCCTTGCTTGCTATTTGACTAGAACAGGTTCTCTGCAAGCTCTTTGCTCAATCCACATAGAACGAAGTACATGACCACATAACCATCACTCAACATATATTTCATTTACAATGTGAAGATTTTCCTGTGTCATGCTTTTTCTGTAATAATTTAGTCTGTATGTATGAAATACTTTCAAGGCTCTGTTTTCCCTCTGCTGATTTGCCTAATTTAAAGCATTTTGTTCCCCCTGTCTGTCAAGTACAGACAATGGCCATATGCTTGCTCTGAAAGCCACAGATTCCTTTCTCCCGCTGAGTTCAGCTGGCTGCTCCCCTGAGAGCCCTGTAAAATAAACCATGCTAAGTGGCCCTTTCAAAACTGATCTCTTATCAGCAGGCCTCTCATTTGTGAGGTGTTAAAGGTTCAGTAAGTATTTTTTCCCACTTCGGAAGTGTTTAACGCTGAAAGAAATCAATAGTACATTGACTGACTAATATATGTATATACTGTAATGTTGTATTCACACTTAAATTCTCACACAGGTCTCCAACAAGGTTAGCACGAATTTGAATTTTTCATTTACGTTTAATTTTTATTCCATTTTTGCTTATTGTTCGCTTATTGTTCCGCTTATATTGTTAGTTATTTATACTTTAGTTTTAGTATTGTAGGTTTGAAAAAGGTTAACGTGCTGTAGCTATGCAGTTGCAAGTAGTAGTAGAATTAACTAGGGCACTATGATTTCCACAATGCAGAAAACACAGACGGAATTGCAGAATCTAGCCAGAATTTGCTGTGTAATGCAAAGTTTGGATGAATTAATCAAAAGTAGGTCATTACACTTAAATCAAATCGCGATATGGACTAGTATCTGTATATCTTAAGCCACAATTATTACTATTAATAATAATAAATACTATTTAAATATGAATCCCGCCTGAATCCTGCCTGTTCCTTCATGTGTCTGTCAATTAATTTTCAATTAATTAAATTACTAATTAACTCTGTGTAAAAACTTTATTTTTTTTTTTAAAGAAATAATCACATATTTCTTCCATGTTTTAATTTGAATAGTAATAGTATTCCTTTGTTTGCTAAAAATTCATTTGATTAAAAGATAAATTAAATTAACGTTATATGCCTTCATTTGATAACCAGAAAAATCTAAATAACACAGAATTTCTGAGAAAAAAATTAATAAGGCTATTGTAAAAAATAAATTTTAATAAATTCAGTTGTTTTTATGCTTAAATACAAAATTTGGTAACAGTAAAACAGAATGTATGAAAAATAAATCATTTCACAGGGCCCTAAACGTGTAATTTTTGTTAAACCTTTAATAAATTGATGTTAAATTGTATGAGTTTCATGATTTAAAATTAATTAGACAAATAATTAATTTAGCTAATTAAATAATTTCCCAAATTTATTTTTGGGAAAAAAATAAAACAGATTTCATAGGGCCCTAGATTAATGTACACCACTCGTGCTTGATGCCAGAAGTTTCAGCACTATTTATTTCTCATCACACTGCAATCAAAAACTGAATTTGGAAAAAACTAAGTGGAAATTCTATGTAGTATTTCAATATTGGCAATGACAACCGAGAAATATTGCTTTTGCATCCCCACCAGTATGTTGCTGTATAATCATCAAGATCTCTGTAAATTTGGTTCTTTAAGCTGACCAAAAATGCACCTTTAAACCAGCATGTGGCATGGGTATTGAGACCTTCCTATCCCTAACTATAGTGGCAGTCTACCTTTTGTGCTTGGAGCTGAACCACTCCAGACCAGTTGACCTTGATAACTCACTCATTTCCCCACTACTGCTATTCATTACTCATTATGGTCACCCAGGGTCTTCTCAACATCGGCAACTGTGCTGTTAATGAAATATCTACCCGTTAGCTCAGCTTCTGGGCTCTGTTCCCACCACAATCCACTGTTAGCCTCCATGTGGCAGGAAATGCTAACTGCTTGCAGTCCAAATTAGCTACCTAAACCACGTACACGCACTCGGCGCATGCTGCGGTAGCCGCCCTTCCCACCAGTTGCCTGGTAACCCTGGAAAATGTCAATGCAAGGTACCCCGCTAGGCACTGTTAACCTCTGTTGCCAAATATGCTACTTTTGACAACTCTGATCCGCAACCGATCCAGGAAGCAGAGCTTTCGTGGAGCTGGTCTGAGGAAGACCTCGGCTCACCCCTTGCGGTCAGAATAAAGGAAAAGGAAGCCGGCTGGTTCTACATCTGGTGTCAATCACTAGATCCAGCCAGAGCTGGTACAAGTCCAAGTTCAGTGTGCAACAGGCTGGTGGTTAACTGGAAGTAATGGAAAGCAGACGTCTCCAACATATGGTCTGAATTGATAAGGCATGTCAGGAGATTTTGCATTTCCAACGAATGACAAAAAGCCTGGTGCACCTGTCACATCATTAGCTTTAAAAAAAAAAAAATATTCAATTATAACCTTATGTGGGCTGTAGTAATAGAAACAGCTGGTTTTCATTTTCAGTCAACCATCACCAGTCCTTCCACCCTGACGCGAATGTTTCTTTTTCATGTCCAGAAGTGAATTATGTGGTTTGTTGGTAATAATTTTACCTTGTTACTCTAAACTGACCACTTCAATCATGAAAAGTCTCCTAAAGGAATAATCCGGGTTTCATTCAAGTTAAATCATGTAAGGCATAAAGGTGTAGTCACATTCTGCGAATTTCACTGAGCGAAACCCCGTCATTTCAATGGGAATCAACATGACTTGTAATTGCAGACTTCGCAATCGCAACTGGTTCAAGGTGGTTACATGAATTTGTCATACATGTGAGCTGTTGCTCATATACTGCTACACTCTTGATTATCAACCTTTTTTTTTTGCCCATTTAACCCAAATTTACACATAACCTTAATGCTGAATTACTACAAAAAATGACTTAAACTCATCCCTTTTATTTTTTTAAAGGAGCAAAAATCAAGTTTACTTTGATTTATTGTAATGTAAGTGAATGGGGCCAATTTTAGAGTATTTAAAAACATAAACACGATGCTTGCATTTGTATAAAAGCACTTTTTAAAATTATTTCATTAAAACGTGTGTATTATTTAAGCAATAAGGCTGTTTAAATTATCCTTTTCATGGTGTTCCATTGTTATGAGCATTAAAATCATGGTACCACACATGTTGTTTGTCTTGTGGCTATACTATTGAAACAGTATTTTAATGCTCACAACTTGGCTTCATTCACTTTCATTGTAACCCAGACTTTGGTAGAGAAAAGTAGGGACAAGTGGACATTTTTATGGTAATTGTCATTGACACAAATGCTGTCGATTGAGCTTAACTTGTACTAAACCAGGAGTATTCCTTTAAAAGCCTGTTTAAGGTGTCAGGAAACAATAAAACGCCTGCAGCGGCTCTGGCAGATGCCTTGCGTTGCAAAGAAACTGCTTTCCAGTGGCTTAGTCTGGAGGGAGATATTGCAGAATAATAAATAGCCAGGGAAAAGCTTTGCTCATGTTCACAGAAAGCTCTGTCTTTCTCCTGGGTCTCTCGACTCCTCATATCTGAACTCGGGCATATCTTCAAACGGCGTGGCCCCCGGCCAGATAAGAGAAGACAGGATGTGGAATGTTACAGATTTGTCCCCCCTATCCTTTTGTTCCCACTTTGTTTTTGAATTCTTACTTAGATTCTTTGAGAGAAGCCTTGTGTGTTGTCCTTCTCTTCTCTTCTGTCTCAAAGCTCTGGGAGGATGTGACCCTGCCGGCTGATGTCATTAGACTGGGGTGGACTGATGGGCTGTTGAGATAGACTAAGTGGGCTGCTCTCATCTTCATTCCCACAAATGATTTTACAGCTGCTGCTATGATTTTAATTAACTTTAATCTCTTAAATGATGAGGATATTCCCAGTACAAGAATGACTCTCACAGTACACTCTTTTGTACCTCAATTTTCCAGGTTCATTACAAGCTAAGCTCAATCAACAGCATGTTTGACATAATAATGACTACTAAAAAATAAAATTGCAACTTGTCCCTTGTTTTCTTCCAAAATTGAGGTAAATCGAGTCAAATAGCCACGTCAAGATTTTGTGAGTAGGCTATTCTGTTCCAAAACATGATTTATGCTATCATTATGCTTCTCTGTCTACCATTTCCAAACACTGAAAACAAATCCCAGACTTTGTGCTTATACAACCAGGGTGGAATTATGATTTCCTTCCCTTTATTGCTGTTTGATTATGGGAACAGAAAGCCTACCTCGCTGCAATAATAAAGCCTCATTAGCAAAGACATGCACACATTATGCTAATGGAGTTAGCTATTAGCTGTAATGTAAGTTGTAAGCTAAGGTGTTGAAAATAGTTTAACTTTGTCTTTTCCTGTTAGACTTTGAGTTAGATCTGATTTTAAAAGAGAAAATGTGATTCTATACATCTGAACACAAAGTTTTTTGGCACTTTTTGGAGGTAGGCAGTGAAAATGGCTGATGGGGATGTCCTAAATAGCATTTTGGACATATTTGAGTTGATGTGTGATAGATACAGGTGGTACAGCAGTGTGTTGCAGCCACAAAATAGGATTAGGACATCAAGGAGGACTGATTTATCTATATAATATAAGGCTCTCACTCTTCCCGAGAGACAGTATCATAATTCAGAATTGCACCCAGGTAATTGTACCTTTAGCTTCTGTTACACTAGTTTAGTCTTTGATGGAAGCAGCTGTCAAATGATATTGTATTCTGTGACAGGATGTGATAAGCATCTCAGAGAAATGACAGCTCTGTCTCCGTGGATATGAACTTAGCCTTCCCTGCTAACGGTGGATTCTGGGAGCTCACATCCCTCCAGTTTCACAAAGCTGTCTGCAGAACAATGAGGTGAGCGACGACTGCTCTTATAAGCTGTGACGGCAATGGAGCTTTTCAGACCCACCACCGTTCCTTACTGTGTGGTCCGTCTGACCCGTTCCTCTCCCTGTAAAAAAAAACAACAACCCAGAGCTGTTGGAATAAGCTATAAACTTAAAGTCCTCTTAAAATGTTACCTAATTACTGGTAATGACATGAGTCACAACAGTAGTTTGAGCTTTTACTTGGACAATGTTTAGTGGATAACAAAGAAGGTCCCCAATTATTTATTATTTATTCTGTCTGTGCAGAATTAATATATATATAGTGTGGTATTTCAGATGTTGGCATAAAATACATTTATTTATTTATTTATTTATTTATTTCAGATATACCATAATAATATTAATAATAATTATTATTATTTTAATGAATTAATTTATTTTATATTGATATACTGGTAGGGATGTGCAATATTGGCCAACAACAACAACAATAATAATAATAATAATAATAATTATTATTATTATTATGGATTAATTAATTTAATATTTATTGAGAATAATAATAATAATAATAATAATAATAATTACATCAAAATTATTATTATTATTATTATTCATTTTTAATACTGTACATTGTCATTTTGTGATGCCTAATTTCACTTGTACTGCAACATTTAAATTGATTTTGTAGATCAGGACAAAATAGTATTGAATTAAAATATGAGTGCATCCTTAAGTTGCAGTCTGGATCGTCTCTGTTGATGGTGAACTTTGACAAGATAAGGCCAGAGGCCTTTGGGCGTTGTTGTTGAGAGCAGATTCAGCCGTCAGGGCTGGAAAAGGGGGACGACTTCATCTTCCTGCCTGTAATTAGATCACAGCGGTCACTCGCAGTCAACAGAGAATAGCATGCCTGCATACACCACGCTGCCACACAATGGATGAATGTAACTGTATCTCTCCTGGCCGGCCCTGGGAGGAGACAAGCGCAAAAAGGACTTGAAATGGAAACGCCGGGCAAATGTTGGGTGGGGGCTGGAAGTGATGCGAATGGCCCCGCTGGGAGTCCTTACACCTTTTCATAGTTGTGGTGTCTGACTATCATAAAAGAAAAAAAGAACAGAGAAAGGGAGAGTGTTGATCTCCACTTATTTTCTTTACTATGGATTTAGCAGATGTGCAGAAAGCTGGCACTTCCCAATGGATTGTGGGATAAATAGTTTGACACGGGTCAATGTGAACGAACTAAGAATGGGAATAGAGAGATCTAGTAAGTTATCTCATCCTCCTCTTCTCTGCTTTCACACAAACATCTCTCTGGAATGGTAAATAAAACATGCTATGCTTGCTATGCTTGTTGCGTCCTAAAAATGCTGAAGGAATCTCATCCAGTTTTGAAGTCATTTTAAATCCCAACTGTTGGTCGGCTCTAACAGGTGTTTGTATGTTGGAGTTTTTCCATGCTAGCCAGTACAATGCCGTCCTTATTTGCTGAATACCTGTGTCAGATTGACTCTACAGTCACTTCTTCAGAACAATGAACTCCTTTCTCATTACTCGGCCTCCCTGTACTCCTATGTCCCGCTGGTATTTCCCTCACTTTTCTCTTGAAAGGGAAAATCTAGTGTGTTTTTGTGTGAGAAGGCTCATTCGTTCTCTTTAAGTTGTGGGAGTGCAGACCTTTTTACTTCCAAGTACAAATTTCTTTTCTTCTTCTAAATCAAAGTGGATGATGTGCGAAAGTAGAACAGAATTTCTCTCTCTCTCTTTCGCTCTCATATATAAGATGAATCACATTATAAATTTAAACCCGTAAACACATAACAATAGGGGGGTTGTTACTTTTTTGACTCACTATGTGACTGAGAGACGGTAGAATGTTCCCAGTGCCAAAGACTTTAGTATTTATGGAGCATCTGATGTACTTCAACATTTTCTGCCCTGAATAATTAGTGCTGAAATGTATGCTCGCTCAGGCCATAACTGGCTCCAGCCCTGCATTATTAAACTGATTTATTTTAGCAGACTGCCTCCCATTGATCTTGCCTTAATAAAACTAATGGAATTGGGAGGACATATTCAGGAAGCTTTGACTTTACTTTTCATGAAAAACACAGATTTGTCCTCACTTGAGGCAAGGATACACTTATAAAATATTGTAAGTTAAAAAAAAAACAAAAAGACAAATTAAGAAATTCAGGATTTAAGTTTATTCCAATTCTAATTATTTTAATAATATTTATGCATAAAATGACTTGCCTTTTTAGTCTTAAAAAGTTTTGCAGTTTTGCTTCTGAAGTAAATTATCTTTAAAAATGACTGGAAAATAAGACAAAAACAATTAATTAAAATATTTATTTTATGATCATTATTTGTTATTAATTTATTCTTTTTGCACTGCAGTTATTCTAGTTATATTCTAGGTAACTAAAACTACAACTTAAACTTAAAAATTAAATATAAAAGTTTTTTTTTTTAGCCAGTTGCAAAGCAACATTTGTCATTTTAATGTAGTTTAAGTTGATGTACTAAAGTAATACAAAATGTAATTGAAATAAAAATGAATAAGTACTATATTGAACACACAAAAAACCTAAAAAACACAACTGAAATTAATGCAAAATATTAATATGAACGATAATATTATCTTGATTATATTAAAACTGACTGAAATCCAGGGCACTTGGTCTCCATGTGAGCTAAGGTTGGCATGATTAATGGTGTATTGCTGCACGTATAGTTTCCACAGGAAATCAATTAGGCCGAGGCCTTGACCCGTGCTAGAGCGTTTTGACAGGCTTCTGCTTTTCTTCGGAGATCTGCCTAAACCATCTGTGAGATGTTTCAACAGGTATCGCACAAAGCCCCTTGTTGAGGTTGCCGCTGCAAGTTCTTTCGCGTTTCCCTTTTTTCTCTGTTATGCCAGTGTAAACTTTGCATGTAGCAGTGCTTGCCAGTTCTTTCCATGGAGGATTTTTTTTTTTTTTTGAAGTGCCACAAGTGAAAAAGTAACAGTTGCTGCAGAGACCGTAGACGCTGACTTGCGTAAGAGGGTTAACCGAAGTGATAAACACGTCTCTAGATTCAGGAGAAGATAGTTGATATGTGATACAATCAGCATTTTTTTTTTCAAGTTGTTTACCACTTTTTTAGTATATGGAATAGTTGCGAGTCAGATTCAATCTTAAAATACCAACATGAGCACCACATTGTTTTGGAATGCAAGTAGTGACATTTACAGTAATTTAAGTATTAGTCTCAATGTTATTTTGCTGCATTTTAGTGCTTTATTCATCTGGACTAATATTTCTTTGTGCTGGGTGGTCTATAGTATCAAAGAATATCAATACATCACGGGGGAAAAAAAAGAAGTGAGTTGGTGAACAATGGTGTCTTTTACAGAACCACTTCCTTTGTTTTGGCACTAGATAGCAGACTATAAGTGTCTGTCTGGGTTTCATTTTTGCTGTAATGCTTAATGTCATCCTATTGTTTGTTTGCTGAATAATTGAAAATGTGAGTGCAATCTCAGAACGCTTCTGTCCTGAAGTGACCCATATTTGTTGGTCATGTGACCTGCGGCTGACTTTCTGAATGGCTGGGCAGAAACAGAGGCTATACTGTAAGGGTGTGAAAGCATGTGTGCCATGTGTGTCTTTATTGTCTGGAGTTTTATTTAGAAGTAACCATGGTTATATGTTGTGCCAAATACATCCAGAGAGGATAATTTTCATTATGTTATTTAGTGTTTACTGTTACAGTACAGTAATTTGTTACTATATAATAAAAATGCTATATTTTATTAGATACAGTATTTGTAATGTATACACTTTTCATTTTCATTTGGAGTTTTTATTTTAATATTTCTGCTTTTTAATATACATTTTTATTCAGTTTTAGTTATTTTAGTACATGAAGTTAATCTAATTAAAAGTGAGAAATATTTTAAAAAATATATATTTTATTTTAGTTAACATTTATTTAATTTCAGGTAAATATTTTATTTATTTATTTTTAGGTTTTAGTTTAGTGCCCTCTTCTTTGTCCCTCTGCTTCCTTTCCTTACACCTTGCACTTGTTTCCTGGAGGATTGTTTGGCTGAACGAATATGGCAATACGGGGCTCATTAGAGACAGAAGGAGATTACAGGCCTCTGTTCTCGTGACTGGGGTCAAAGGGCACACTTGAAGTAAGGGGTGGCAGGTTGTGTGGGAATATTTATTTAGACGCCCAGTGTGCAGTTGTGCAAAAGGAAGGAATAAGAGTGTAGGAAATACCTTGGTATTTTGGAATAATAAAAACAATACATTTTTCAGCATTTGACATGTTATCACTACAACCTGCTATTCTTTGCTTTTGTTCTTTCAACTTGTGAGAGGAAATGAGGCAAGCGTAGGAACCTGGTGTTTTGTAGACGTGACTTGGAAATGAGTGCCTCGCACACAAACACTGGACCAACTGCAACTTTGTTTGGATTGTGGCATTGTGGTGCTTTACGTCAACATAACACTAGTTTATTGTACACGTTTATTGTAAATATGGCACATGATACATAAGATTACACCTGAGATTTAGTTCATTTTCATCTCAAATAGTTCAAGGGCTGTATTACCTTCTAACGTAAGGTAAAATGTGACAATTTCCTGAAATCACCATGGTTACTAAACAGCTGGGATTCTAGATTTATGATGTTTTTGTAATATGTCCCCAGGCTATCAAAACTTACACTTGCAAGCATATGGTTATAAGAACTTACTAACAAACAGACAGACTCAGCAACTTTACGATTTTGAGCATATCACTTTCTCACTCCTATCCAAGTATAAAGCGATTGCTTTAGGAAACTGTCTCCCATATGAAAAGGCTACAGTAAAAGCTGCAATATATTGATCTGGCTAGACTGTCTACTCTTAGATATGCTGACATTAATGCTACTTTTATACTGCTGATATGAGTTTTTGTTGGTTTAAATGGCTAAAGTGAATGAATCTCTGAAATAAACCTTTGATCATTTTTTACAATTCCGATTAAATCACTGGTTCAACTAACAGTTAATCTTTAAATTTTACAAAAATTCTTTTGGCTTACAGTATATACAG
Source organism: Acrossocheilus fasciatus (assembly GCA_036784905.1). Lineage (NCBI taxonomy): Eukaryota > Metazoa > Chordata > Actinopteri > Cypriniformes > Cyprinidae > Acrossocheilus > Acrossocheilus fasciatus. Next base: position 14,687,097 of record CM071960.1, read on the forward strand.
TCTCGGCAGATATCATGTAACCAGAGACCCACCTGACTTGATCCATTTCAGAAATGATATTGGACTCAGAGTTGTTCCTGGAAGTCAATACTGATCTTGAGAGATTACTTTAATAAATAACAGCTATCCAAAGGAGGATTACAGGTCTTTATAGACCTCAGATTCTCATCTGTTTTTTTTTGTTTTTTTTTCCCAGTCGATATCGATATTCTGGTGAGAGATGAATGGAAATTTTATGAACCGAGGTGAGAGTCAGAGGAGAGGAATGTCCATTCCTCAGGGTGGCCCAAGGCTCATTTGAAGAGGTAGAGATAAAGCGCTGATGTGGACGAGTGTTTAGACTGTGACAGATTCAAATGACTCACTCATGATTTATGAAAACACAGATGAATTGCCCCTGTCAGCCATGCAAACATAACCCTGCTCACTCAGTGAACTCATACAGTCGGTTTCACCCACAGACTTTTATTCAGCAAGATGAAATTAATTGATCAAGATATTTATAATGTTAGAAATTGAAATGTTATATTTTCACTATTAAAATACGTTCTGTTCTTTTGAACTTTATGTTCATCAAAGAATCCTGTTTGAAAAAAGTATCATGCTTGCCACAAAAATAAAAAATGTATATTAAGCAGCAAATCAGAATGATTTCTGAAGGATCATGTGACACTGAAACTGGAGTAATGACTGCTGAAAATTCAGCTTTATCATCGCAGGAATAAATTACATGTTAATATAGAACAAGTTGCTTTAAAATGTAATAATGTTTCTTACATTAGAAAAAAAAATGCAGATTCTCATTGTGGTAAACTGTTAGTTTATAAGGAAGCAGGAAGTGATTTTTTTTCTTCTTCCAACAGAAAAAGGAAGACTTGTTGGGCTGCTGTTGTTATAATTTCATTAGTTCGGCTGTTAAAAGCAAAATACGGTTTTGATTTAGGGCTTCCTGAGTTTAGACTCAGTAGCACAACATTAATCATTTGCTTCACTTTAGTTTAAACCCGCTAAACCATTACTGTGAAAAGAAATTGCCTTTGGCTACAATAAAAATAAAAAAAATACTTTGATATATTGTTTTTGTTTTTCAGAGCTTTCACGAGTCACAGCAAATTTCAGGTTATACATTTCCAACATGAGATGTTGCACAATAAAATCCTGCAAATACATGTTGTTTATCTTACAACACAGCAGGTTTGTCAATAATTATCCTTTGAGTTGAGAATAAAAGAATTTCTTCACATCTATCATAAAAAAAAAATACCGTAGTGTTATTATGTTTTTTGTTTTATTTTGTTCTTTTTGGGCATTTTCTTTGAAAGTTTATGGAAGTCACCCAGTACCATGCTGTATTTTAAAGAACAGTACCATAGTACTTTTTGCAGGCGTTTTTTTTATAGTACTTTTAAAGTAAATAACTAAAATCTCTGATGCTTATTTTATCCCTTAATTTTGCTCAAATTCATATGTGTAAGCGTGTCTGAAGAAGTTGACGGGAGAGGGCTAAAGGTGACTCTGGTAGGGGTGTAAAGGGGGCACCAGAGGTGTGAGGCTGAGGCTGGAACAGCTGGAGTGAACGGGAACACATGGCTCCTTCTGATGGATCACGGCAGCAGGGCAGTCCTAGACCCTTTATTTATTTTCATTGCTCTGTCCTCAAGAGAGGTACAGCAGCTGCTGTTTGGAAACGGTAGATTAGGATATAAAACACGCAAAGGGCATTAGTGTGTACTTCACGTTTGAATATCCCCACAGGGTTCCTGTAAATTAATTTACGCTAAGCCCCATACATCATTCCTTTTTGAGCGTTATAGATCGTGACTAATGCTATGTTTTGATCCTTTCTCAGAATGTTGCATAGAATGGATTATTATAGCAAATACAATTGGATCATGCAGCTTCATGTTTGTTATGATTGTTTGGACAGTAATTATCTGGTTATGCGATCACCTTCCTCATTGCAGGCCTGCCATTGATACCGTTATTGATGAGTCACTTGATGCCGGTCCATTTCATCAGGATGCTGTGCATCAACCTGTTTTATCTTCACTCCACACAGACCTGCGCAGTCTGCTAAAGCAGAACAGTGCTTTTTATAAATTCAAAAAAGGAATTTGGTTTGGTTCTTGCACATGCTTTTTTTGTCCAGTGGGAAGAGAATACCATATTAAAGTACTGTATGAAGTTTCTTGTACTAGGCTACTTATTCAGCTGTTGAATCTATAGTGTGAAACAGAAAGCATGAACAGTGTAGAATAAGCTGGTTCTTTTTAGTGAATCAAACATTGTGCGTTTTTTTTTTCAGTAGTATTTGATAAATATTAATAAATTAATTATGCTTTTTTAAATACTGTTAGGATTTAGTGACATTTACAGTTGTACTGCAGAATTTCGTAGGTGCTATACAGTCATTTCAATAGGAATCCTCATGACCGTGTGTTTCGGTAAGGCTGATTTCGCTCACACAAATTTGCTGTTGACCAACAGAAAGCAGCTTAATCTAAAAGTGAGCTATGCCTAATGCATCACTACACATTTTCTGGCCAAATTTTGCCAAAAATTCACTAATGTGACCACAACTTTAGTATTTTTGTTTCTTGTATAGGCAGTTATTGGATTGCATTTGTGCCTCCTCTAAAAAGACTGTAAAAGTCATTAAAAAGTCAGGTTATTAATAAATTATTTATTATTGGAATTATCTTGTAAGTTGGCAGTGGAATTATTACTGTTTTAAATGATAGATTCTATACTGAAAGAATCATTAATGGAAACATTAAGCTAAATCTTAACTGTAATTGTAAAAATTTGTAGGATTCGCATGTTGCAGATCAATGCTGCAGAAAGTGCACTTTTCTTCTGTGGACTCACCTTCCATTAAGACTGTAGCCATATGGTACATAATGCAGTACAGAGGCTGAGATCCATCCCTGGCCAGGGCATGTGGCCCATTCTTCTTTTGGCCAACCAAAATGGGCCGGGGGTGGACAATGAAGTTGCATTGGAACCTGCATGCTTATTGCATTAAGTGCAATCAATAAATTCCTCCTTTGTGCACTGTGCTGGCACATCCCCTCCTCTGAATCTCAATAAAGTAGAGTGCTCTCCTTGTAATGAAGATTGCTGTGCAGCTTGATTACTTTTAGTGCATTCAAAGTGAGCTGCCCAGCACTGCAATTTCCCTGATGGCTCAGACTTGGTCCCCGGTTTTAAATCGCTACCTTAAAGCCGCCTCGCCTTGGAGGATCGTGACTGGCAGCCCCTTATTATTTTTCACAGGGGAACGAAAGTCGATTCTGTTTTTTGCAGTGAGTGTTTTTATGAGATAAACCCAGATCTTGCAACTTTGATTGATAAGCCAGTAGCAACTAAAACAAGAGATTTGAGTGATTTCCCAGATCGTTTTTTTCCCCACTTATTTGTTTAGGCGAAAGAGTGGGCGGCAGTCTGGGAGGAAAAACACTTAAGCTATCTTAACTCTACTTTATTGCAGTCTGTCTCATTTAGTGAGCTTGTTAAGATGACTTTGTACTTTTCTAGAACTACATGATCATTTAGCTTTATTTACGGTCCCATTTGGTCCCTTTTCAGACTCCTGGATGACACAAACCCTAGTTTGAAGATCTTTGAAGGACGCTTTTTGTCTGCCGTCCTCACTATGTTTTGGCCACATACAAAAGAGTGCACATGCAGACCAGACATGATGCGTATCATGTCGATGGGGGGCCGGGGGAAGAGTCATATTTTGTCTAGCGTCTTACCCCAGCGCAGGTTATCTCTGCATCACGGCACCAGCAGCCTGATAGAGGAAGAGCATCAACCCCCACGTTCATCCTCCCCTTGCCCCTTTTCTCACATCTTTACACACAAAAACAGATCTTTAAACCCTCTGAAGGAGTGCTGACCTCATGTGTGATCCGGTGCAAAGTACTAGTTGGCGCCTTTCAATACGTCCCCCGCAGGACCTTCTCAATTTCTCACACTTTCTCTTAGAAGAGCCCTAAGCACCTGAGTCCATTATTAACTTCCCTTTAAGCACATTGATATGCTTTGTGTTTCAGGTCAGCCCGTGCTTTACACAGGGTCAGCTTTGATGCTTAGGAGCTCAATTGCTCATCTGGCAGGGTTCCTCATCCACAGTCTTCAAGTCAATGTGAAATTGAAATCCACTAAATTTAGTTTCTTAATTCGTTGTTTTCTTTGGTCTGATTTTCCATTGTATGGCATTCCAAAGATTAAAAATGTGTGTCCTTTGTAGTCTTTCTTTAAAGTACTCTAACTCGGCCTCTTCTGAAACAACTTTCTTTTCCTGATGACATCACTAAGGCCTTGTGAGCTATTGGTTAATTTCGACCAATAGTCAAATAGTTATGTAGATTTATTTTATTAAAACTTTAGGCTTAACATTATACAGTAGATCTTAGTGTGAGTGGACCTTTATTCAATTTCCCAATGGGTAAAATCAAATAAAATATCCAAACTCAAATATGTCTGCCTAGTTTTATTGTTAATGGGTTTATGAGTTTAGTATTCCTTTTTCTTTCAAAAGGAGATCATCCTCCTTACCATTCTGGGTTTCATATCAAGGATTTTCGAGGGAGTGTTAGTCAGGATTTGTTCCTTTATAATTTCTCTGCTTATTTACTTCTCCATTTCCTGTTTCAGAAACTATTGTAATTTGTCATGAAGCCATTCGTTTATATTCCAAGCAGGGAGCTCAAGTTTATCTCAATCTGCTTTTAAATATGCATGACAGTAAAAGGCGACTGTCCTGGTTACTGGATTTTGGCTCGCGGTAAAGTCGGCTGGGGAAATTATACATGTGTCTGGTCTTGCTGTAAATATTTCAGAGAGTGTCAGAGAGTTGAAAGATGGCAGCTGCGGAAAGGATGGAGCTTGGCAGACCTCAATACACTACAATATTGAAGACATAAACTGTCAACTGTTCAACCTTATACTGTGCGGATGTATAGTTGTGCTTTTAAGCACTCTTTGTTTGATGTTGCAGCTGTGTTGCATTACATATCCCTTCAGGGATAAAGAAAGTATCTACCTCCCCATCTACCTACATCTGAAGGGAAATTACTCTATACGTCTTGATACTCCTGAGAGGTCTTGTCTGGAATCAGCTTTGAATATTTAGCATAATATCTTAGACACTCCAAACTGGCTGCACATACCCTGAGAATGACTTGTAGAATATGAAATTGAAACTGTATATGCTGAAAAAATATTAAACAGCTCAATTGTTTTCAGCATTGATAATAAGAAGAAATGCTTCTTGAGTTCCATTAGAATGACTTCTGAAGGATCATGTGACACTGAATGCTGCAGTAATGGCTGCTGAAAATTCAGCTTTGCATCACAGGAAAAAATGTTTTAAAATATATTAAAATATAACACTTTCTTGGACTTCATTGAGAGTTGTGTCTGTTGTAAGGGGTACTTCATGGTTCACTTGATGGTACCGTTATGGTTAGCATGCTGCTTATGTAGGCTACAGACCTCAAGGCAGCTCGCTAGGTTTTGCCACAGAGATAATAAGTTGCTTGCCAGATTCTTCTGTACTCTAACATGACTCTTTTTTCTCTCCTTCTCTTTCATGTTCCATCACTGGCCTTGCGGACTGCCATTTCAGGTAAGACACTTGCTGACTTTCATCATTCCCCAATAAGCCGTCATCTGTCTCTATATCGCTCCTTTTTTCTTCTCTTCACATACCCAGTGCTTTCTCACATCTCCATCAGCTGTAATTGCAGCCCTCATGCTTTTCCTGCAGTCTTTCTTCCAGGAAGTAAATATAATCAACAGTAGGCCTACCATGTTGTCAGACAGCAAAATTATGCACAAACATGCAGTGCTACACATGTTCATTATTCTCATTAGTGCAGCAGTCTGTTATTAATTTTTATTAGGGATTTCAATAGATCTTTAGTTTCATTGAGAGCAACCATTTCCCTTCTTAAAGGTACTACCTTCTATACACTATAATTTTTTTTGAAGTTGTAAGATTACTGGAGTATGTTTTACAAGAAAATACTGTTTCAGCTATTTTATTTCAAGATTTCACATGTAATTCAGTGTTTTACGTGACATTATGATTGTTTGTGTAATTTATTAGCAGTTTCTGAGAGAAAATTGTTTCTACACCAAATTTTTTGTTGATGTAGTTAGCAACATAAGAGCAAGGTGATCAAATTTCGGTTTATGTTGTTATTTGATTGTACCATTTTTCATGAAAAATGTACACTTTAAATTGGCAGCCCTAATATTTGTTATTTTCTTTCCTCTACTCTTTTCTCTCATAAGCTTAGCAGCATGCTAATTAGCAATGCTAATCCCATAGTTTCAGTTGTGGGCTTCTTGTGTACGTTGTGTATGTTGCTGGATGTCATGTCTTTTGTTGTTGTTTACCTCAGTAGACAGTTGTCTATACAGGCTGTAGACAGTAAGGCAGCTTACTAGCTTATGGAACAGAGCTAATAATTTGGTTGCCAGATTTACCAGGCTGCTCCTCTCTAGAAGATGTTAAGATTATTACAGAATTTACATACAGGTCAGAGGGTGTAATTGGATGCATTTTTATCATGTTATTTATTAATGAATATTGATAGTCACCATTTCCTTTCTTATGTTTTCTTCAGCAGTACTTCCTTTATCCCAGCCCTGTTGTAAACTGGTGTCTGCACCTGTCACGCCTTGACAGAGAAAGACAATGAGAGAATGGGATGGAATAGCAATGTGTGTGTCTGTTCTCAAGTGCTTTCATATGCAGTGTTGGCCAGTGTACGGCAGTCCTGCTGTGAACAAACAGCCCCCTCTACTCCTCAGCCAAGCGTTTGTAACATTTGTTCAGTGTCTGCTGGGTGGATGAATCAATACACAAAAAATGTGTCCAATGAGAGAAAACAACTGAAGAAGCAAAGCCATTCACTTCCAAACAGACGAATACTACCAATATTTCACTCCAAGACACATTGTTTCCATTTGTTTCATGTAACAGAGTAAAAGCCCACAGTTTCTGGAGCATCCTGTCTTTTTTTGTACTTATCCAGGAAGTTTCACATGAAAAGCAGTGCTGAGAGACACACAATCGTCATTGTGAGGAAGCTGTGTGCTTTTTTTGTCAGCGGTGGGCCTGTGCTTTTAAGCCGTCCTTTCTAAGGACGTCCTTTATCATGTATATTAAAAGCCAGGAGACAGTCTAAACAAGTCCTCTGTCTCATAAAGCGGACGTGAGGGAGAGGCCCTTTCATCTGCTGAAGCCCGTCCCTTCCTGTAAACCTCCTAGCGCCCTCTCCAGCACCTCACTCCCCGGTCTAAATGGCTTTTTTATTGGGTCCTATCTCATGGGAGTGGGTGCTCGTCCCATTACTGAGCATGTATCCCAGCTGGCTTTGCACTGGCATAGCTCATAATGAAACATAATGTGGAGGGCACGGTCTAACAGAATGCTAATATTTGTTGTTGTGCATTCTTCAAAGTGAACGATGCAGTTTTTATTCTCCATCAGCTGTTTATTTATTTATTTTTATCTTGGCCTGGTGCTAACTCAGCGCTAACGGGCCACTTCATTAAAGCAGAGTGCCGTAGTGTCAGAGCCAAACACTGCGGCCTTTGTATTGGTTAATAGGATTTTTATGCTCCCCCTGCCCTCGAAATGTTTTAACTATTAATTTTCCCAGAACTGTTAAAGAGCTGTGGCTGGGAAAGTTCACCTAACTGCTTTAGTATGTCTTGTTACGGTGGGTGGGTGTGCGTTGTGTGTGTGTTAAAAATTGATATTTTTATTTTACAGAGTAATAGAAAAAAATACGGTTATAATGACAAAAGATGTCTTCGTTATTCAAATTTCCAAAATTATGCATCTTTAAAGACAAATAGAGTCATTTCTGCGCTGTTCAGTCAACTTATGAAAAGCCTACCTATTGTTGTTTCCGTATGTTATTTTTTTTTATTTTTTTGACAATGACAGAGACAGTCACCTTTTCCAAACCGACAGACTCACCCAGACCAATGACACAGACATAGAGCCTGTAACATTTTCAGAGGACACGTCTGAGGCAGTGCTTACCTTTAAATCATGCTGATTAGCTTGTTTATTTAGGTTTCACCCTTGCATTTAACCTTGACATTTGATATTTAGCATGCTACGGTTCTGTACACCCTTTCTATGATATGTTTTGTGTAATTTGATCTTTCATTGCATTTGCCCATAATTTAATTTAATTTAATTTTATCTTCATGGTTTCAATTCTGTTTTCACTCTCAATTCATATGTATTGCTCATCACACTCACAGCTCACATTCTCATGACTTCTTGCTCTCCTGGGAATGCTAGCAGGTCATGCTAAAGCGGGTCAGTTTGAACCTGTCTCCTGTCAATGGAAGACAAAACATAGTGTCAGTCTTGACACATCGCTGACTGAAAAAACACATTCAGTCAGAGCTGACAGATATAGAAATCCTTTCCAGTCCATTTTGCAGCTTTAAAAAGCGTTTTATCTTATCCAGCTGGTGTCATTATACGCATGTTTCTCTTTGCCTGTAGTGATAGGCCATGTGTTTGACAGGTCATCCTGATCACTGGTGGAGATGCTCGTCCTCTATAGATTACAGATGAGTGGCTTCTCTGTGCCGGATCCTGTTTCTCTCGAGACTCATTCAAGAGAGCCTTTTGAAGTGTCCGCTGTCATAGCGAGAGAGGGGGAGAGACTAAGTGGACCAGGCCCGGGAGGGGAGGTGAAGGGGTGTAGGAATGCAGATTTCATACTCATTCAGATAATGAGATTAGGGACATGCCGTCTGAGGCAGGAATTCCAGCGATTCTGTTTCCACCCACAGGCCTCGGCTGATCTGCCAAGGTGCCCTGTTCTTTTTATCTCTACTTCCTCACCTCTTACCTTACTTTTTCTTTCTTATTAAGGGTCTAGAAATCGAGGACAAAAGAAATTTCTTTTAACCCAAATGATTTGATTTCTCGGCACTGCAGGTGTGCAGCCTGAAGATTGCAGGGCGTCCACTTTTTAAAAGGTTTAAATGATGAATGAACCCATGATTCTTGGCCTTAATGCTTGCCGTGGGAATAGTTCACCAAAAGAATGAAAAAATAACATTTACTCGCCTTCATGTCATTCTGCAAAAAGGACAAAAAAAGGACAAAAAATAAAATCAATAAAAAAAGCTGGGCAATCTGTGAAGTTATTGTTGTGTTCGTGTTGTGTTCTGTCCATGTCTTAGTTTTACCTCTTGTATGCCCATATTTGGTTCTGTTCCTGTTCCTGTCCTTATCGTTTCATTATGAGTTCTAGGGCAGTGTATCACCAGCAAAGTCACGATACGTATCACGCACTTCAGAAGAATTTAGTAAAACAGCTGTTTATTAAATACTGCATGCTATAGGGCCATTGCTAACTATTGGCAGAGCAGGCAGTTGACCTCTGCATTATGAAGGGCCTCCATGACTGTACCACAGTATAATATAGGTATAATGGCATATGTTTAATGTTTACATTGGGCACTCCCCACCAGGTAAAATATTCTGATTGCTTGCATCTTGTTTTTAAGCCCATAAATAATAATGTACTCATTCTAATTTATATTGTAATGTACTCATATTAATATATTAAAAAATCATCTTAACATTGCTGGTAGGTTATCATTGCACAAATTAACGCACTCTCTACATTTAAAAAATAAAAATGAGAAGCGTTATAAACTAATGTGCACACACACGCTCAGTCGCTTGCATAGATCACGTTGCGGCCGCACACAGACATTCAGCAACAAACTTTTTAGCTCCGCCCCACAATTTTATCAATAAATAGCTTAATCGCACAAGAGCTACATTATCTTTCTTTCAACAAGGAGCTGGTAACATCGTTTCTAAAGAATTAAAGCCACAGCTTCGCTGTTAATACGATGGTTGTTCATACATACACATCATCTCTCTCTCTCTCTCTCTCTCTCTCTCTCTCTCTCTCTCTCTCTCATAAATAAACACTTAATGAATTTTCTGAGAATAGAATATTGACGCGGAGATCGCTAAACTGCAACCTAACCGGTGTTAGAAAGCAAGCACGTTTATCCATAGAGAAGAGAGAACGTGCGTACTCATGGTTGCCAGGTTGACAAAGATAATTAACACACTTAGCAGATATTTCCGTATTGTGTAAGTGGGAAGTGCAAGTTTTGTTCCGTATTGTGCAAGTTACGACTCTTTATATCAGGCAACCCAGTTGTGTTCCTCTGCGGCCAGATTAAACATTGTTGTAGCCTATATATTATGCTCTATTCTTAATTTTTTTAGAAATGTTCTACTCCATTTTAAGGTGTTCTTGTATTCAAATTAATCGCGGTCACTGCTGCACACATGCCACAATATCAATACACGTATCGTCAAATCTCTGTGACGATACATCATCGTATCGATGCATCGAACACAGCAGTAATGAGTTCATTTGTGTCCAGCTGTGTTTGTTTAATTATCTCGTTAACATTTATTACTTAAGCCCTGTGTTTTCTATGGTCCTGGTTCCGGTATTAACATCGATGTTGTGTTTCTGTGAATCTTCTGTCTTTTTACCCCATTTGGACTATTTATTAAATACTTAAGTTTGAGTTTATCCTCGTCTCTAGTGTTCTTCGTTTTGTCACAGTCTGCAATCGTGATAATCGTGGCCAATCACACAATTTGCATGCACAAACACACACACACACACACACACACACACACACACACACACACACACACACACACACACACACACACACACACACACACACACACACACACACACACACACACACACACACACACACACACACACACACACACACACACACACATTTGTTTTTTGTGAATTGTGGGGACATTCCATAGGGGTAATGGTTTTTATACTGTACAAACTGTATGTGCTATTGCCCTACACCAACCCTACACCTAACCCTACCCCTTACAGGAAAATTTCTGCATTTTTACTTTCTCAAAAAAACTAACTCTGTGTGATTTACAAGCAAAATGGGGACATGGGGTAATGTCCTCATCCTTGTAATACCTATGTCATACCCATGTCATTATACAAATTTGTGTCCTCACAATAATGCCACGCGTGCGCACACACACACACACACACACACACACACACACACACACGCACACAAAGTGTAAATTGTCATGCATACACACACAAAAAAGAAATATGGTGCATTTTATTGTCTGACTGTGCAGTGATACGGTGACCAATCACACATGGTACTTTTTTTAGTTTTTATTTCATTTTGAGGCATAAATTGTCATGCACAAAAGAGAAAAGGAATATACAACTTATTGTTATTGGCAGTATTTATTTATTTATGCATTCATTCATTCAATTAATTAATTCATTTATTTTATTTACTTATTTATTTACAGACTTCTTAGTAATTTTAACTTTCACATAATGACCCAACTATTTAACCAGTGTCTGTGTGTTAGTGTGCCTGTCTTTTGCATATCAGGTACACACAGGGCACACGTCTTTTTCTTTGTGTGTTTAATGTCTGTGTCGTCTGGTGACTCTGGTAGCTGGTGGGTGTTTTTGTCTAGTGCAGGTAACATGAGCGTTTTGGGTGACGGGGCTCAGCCAATCCATCCATTCACCCAAAATGGAAGTCACAAGATCCATTGTCCCACCCATTTTCCACAACAAGGGGAAATAATATATGGAGAAAGTGTCCCTTTGCCATCCTTCATGGCATCTACAAAAGCCGGAACGCACAGTTATAATTCTTGTCCCTCATGGATAACTTCCGGCTCTTTAGATTTTCTCCTTTTTGTAACGTTAGCTCACTTTTGTCTTTTTCATCTTGTCAGTGCAAGGCGGTCAGTTACTTCACAGTCACTTCAAAAGACATTGCACAAAGACTAAATGTCAGCTGGGAAGGTGCTGTCTTTGTGTGGTAGTAAATGTATAGAGGAAGGGGACCTGTGCAGACTTGTCTGAGTGTTCTTGTGTTAACCTGCTCAGCATTCCTCTCAGAGGAGCTGTACGGAGGGGGAAAAGAATCCACAGCTCTGAGCTATACATTTCCAGCACTCACACTTTATTAGCCTGTTATGTGAGAACGGGCACTGGATAAACCAGATGTCTGCCACTTTTTCCTGAATTCCTGCTGTCATTATGTAGTTAGACGTTCTCGGGTTTCGCTCCGCTTTATGTCAGACCTCGCAGAGCTATAAATAACAATTTGTAGCTCTTCCGTTTTGTAATCTAATCAGATTTGCACCATTTGCCGCATTTTGAAATCGATTATGCTTTTCCCATGCTTTTGAAATAAATATGGGGTCCAAAATGTCTGGGATTCAGAATTTAGGGATGAAGTGATTTCAAAATTACATCTGATAAGTGAATAATTATTTAATCAATATTAAAAGTCTGTATTGTAAATATAGTAAAAATTACTTATTTATTTATTTAGTTAGTTAGTTAGTTAGTTAGTTAGTTGATTTTCATCTGTTTTATAAATATTTTATTCAGATGTAGTCTATAATAATATCATATATATATATATATATATATATATATATATATGAAAATAAATCTGCATTATTTATCCTTTTGATCTTTCACTCAAAAAATTCACAAAATTCTAACCTATCATTGAAGTAAAACAATTGAAAGTGGGGAGAAAATCTCATGATGAAATAAACGTCTTTCTCCAATGAATGTTGGCCGCAATTATTTCTTATGAGTAAAATATCTCTGAAGTATATTCCCATTCATGTTTACATTTTTTAGCACACCAGGGTGACTAGGAGCATGAAATTGTCCAGCCATGACTTCCTGTTCCAGAGGATTATAAATATGAGGAACACAAATGCCGAATTCCCTTAATCATCCATCATAATGTGAAAAACAAATATAGTTCTGTTGTGCAGAACAAGATTGTTGAGCATCACAAAATAAATAGAAAGTGGCTGTAAGAAAAGAGTTAAAGCATTGAAAATCCCCATTTCCACCATCAGGGCAATAATTAAGAAGCTCCTATAAACTAAAGATGTTACAAATCTCCCTGGAAGAGGACGTGTGTCTATATCGTCCTAATGCACGGTGAGGAGGAGAGTTTGAGTGGCCAAAGACTCTCCAAGGATCACAGCTGGAGAATTGTAGAGATTAGTTGAGTCTTGGGGTCAGAAACCTAAAAATAAATATATCACACAGCCCCTACATCACCACATGTTGTTTGGGAGGGTTTCAAGGGAAATTCTCCTAGCTCATCCAAAAACAAACTCCAACATATTCAGTTGTCAGACACGACTGGAACTTCAAATAGCACTGGCTTCTATGGTCAGATAGAAAAAAAGAGCTTTTTGGCAGCAAACCCACCAGATGAGTTTCGTACAAACAGGGATAAAAAAGTAACCCATGTCCACGTTTAAATATACTGGTAAATCTTTAATGTTGTGGGCCTGTTTTTCTGCCAGAGGTCCTGAACATCTTGTTCAGATGCATAGCATCATGGATTCAATCAAAATCTTATGATGGACCTTGTTTGGATCTTCCACCAGGACAACAATCCAAAACAAACATCAAAATAAACACAAAAATGGGTCACTGTGCACAAAATGAATCTTTTACCATGGCTGTCTCAGTCCTCTGACCTGAACCCTACAGAAAATGAGTGGGGTGAACTAAAGAGAATAAGTACTAACATGGAGCTGTGAATCTGAAGGATCTGGAGAGATTCTGTATGAAGAAAATGGTCTCTGATCTCTTGTCAGGTGTTCTCCAAACTCTTCAAGCATTATAGGAGAAAACTCAGAGCTGTTACCCTGGGAAAAGGACGTTGCAATATTTGGGTGCCAATAATTGTGCCCAACATGAACTAGAGAAAGCATTTATTTCACAGTGAGATTTTCCCCCCACTTTCAATTGTTTTACTTCAATGATAGGTTGGAATTTTGTGAATTTTTCGAATGAAAATTAAAAATGATAAACAATGCAGATTTATTTTCACAGCCGCCTTTGCTCATATTTGCCAAGGGTGCCAATATTAGTGGAAGGCACTGTATATTTCATTAAAAAAATTACTTTTTATACATTTTATTCACTAGTGGTCTCTGGCTTTTTAAATTTTTCCTCAGAATTTTTCTTTTTTAATGGTTGCTTGGTCATCTGCTGTGGTTCCTTTGATTTGCAGTATTTTTCACCTCACTATTTAAATCACCTTGTGCGGCCAGTGCGGCATGTTTCGCTGATTTGCACACTGCACCATGTTGTATGGAGCTTTTCAACACTTTAATGAGCCTCTCTTGAGCAGCGAGAGTCAAGCCTACCCATAAGCTCCAGTCCCTATGGAAACATAAGTGGCCATTGTTTGCAGAGGGTGCGTTTGCCGAATGCAAACTGGAGACGAGCCCGAAATTCTGGGGCAAGCTGACCATGCTTGCACAGCAGGAGAGCACCCTCTTCCTCGCTCTCTTTCCATTGCTTGTTCTCTCCCAACCCTTCTCTTTTTCCTGTATCCCAGTCCCAGTCTCAGCATCACTATTAAATGGATTAGCTGTGCTTTGGGATCAAGCTTCTGTGTGGGAAGAATAAATTGCATTGTTTTCTTACGGAAGGGATACTGACATCATTTGAGGGCTTGAAGCAGGAAGAGTCTGGGAGTGAGAATGCAACATTTCCTCTCTTGGATCAATAACCTGGATGTCCATAATGACAAAAGAGAAAATATTTAGAGAGCTGGAGGAAATCATGTTTTTGACGGGAACATTTTAACAAATTGGCTTCACAAAAAAAGATTTTTGTTTATATACAGTACACACACACACACACACACACACACACACATATATATATATATATATATATACAGTATAAATACATACATACAGTTGTGCTCATAAGTTTACATACCCCTTGCAGAATGTGCAAAATGTTAATAATTGAAACAAAATAAGAGGGATCATGAAAATTGCATGTTATTTTTTATTTAGTACGGTGCTGAATTAGCTATTTCACATAAAAGATGTTTACATATACTCCACAAGACAAAATAATAACTGAATTTAGAAAAATGACCCCATTCAAAAGTTTACATACCCTTGAATCTTAATACTGTGTGTCATTTCCTGGATGATCCACGACTGTTTTTATGTTTTGTGATAGTTGTTCATGAGTCCCTCGTTGATCCTGAGCAGTTCAACTGCCTGCTGTTCTTAAGAAAATCCTCCAGCTCCTGCACGTTCTTTGGTTTTCCAGCATCTTCTGCATGTTTGAACCCTTTCCATCATTGACTTTATGATTTTGAAATCCATCTTTTAACACTGAGGACAATTGAGGGAGTCATGCATAACTATTACAAAAGGTGAAAACGTACTGACGCTCAAGAAGGTCACACAATGTATTAAGAGACGGGGGTGTAAACTTTTTAAATTGGATGATCAGGGTAAATTGTACTTATTTTGTCTTCTTAGAAACATGTAAGTATTTATGTACTGTGGAATATTGGAATATTGGACTATTTTAACATTGAAAAAAAGAGTTACTTTTTCACCTTTAGCACAATTACAACTTGTCTTGAAAGAAGATGTTTGTGGGAATGAAGATAAAACTTCATTATTACTGTGTCATCATGAGTGGGTGTTGTTCTTAGATACTTTATAAGAGATTTTGCCTTTCAGGTGCTTTTGTACATTGTTTTTTTTTTAATCTTGTCTGTGACACTGAAGCCTAGAACTTCTTAAATGGATATTATCTTGGCTTCTCACAGATGTGCTATTTGTTTGTGTCCAAAGTACTTGTGTTTCCATAAATGGAAGTGCATTTGTGCTAGAAGAGTGAAACATTTCTCAGCGGTGACATCCAGGGAGAGGTTGTCCACATTCATTTTGAAAACAAATGAAGAGAAATAATTGGATCGGCTTGTCTCTTTTGGGTACATTTGATTACTCCCAAGTTACTTGATGTTCTGCCCTCTGAACTGGTTTACAGATGAGCGAAAACAAATCATCTATTGTCAAGCAATAGATTCCCTTGAATGGTCAGATGAGTACAAGACCTCATATGGGCCAAAAAGCTTTTTGTTGTCTCAGTCTTAATGCTTCACTGCAGCAGTTAATACAAAATACGGCCCTCTGAACTTGATGAACTCTGGCAGAGTCTAATTCATGGTCATCCTGTAGGTTCATGAAGGATGAATATTTCTAAAACTTCCAGCATTGTTGATGAAACCCAAGCTCGATATCCTCATTACTATAGTGCATGGCCTGAAAACACAAACACACACATGCATGAATCATCTGACTCGTATGGAACAAGTGGAAGTTTAGTCTAGTGCTGATTCCACTGAGATAATAATACTCGACTCTGCAACGTCTGTTTTCTGCCCCAGTGAACATGTTAATTGCATGCTTGTATGTTAAAATTTAATATAGAAACCATTAAGAAGCTGATACGATTAACATTGGAGAGGGACATCTGTTTGCACGACCTTTAATATTGAAACCCAGTCATTTTCTACTTCTAGTTTTGTGTTATCCCCTACATTATTAATAGCACAATCTATTTAGTCATTTGAAAGAAACACGCTCTGCTCAGCCAGCATCACTGAAACAAATCGAAACAGCAAGGTAAAAAACAAAGAATTTATTATGTATTTACTTATTTTAATTTATTTATAAAGACCTTTTTTAAATGTGCTATTGCAGCACAATGGTATTCTTTGAAATACCCATATTTAATTTAATTCAATTGTAATAATTTTTTTTTCTTTAATTTACGTTACATTAAGTTGCGTTAAGTTACATTAAGTTACGTTAACTTACGTTAATTATTATTTCATTTTAAGGAAGTTTCTTACATGGCCAAAAGTATTTTGACTTTTTTTTTTAATAGTAAATTGATCAGTCTTTGCCTTTCACTTAATTTTGTAACGTGAATGCAAAGATTTCTAGTTCTTTGTAAAGAACGTGTAATCATAGTTTTGATAATCATATTCATATTTCAGCAAGAAAGCAATGCCTTTCATCTTTCAAACACTATTTGTATGTTATCACCAAGCTTTAGGTGGGTTGAAGTCTGTGTGATTACCTACTTAGCAGAGTGACAATTCTTCTACGGTCATTACTCGGTCTTTTAGTCCTGTCACTAAGCTTGGCGTTTTTCGTAATGTTCAGTCCTTCACTCCTCTAGTATTACTGTCTAATGCTGTCATTTATACCCCATTTAGCCTCTCGGTGGGCATATGAGTCACTTGGCGATCTTTCTTTCTCCCAGGTATGTGAAATGGCACTTTGCTGCCCTCTAAAAAGCAGCTCTATTATGCTCTGTAAAGCTGGCACTGCTTTCAGACGCCTCAGACCTTCCACTTAATCAGAGCTGAATTGACAAAGTCAGACGCAAAGAGGAAAAGTAAGCGAGTTTGTATGCAGTGCAGGTGCCAAAAAGACTATGGATTCAGCAGCCGCCTCCGTTATCCGCTTCTTTTTGAACTTCTAAGCAGTAATGCTGACCTCGGTGGGGAGACACGGAAAGAGCAATGCATCTTGGGAAGCGTTCCATGAGTCACTGCTTTCATTAGGTTAATGCGATGCTGAAACTGCATTACTTATAATGACCCTTGGATCTGTCAGCGGGTCGAGGGTCTTACTTTGGATTATGTAAATAAAACGGCGGGGATACACTGAAGGAAGAAGAGATACCAAGTAACAATCTCTGACAGTGCAGAAGCCCAAGAAAGAAAAAGCTGTTTTTGCTTGATTGGTTTTCTGTCTTCTGTCCAGTGACTGAAGCTAAAGCCAGTGTTTAATCTCCTTCTTTATTGCCAGGGAGAACACTTAGAGAGATTGCTTCTGAGGTGACCTCTATCAGAATGCTGGTGCACCTCCGGGCCTTCAGTAATGTAGCGCCTCTAATGGTCTGCTGGATAGTGACATCTGTTAAGTGTTACATCATATGTTCACATTATTTTCATCTCCTATTGCGATGCAGATGATCCACCATTCTGAAAGGGGACAGAAGAATTGGATTTCCCAATTAATGCTGCTGTATGATAGGTAAAGGTGGCTTAACCCCATTAAGCTGAACGTCATTGTACACTGTTTTCTTTAGCAGAAAATAAATAAGGTGCAAACTCCATTAATTTTCATTGAACTACAAGACAAGACAAAGTGATAAAGATTGATTGCAACCTTTTCGAGGGGCTGCTTTATCTGTAGGCTGAGGAGAGAGAGACAGGAGGAGACCTCGGCTCTAATCAGGTCTGATGAATAGCGAGACTATTTAATCATCCTTACCTGACCTCATGCTTATGTATGCTTGGGATCTGCTGGAGAATTTTTTTTTTATTAATATTTTATTTTTTCAACTTTGATGGGCAATTTCAGCATGGCTTATTACACAGACGATTGCAATCTTGCAATATAGAAGATTGATATCAAAACTTAGGTTGAAAACTTTTATTTTTAATTATATGCATTCAATTTTTGTTGTCATTTATTTAGTGTGTATACGTTCAGAAGTTTAAGATGAAGTTTTATTTAGCAAGAACATTAAATATAACTGTTCTTTGAAAAAAAAAAAAAAAAAAAATATATATATATATATATATATATATATATATATATATATATATAAACCACATTTTCCACCAGAATATTAAGTGGCATTAATATTAGCATTTTCAACATTGATAATAATAAGAATATTGTATCATGTATCATATATATATATATATATATATATATATATATATATATATATATATATATA
Source organism: Acrossocheilus fasciatus (assembly GCA_036784905.1). Lineage (NCBI taxonomy): Eukaryota > Metazoa > Chordata > Actinopteri > Cypriniformes > Cyprinidae > Acrossocheilus > Acrossocheilus fasciatus. The sequence continues at coordinate 14,705,849 of CM071960.1, forward strand.
TATATATATATATACAGGGGCGTAGTTTGTGGGGGGGATGGGGGGGAGGTAACCCCCCCAATAACCAAAACTAGCAAGTACAACCCCCCCAATATTTATACCATGGTTAATGGAAACTTAGAATCAGGCCATTTATTAATTATTTGAATCGCGCCTTCGGCGCTTTTATAGGCGCTAACCTCATGTAAGAACCGAACGGAGCGCTTATCAGCACAACATGACTGAAGCGCGGTTCTTTTAATTGTGCACGAGCGGCGCGCCGAATCACCCTATACTCTGTGCGCGTTCACCAGCGCGCTCCAGAAGTGGGAGAAGATTTGCGCGAGCCATTCCTATCACGAAGCTGATGGTAAAATATGTGATCTATTTGAATTCTATTGAGAAACTGCCACTTTAAAATGCTATGGAGTAAGTCGAAAATTATCTAAAAAAAGGCACAAACTAAAAAGACTGATGAAAAAAGGAGAAAACAATCTTGCACCAGCACTAACATAATATTAAAATATTTTTAAACTACTCATGACCACCTTTACTATAATTTATCACGTTTTACTGTAGGCTTATTTATTGTGGTACATTTTGTCTAACTTGTAGAATTTATAATAGATAATCTGTTAAGGGAATAGATTTTTCCCTAAAGATTTATATTACAACTGTGGCATGTTGTAGCTATTGTTTCTAAAGACTGTTGTTTCTCATAACAAGTCCATAACAATATAGATTAATAAAAAAGTCATTATTGGCCTGGTAATGATTAATAGGCTAGCCTTATTATAACAAACATGGGCGTTGCTAGGCCATTTATGGGGGGCTTTAGCAGCAGAATTCGGCTCCTCCTCATCTTTCTGCGCGTTCTTCAATCCACAGACCGCGGTGGCGCAGAGGAGAGGACAAGGTGTGTTTATCGATAGACTGTTATAATATCTACATCTATGCAGTTCTTTGTCATAAATACAGTTTACAAAAAGTCATGGGAGAGCAATCGGTTTCCAATCTACTGTAAAGTTTTTGCTGCATTCACCACTCATCAATCACACCACAGCTGTTTCCTTCAGCGAAAGCCCTTAACACATATGAACGCATACTTTATAAAACGATCATGTTATTGCTATTTTCATTTGAAAATAAAGCTTTCAATATAGAACATAATACTACAGTGCTTGTGGCATTAACTACCATACAGTTTTGCATAGAAATGATTAAAGACAGTGACAGACAGCACTCAGTCAGTGCACTCATTTTAATTGCATATCAGAGTGACTGACAGAGATTGAAACATTGTGTGTGTGTGTGTGTGTGTGTGTGTGTGTGTTTTGTATTAATTTAAAAAAATATATATATATATATTGTTTGAATTGAATTTATGTAGAACGGTTCTACAATTTTTTGTACAAATTTTCAATCAATTTTTTTTTTGTAAATATTATTTTTTTATTATTCTACCCTCATTGGGGGCTGAGCCCCCCTAAAATGAAAATCCTAGAATCGTCCCTGATAACAAATGCTACAGTTAAGAACTATGGTACTTTTTCATAAGAGCAAGTACAAGTTGAGAGCCAATGGGTTCTAATGATGAGCGATGGAAAAACCTGCCTTCAGATATTCCAATGATGGCAGATTAAATCATTAAGAGCCTCATGAACTGTTAAGGAGTAACAAATAAACAATATCAATATGAGAAAATGTTAAGGTAGATTGACTTCCCATGGCGTGTTGAATTAGAACATTCTGTCAAACTATAGCCGAAGTGTCTAAATAATATAAAATACATTATATATCCTATATAAACAAGTAATTGTTAACTAGCCTATTACTTTATTGCAGTTACGTTATCAACCAACTTTGCATGTGTGGTGGATAGCACAAAACACCATTTTACAAAAATAAACATTTAAGCAAACAAACAAACAAATAAATAAACCTTAAGAGGGGGCATGACCTGGGGTCCACTTCAACCCCCCCAATGTTCAAACCAAAACTACGCCCTTGTATATATATATATATATATATAATGTGACGGATCGACGGCCCTCCCCCTCATCATCATCACCACCCCGTCCCCTATTCGCCGCCCTTCACCAGGCTCCCGACTGGAGTGGGTGGATGAGAGGAGGGGCGTGGGACTAACGTGGGCTGGCGGCGTGTGATGAGGCACAGCTGGACTGAATTAAGCCTCATCACCGCCGCCGTTAAATGCCGAGCGCGCCTCTCCTCGGGAGACCGGTCTCTTCCCCCGTGCATGCACGCTGGTGTCCTCGTGGGTCCAGGAAGGGTGCGTCGAGGGACATCGCGCCGCCGAGGATGTGAGCCGCGGAACCTCCAGGGTCATCGTGCAAGCCGCACCCGTATAACGGCCGTCGGGCCAGGATGCCGGGCCGTCCATCCCGCCAATGGGCCAGTAAGTGGCACAGGAAGAGCCGCCGCTCCAGAGAAGCCGCCGCCCCTCGTGCCCCGGACCGCGGGAGCGTGTGCGGCCACAAGACTCCGCCCCTTGCCTGGACCCTTCCCTTTTGGAACACTGCCCTCCTTCACGAGCCCCGCAGCACATCGAGGACACCAGATCCCCCCCCTCTTTGGACACTTCTTCCCCCCTGAACACTTTATTTTTATTATTTTTGTTCAATAAAAACCTCTCCGAGGCCTGACGCCACACCCACTGTGTCTGTCGTTGGCTCCTCCCGTCACAATATATGTGTGTGTGTGTGTGTGTGTGTGTATATATCATTTGTCTGTCTGTGTATATATCATATATACATATACAGTATGCATACTGTAATGATTGCATTGATAATGCTAATAATCCATGATAATTCAAGTAAATTGTTGAATTGGAACAGACAGTTTGAACTTTCAGTCAATCTTTAAATGAGAGACACTATTCAAACACCTCTATCATTTCGCTTTTGTATTTGTGATAAAAGGAAGAATCCTGAAACTAGTATAATGACACCTCTTTAGACAACCTAAGTGGCAAATAAAAAATGCATTAAAGTTAGTTCACCAAAAATTGAAAATTCTGTCAATAGGTACTCACCCTCATGTCGTTCCAAACCCGTAAGACATTCGATCATCTTAAGAACACAAATTAAGATATTTTTGATGGTACTCTCGCAAATGTGTGTCGAAGACTGAAACGAAAGAGAAGAAATTGTTGAATGAAGTCATTATTTTTGTTTTCTTTACAGTATTCTCGTAGCTTCATAAAATTAAGGTTGAACCACTGATGTCAAATGGACTATTTTAACGATGTCCTTGCTACCTTTCTGGGTCTTGAACGTGTCAGTTGCGTTGCTGTCTATGCAGGGTCAGAAAGCGCTCGGATTTCATCAAAAATATCTTAATTTGTGTTCTGATTATGAGCAAAGGTTTTACGAGTTTGAAACGACATGAGGGTGAGTAATTAATGACAGAAATTTCATTTTTGGGTGAACTATCTCTTTTTCCTGTAGCTCAAATAGTAGAGCATGGCGCTAGCAACGCCAAGATCATGGGTTCGATTCCCAGGGAAAGCAAGAGCTAATAAAATGTAAAAACTGTAACTTGAATGCAATGTAAGTCGCTTTGGATAAAAGCGTCTGCTAAATGCATAAATGTAAATGTAAATGTAAATGACTGAATTTCCTAACAATTTTACATAAACGCAGCATAATCAAAGCGTCTGCCAAAAACATAATAGATCATAAATATTTGTTATAGCACCTAGCTATAACATTGCATTTACATTTAGCAGACACTTTTGTTATCTAGTGCAAACTCGAACAGTGCAAATCAGGCCAGAAATTCTTCCAGAGGTGAAAGTTTTATTGCTCCAGATGTGTTGTTAAACAGAAATGTGGCATAACTAACCATTTCCAACCTGTTCCTACGTGCAGTTAGAGCTACGTTAACATCCCAAAAGCTCAGTCTAGTTACGATCCCCAATAAGCCAGTCATCCTCAGGCTGTTGTGTGTGTGTGGCTGTGTTTGTATATCGCCTGGGGTCGTGCAGATTCATGCTAATGCTGGGTCGTGCCCTCGCGGCTGCTAGGACACCGAGCGGAGCTGACAGATTTGTGTGCCATTTGATTGGGAAGATTAAAAGCAGTTTGCTGTAATAGCAGGGGTTTTAGTGCCATTAAATGAGTCTATTTGGTTGGAGGCATGGAGCTGCTCTCTCACAAGTGGATTCACCCTCGTTAGCGCAGCGCATGAAAAATGATTAGCGTTATAAAATCCTGCCAGGAGGCGGGGGAGAGGGAGGTCCAGGAAGAATGCAATGTCATTGTGGGCCCCTTCATTTGAGAAGGTTTAATGCTAGCGTACCCTAATGAAAATATGTCATGCAGAAGGAGGGACATTTTGTTTAAATTGTTCAGCTTTAATTCCTCTAACTTGTGGATGTTTTTCTAGGTTTATTTGGGATTATATCTGATTCATGCCTTAGAGGAAGTCTCACTGCTCAGTCAGCTAGTGCAGCGTGCCAATGAGAGAATTAGCAGCCTTCTTATTTCTTTCTTTTAACTCCAAGTCTTCAAATTGTCGGTGCATACCAGTGTGTAATGAGATTTGTGAGTCTGTGGGAGAGCATGTCTTCCCAGAATGCTCTCTGCCCTTTAACCTTTACCTCTCATTTGACTCTGCCTCATTACCATAAAACAGAAGCTTTCAAACTTTAAAATGTTCCCAATATGATGTTCTATAGTGAGGACTAATATATTATGGTAACTATATATTTTCATGTATAAAGACCCATTTATTTATAACTTTGGGTGTGTTATGTAACAATATAATATAATATCATTGTTATATGACATTATATATTACAGTATAATACAATATAATTAATAATATTTAAAATTTGACAGCCCTGAAAAAAAAAAAAAAAAAACTAGTGAGGACTAAAATATTATGGTAAGCCTATATGGTATATATGTCCATGTATAAAGATCTATTTATTTATAACTTAGTGTTTATCATTTTTGTTATTTTTAACTTTATCTTATATTTGTTTCTATATTTTATTTTTTTTATTATACTTAAGTTATATTATATTATATTATATTGCCCAATGTAGGTAACAAAAAGTAATTTTTTTTTATTTTATTTTATTTTATGTAATATTTCAGGTATATACTGTATTTTTACTGTGCTAATGCCAAAGCAAATTATGAAATTAATTTGATAGCATAGCTTTTTTTCTTACCGTAAGTGAACACAATAACTTTGGCCCTGAAAAAAAAAAGATAGACAGACAGACAGACAGACAGACAGATAGACAGATAGGTAGCACAGTTTTTATGGGTAATGGAGTGAATGAGGAGGATCCTGGGAAATGTGTAAGCTGTCTGTCTTAGCTGACTTTCCCACTGACTATAAAGAGAACAGACTCTCTCTGGCTTGTCTGTGTGTGGCATATCTATCATCATTCACAGAGGGCCAGGCTGTAGGAATCCGCCCCATAAAGCTGCCGAGAACCCCTCTGTCTCTCTGCTCCCAGGCATGATGTGCTGTGATGTGGGGAGGTTTTCACTGGAGGGCTTTCAGATGCTCCGTGTCAAGACCACTGTTTGAGTCTGTGTCTAACTCAAAATAAGTCACCCCTGGTCCTTGCTCTAGCTGCTTTTAATGAGCCGAGTGTCTCGCGCCAATTTATAACTTAGAGTAAATCGAATTTGTGTTGTAGCCTCACCGAATCGATCACTTAAATTTGTATGCTGCCAGTGAGTGGGCAACTTGTCACAAAGTTATAATTTGTGCCCAAATGCACTGATTTATGAGGATATGAAACCTCTCACTTATTTAAACTGATTAAAGGCCAAGATTTTCTCTTCATGGCGCCTTGTAGACACTCATGATGGATTATTTAATCTGACCACTCACACTAAATGAAACAAGACTGTCCTAAAATGATTGGGAATTAGAGCTGTATAGCATGAAATTACAATATTGTGAGAGTATGTGCTCTGAATGAAACGGGTCCTTTTGCGTTTCCATCCATATCATGTAGTTATACCCACTGTTGGCTATGAATGCAAATGAAGACGGACCTTAGAAGCAATACGCAATGTCTTCATGAGAGTCGTAGAGTAGAGACACATGCAAGTCACTGCATGTCTTAACTCTTTATTCAAACTCAAGGCCAGTTTTTCACTTTCCTTTAGTTCCAAGTATGTATGTAAATGAATTATCTTCCTATCTGTCTTTCTGTCTGTCTTATTTTATTTTTCTAAATGTAATATTTAGGTTTGATATTGTCATTTATATTATCTTTCATCCATCTGTTTATCCGTCCGTCTTTTATTTTTCTAAATGTAATATTTGTCTTTTATTGTTATATATATCATCTATCCTTCTATTCATCTGTCTGTCTGTCTGTCTTATTTTATTTTCTAGCTATCTGTCTGTCTATCCAGCTATCTGTCTATCCGCCTATCTGACTGTCCGTCTGTCTTTCCGTCTATCTATCTTTCTGTCAGTCTGCCTAATCTGTCTCTCTGTCTATCTTATTTTTTAAATTTGATATTTAGATTTAATATTGTCATTTATATTATCTAACTGTCTTTCTATAATTCTGTCCACCTGTCAAACCGTTGTGTTTGTATAGCTCTAGTCTGATGTAGATTTTGTGTAAGCAGTATGTGTTTAAAAAGGCTGTGGCTTGTTCTTGATGTACCCGTATTATGCTACCTGCTTATTCTCAAGGCCTGTTTGAGTTTAAGAGGATTTAACGGGATTGTTTGGTCACAATTACACAATAGAGTAGAAATTTTTGCCAAGTCTGCCCCACTTGAACATAGTTGAATGGAGAATAGCTTAGCCACATGACTTCACGGCTCCGCTTAACTCTGTTATGTGATGTCAAGCCAAAAAATGAGCTGATTTACATAAAGAGGAAAGTCTGAAAAGTCTTAAATGCAAAGGAAGTCTAATGTAGAGGGCACTTAATGTAGAATAGTCTCAGAAGTTCTCTCAAATGTAAATAAGGGTCCATGACCTTTAGCTCTGGAGTTAAGTAGTGTCAAGGCTACTGCAGGCAGATGAGGGTCTGAAATGCATAGATAGTACAAGCAGCATTTGAGAGTTAGCAGTGTCACAGGAAAGGGTAATTGATCCATGGTCTGTATAAATTACAGAGTTGTCTTCTCTTGTGACAGCGAGCTAATGATGTTGCTTTCGGTTCTTTCGGAAGTGAAACTTTAAGACCCCGCTTGAAAAGGATTTACACTGAAAGTCTGGTTTTGGGGCATATCAAAGGTGCAGTCTTTTTTAAATTGTCACGATTTGCTATTTACTAGTCCTCTGAAATCGCATGCTGTAGGTACAACTTACTTTGCAATGTAAAAAAAAAAAGTTCTATGAAGTATGAAAATCAAATATAAAATTCAGACCTCCGGCATGTTGTCACAGGCATGTCACCTTCTGTCACAACTCATCAGATGTGCACTTCAGAATGTCAGCGGAAGTAATACGTCATCCGGGTCATTTCACACACCATTGGGAAATACTACTTGTCTCGCATACTGTTTTATTTTATTTATTTTAAAAATTGATATTAGATAATTAGGCATATTTGGATGCAGGGACTTTCTCATTTTAGAGAGCATTTATCTGAAGAGCATTTACAAAAATCTGTGTAGTTCAAGATGATTCCATCTATAATTTTGGTCTAAATTTGACATGTGTACATGCTCTAAAGGCTAACCTTTAGACATACACTTGCATGTAGATGACCTCAGGTTTAGACATGGAATAAAAGCCGCAAAACTCTGCTATATTGTTTGCTGTAAAAAAATATTCAGAGATATCCAGTTATTTCTTATTGTGGCTTTACCTTTGTAAAAACATGGTTGCAGTTGATGTTTCCAGAACACGTTTTTAGATTCCTCTGCCTTCTCCCCTTCTGTCCATGCACTTGTTTCCCTGGCGGACCTCAGTGTTTGGGGGCCTTTTCAGGGAAAACTGGAGTTGTACTGCTCTGCGGTGATACAAATGCCCCCCCTGCAAGTTCAATAAGCTCTTTGTTTTCTGTATTAATGCTGCAGTGGAGTTCAAGTGCCCTCTCTGCTGTGACTCCCAAGCAACTTTTAGACTCTTTCACTTTTATTGTGACCTGCCAAACCCACTGGGCCCAGAATATTTGTCACAGACTAATTTTGATAGATGTGGGTTTGTGTTTAGAGTGGCATTTATGCAAAATAGCTCAATGAAGTTCATACAGAATTCATTACAGTTTTTGAATAAGTTTACCAATCAGTATTTAAAATTAAACAGTAATGTCAAATTTGGTAAATTTCAACTTTATTTATTTAATTGACACTATTTCTCTCTGAATATTTCCCCAGACCTCTAGTGCTCCTTCTTGTGGTCTAGTTTAAAAGCACAAAAGAAGTATACAGATACAATAAGTTTCTTCCACCAATTATGCACACCATGTCTGCAGTCTGTGCCGAAAGCAGCATGCAGTGTGGAACAACACCTTCCTGTCTGATGTGAAGCCCCTTGCTGCGAACATATTGAATGCTCATGTACTGTACTTATAAAGATACCGCATTACAGAAGTTATAATAGTCGAGATGCTCATAAATGAGTCATTTTTTCCTTCTCCATCATTTCCTATCAGCTCAGACTCAAGCTTACCGCTGTCTGGAAGCCTAGTGAGTCATTTTCTTCTGTGAAAAGCAAACAAGTGCATTTTTGACAAACATCCTGGCCTGTCTTACACATATAATAGATTTTGTTTTGCTGAGACCTGGGATGAAACAGTGATATGAATGCAACTGTCACAGGTGTAGGTTTAAGTGAAGGTTTAGTGCGTCAGAACTTGCTGTTAAAGGCTTTGCCTATGGCAGGTTCAGTAATGGCTTGTTGTGGAGTGGCGGTCTGCTTTATTTTGCGTAGGTAAATTCATTCTCGCACACACGCTCATGCTTTATAGATGAGACCTGGTTTGCAGTCGGTGTCAGTTACCCACAATCTGCATCAGAGTGGAGGTTGATATGGCGACAGCGTGAGCACATGGAACAAGTATTTGTGTGTCAGCCAGGTGCTTCACACACCTAATGGAGTGATCTTAAACTGCTGGAACGTGATGATTTAGCTAGTCTTTTGTCTGGAAGAGCAGCAGTGATTATCTTAAAATAAAGGATGTGGGTGAATCTCATAAAGGTCGCATTTTATCCCCAAATCAAAAATAAGTGAATCATTTGTATGCATGTGTTTGTTCGTTGTGATTCTTGAAGCATTTATTATTATTATTATTATTATTATTGTTGTTGTTGTTGTTGATTTTATTTTATTTATTTTTTGCATTCATGACAATTAAGCACAAATTGTCCCTCAAATTTTCATTTCAATAATGCGAAAATATTCCAGTCTTGACACAAGGAATTTTTTTAAATTGCTATTATAAATATATTATTATAAATGAAGAGTTCATTTGCAAAAACAGATAACTCCGTTTTGAACAATTCTCAAAAATCTTTTTTTTTATTAATCTCAATCAAACTGCAGTTGGGTTAAACGGCTAAATAACACAATAAAACACAATAAAAACATGATGATAACATAATAAAAAACATGATTTTTTAGTTAAACTCTTCAAATATATATATATATATATATATATATATATATATTATAAATATAGTACTATTATAAAAACATTGTTTTATAAATAACATATCCCCTTTTTTGCATTACTGTATCTGCCTTTTTTCTTCACATTTTGACAGTCCTAAAATTTATTCCTATTATTCCAAATTATTAAAAATAATGTGATACAACTTTTTGTATTTATTTATTTATTTTTATTTTGTAGTGACCTTAACATAGGTCAGTATAAACTAACATAAACTAACCTATCTGGTCTCATGGCATAAACGCACCAGGGTACGCTTTTTAGCGAGAAGCAAAATATGTACCAATAAGTACATATCACTGCAGTTTCCAAAATAAATTAACATTAGAGGCAGTAAAACTCAGACTCCTTATTCCTTTTCACACAAATTTACAGAGTTTCGATTAATAAAGCATAATTTCCGCACAATTACTTGAAGAATATCATGTTATGACTTACAATATTAATATGCTGGGAGATTTGAAAACTGTTGCTTTTGAACGTTAGCTTCACACATATCCAGCTTCATATCTATGGGTTTTCATAGATGGTAGGTTTGTTCGGTAGCTCACGGAGTACGGAGACATACTTGAGAGGTGAGGGGCTCGGTTCGAATCCTGTGTAACTACAGTTCGACAAAACAGTTCTAACAGTTCAAATCTGCATATAAGGAAATTCAAATAGCACAGCTGCATCAACAAATGCGTTTTTATATCAGTTTTGCATTTGTCAACACTATCGGGTAGGTATAAGGTTGGGTTTGATGTAGTGAATACATGATAGAGCATTCATTTTTAGCGACGGTCCCCGGATATTTGAATTCTGAACCCCCGTAATATGTACCTGAAGCAACGTAATAAAAAAAAAAAACAGCAATACGTACCTATATCGATGTAATAAAAACGTGCCAGGGTTTACGTATTGAACCCGTGTTTTAGCGCCACTCAGTGGACATTTGGTGAAATGTGCAGCAAGGTACGTTAAAACGTTCTCGCTAAAAAGTGCACCCAGGTACGTTTATGCCATGAGACTAGGTTGAAACTAACTTAGGTTTAATGAGATTCATTTTTTCTTGCATTTCTGATTGTAATCTTAGAGTTTATTAAATACTATGCGGTCAAAGACAGTTGGTATTCTGCAGATGAGAAACTTGACAGCTCAGCTTCATCAGATATTGCCTCTCTATCTTGAGCTTTTATGTCCCACTTCATTCTGTCCCATTTTCATGCATCCCATGATTCTTCAGTCTCCCCAATGTTTGCTGCTTTGCCACTAACCAATGCTAAACAGTGTTTTTCTTATCTTCCTCCCTCCTTTTGCCTCATGAAGATCATAGAATGATCAATGCAGGTAAGCACAGCTTTTACTAACTTCTTGAATGCTTAATCTCTGGCTTGCTTAGATGTTTTACTCTTAAATCCCCTTTTTACTGCTCTGCAGAGCCTGAAACTTATCTACGGCTCTATCGGCGGGATTGCTTTATAAACTTCCTCTCGTAGCGGGGCGAACAGCCAAAGATGTGTTTTGAACTTGTGTTTGCATTCCATGATGCTTTGGAATCATTCCTCCCACCCAGCATTGTTGTCACCCGTATTAAGCGAACAGCATTACCCGCCGCTGTCCTATCTGAGGGAAAAGGCCAGGATAGAGAGCCTCTTTGAGTAGGTGGCTTGTGAGGAATCTGAAAGCCTGTGAAGAATGAGCTGGGCCTCTTTTTTTCAAAAAGTGGCTGATAGCTGTGCCAGGCTCTAATTGAAAATGGCGGTAATGAGTGTGTGAAAGATCAATGTGGTCTCCGCGCACACAATCTGCAGCCAAACCCCTGGAGTGTGGTTAAAAGATGGAAGGCCCTTCTCCGTTCACCCTGTGCTCTAATAGTCCCCACTTTAGTAAACGGGAACAGGGGAATTTTTCTCTCCCAGGAGACTGAATAAGAAGAATCAATGAGTGTGTGCCATGTCCGAAAGTCAGCGCGATGAGAGGAAATAGAGACGGATAAAGGGAGAAAAAAAGAAGCCAGTGTTGAAAAGGAATGGACTCCTGTTCTAGCAGAGAGATGTTATTCAATGAAACACAATAGCCCCTCCATAGAGTCTCACACTTTTTCTTTTTAAATGTTTGTGCATCTATAGACAAACTACATCTGAAACAGAGCAATGTGGGACAGACATTTTTATCTATTTTTCTCAGATTTAAAAAAAAGAAGAAGTATTTTATCATTTTTACAATTATATTTCTATTTGTCAGATATAAATCAATTTACAAATGAGGAATGCTACAACAAATATGATTCATGATGCATATATATATATATATATATATGTATGTATATATATATATATGTATATATATATATATTAGTGCTGTCAATCGATAAAAAAAAACAACTAATTAATCGCACATTTTTTTTCTGAAATTAATCGCAATTAATCCCACCTAATCCCACCTAACATTAAAGTTTTTAAATATACTTTTATATTGCAATAATTTCACATTCAATCTTTCAATTAATGTACAAACAACTTAAAGACAGTATATTTTTAATATTTGTTTAAAGGCATCTTTTTTATGACTGAAGGCCAGTATCACTGATAGCAATTAATACTGATTTCCCTATAAAAAGAAATGTCCCCCAAATATTTAACCATTGACTATAGCCATTCAGCATTACATTAAGAGCTTTCAAGTTTAACATTTATTGGACTTTAAAGGGGTCCTATTATGCTTTTTCACTTTTTGAATTTTAGTCAGTGTGTAGTGTTTATGTTTGGGCATAAAAAGATCTACAAAGGTACTCAAAGTCCACTCCAAAGGGAGATATTTCGTTTTTTTAAAAATCCCTTTTCAAGAACTACAACGAGAGGCTCGTTTGGACTACAGCATTGTTTTCTTGTATTTGTGATATCACAAAGTGGTCCATTAGAATATCATTAAAATAAATCCCGCCTACAGAAATTCAAGTGGTTGGCGGTTGGGGAGAACGCTTTGTTGAGCACTGCACGTTTCGAGCTGGTGTTTTTATATCACTGTATTTCTGAAGGAATCCGACTGTCTTCAGAAAATTATGGATGTCATTTTCATTTCATGTTGCATGTAATGTCTAATAAAACAGCGTTTGTGAGAGGAGCGCTGCTTTGCGTACACCCTTACCGGGGAAACCTCGAGCTCTCCCGCTCCAGCAGCACCTCCTGCTGGCAGAGAATGAATTTGCATAAATATGCCACCACAAATAGTGTAAGTCTGTGGGTCTATGGTATAAATAAATTCAACTGTATAACAGTTTCACTGCAATTCATGTTATAATGTTAGAATTAAAGAACAATAAACATAATAGCCTACATATTACTGTTGCACTTATCTGTACATAGTAAATGCAGTTATTTTTAAGCTTTTGTTGACATCCTATCTAAAACGTGATTTAGCCAAAAAAAACAACAAAAAAACAATACCGTTACCACTTTAATATGTCTTGTAATATCCGTGCGTGCAAAGGTTCATGCGCGATCCTCTTGTTCAATATTCTCGGGGTCTGAATTGATATAGCAATATTGACGAACTTGCTGCTTTGGCAAGACGTGGGGCAGTACTGAAACACCGTCTAAGCTGTTCGCCAAGCACTGGGACAGCTAACCAATCACAACAATTTTTTTTTTTTTTTTCGGAAGGCGGGCCTTCATTAAACACGGAACTAATTGAGCCATTTGTGTCATGCTGGAGAAAGGTATTGTAATAATGTAAATTATGTGAAAAATAATTTTCGATTTTCGAACCACCAAGCATGAGAGCATGATCTAGTACACACCCAGAACAAAATCAAGACTTTGTAAAAGAACATAATTGAACCCCTATAAAAATAAGTTCTAATTTAGTGAACTTAAAACAATCTTCACATAAACCTATTATAATAAATGTCATATTTACAAACACTAAATTCTAGACTAAATACAGATGAATTCTTAAAGCTATAAAAGTTATTGATTTCGTCTTTTTTCTTTTATTCTTGATGAACAGACATTACAGCAGCTGGTTATTAGGTTATTTTGGCTGCTATTTCTTTAAGAGCTGTTGCTGCTGAACGTGACGCGGGTCTGACATGCATCGTATTTTCTCTCAAATCTCTTACCTTTTCTGACCCACTTCAAGTCTTAATGGACTGACGAGTGGAATCAAAGGTGTAAGATGAGGGAGACAGTGCTGGGCTCCTCCAGGACAGTTTGGAAAACCATTTCAGAGACATGTTCTTAAATGTGACTCATATATAACATATTACATTCATGCACAGTTTTACGGCAGCTTTAATCACCTTTTTGGTAAATTCATGCCTTAACTGACCACAACATTGCATGCTCCTAGTTTCTTTTGCGATTTGATATGAAATGATACAGGCTACAGCGTGCGCCGGCGCCTTTGTGTGAGCAATTGAAGAGCATGCTCTGCGAGCACAGAACCGTTTCCGCGTTCGTTTGACTCGCGCCTGGCACAGAAGTGAAGTTGGAGCACGCTAGTGAAACGTCTCCGGTTTCATGTGGTAGTAAAAACGTTCTGTGGCTGAATAAATGCACTTGTTGCACCCTAGGCTCCGCCCCTGCATTAACGGCATTAAATAATTTTAACGCGTTACACTGAAAAAAATTAATCGCCTGCGGTAACATGCTAATTTTGACAGCACAAATATATATATTACACTAATATATATATATATATATATATATATATATATATACACACAGCCAAAAATATCGGCACCCCTTGGTAAATATGATCAAAGAAGGCTGTGAAAATTAATCTGCATTGTTAATCCTTTTGATCATTTATTTAAAACATTCACAAAAAATCTAACCTTTCATTGGATAATAAGAATTTAAAATGGGGGGAAATATCATCATGAAATAAATGTTTTTCTCAAATACACGTTGGACACAATTATTGTCACCCCTAGTAAAATATCTCTGAAGTATATTCCCATTCATATTCACAATTTTGAGCACTCCAGAGTGGTTATGAACAATAATTAAGAATTGCCAATCAACCTAAAATGTTACGAAACTGCCTGGAAGAGGATGTGTGTCTTTATCATTCTAATGCACGGTGAGAAGGAGAGTTTGTGACTAAAGACTCTCCAAGGACCACAACTGGAGAATTGAAGAAAAAAGTTGAGTCTCGGGGGTCAGAAAACCTTAAAAAAAAAATTGTCAAACAGCACCTACATCACCACATGTTGTTTAGGAGGGTTTCAAGAAAAATTCTCCTAGCTCATCCAAAAACAAACTCCAGCATATTCAGTTATCAGACACAACTGGAACTTCAAATGGGACTGGCTTCTATGGTCAGATGAAACTAAAAAAAAAAAGAGATTTTTAGCAGCAAACACTCGAGATGGGTTTGGTGAACACAGGGGTAAAAAGTACCCCATGCGTACAATGAAATATACTGCTGTATTTTTGATGTTGTGGGCCTATATTTCTGCTGGAGGTCCTGGACATCTTGTTTAGACACATGGCATCATGGATTCTATCAAATACCAACAGATAAAAAATCAATAGGTGACTGACTCTGTTAGAAATCTTATAATGGGCCATGTTTAGATCTTCCAACCATACAATAATCCAAACACAAACCTCAAAAACAACACAAAAATGGGTCACTGAGCACAAAACCAAGCTTCTGCTGGTCATTCCAGTCTTCTGACCTGAACCCTGTAGAAAGTGAGTGGTGAACTGAAGAGAAGAAGCACCAACATGGAGCTGTGAATCTAAAGGGTCTGGAGTGATTCTGGATGAAGGAATGGTCTCTGATCTCTTGTCAGGTGTTCTCTAACCTCATCAGGCATTATAGGAGAAAAATTAGAGCTGTTAAACTGGCAAATGGAGGTTTCAAAAAGTATTGAATAAAAGGGTGTTGTTAATTGTGGCTAATGTGTATTAGAGAAAAACATTTATTTCATAATGATATTTCCTCCCATTTTAAATTCTTATTATCCAATGAAAGGTTAGATTTTTCCACAGCCTTCTTTGATCATATTTGCCAAGGGTGCCGATATTTTTGGCCATGACTGTATATATATATATATATATATATATATATATATATATATATATATATATATGTATATGTATATAATAACAGAAAATATACTGGTCATTTATTACCAGGTGATTCATAGTTTTTCTACTGATTTTTATTTTTATTTGATTTGATTTGATTTTTTACAGTGTAATTTTGCAGATTAATTTGGCTTTAGTTTACCATAAAGCAAAAAGATGCTGAAAGGATTTTTTTTTTTTTTGAAGAAAATTTTCATTTTAATTTACTTTTTTTTTCAAGGCTGTTTCGAGGCTATACATTGTTTAAGATATAGTATTAACATCAGGTACTAGAGTTAATATTGTTCCAAAGCCATAATTTTGATATTTTAACACAAAGTTCTAGAACTACTATAACAGGCAAGAACAAAGATACATTTACATCACAGAGAAATAACAGATAATAGTATTTTTTATTTATTAATTAAGAAATTGGCACAGTCCTATGGAATAGTTTTTTTCTAGGCATTTTGTTAAAGTCGAGAGAAATCATCTGTTAGGATAGAATTGTTAAGATCATTCCACCATTAAGCTGCACTGAATGCAGAGGTTTTGGAAAGTGATTTTTGTGTCAGTCTCACTGATACTCCTGCGCGCCCCTGAGCTGACTTTGTGAACTCTCTGAGGTACCTGCACTTTGTGAACCTCTGAATTTATGTGTAAATACTCTGCTCTCACCCTGCTATTTTAATAAACTCAGCAGTGTCCAGTTTATAAGTCACAGAGTCTTCCATTTCATTTGGCTTTGTAGGTTTGGTTTAGAGTGACTGAGTCTGTGTGTACGTGTGGTGCCCCGTATGGCGGCAGCTGTTGCCTGGAGAGCTCATTAACTGCAGAGATGTGACTTCTCTCTTCCTTCCATTACAGATATGCAAACACATAAACAACCACCTGCAGGGAGCAGCCCTGATGATGGCGCCCGGACAGACACACACACACACACACACACACACACACACACACACACACACACACACACACACACACACACACACACACACACACACACACACACACACACACACACACACACACACACACACACACACAGACACATGTCTGGTTTGCTATCCTTGTGGGGACTCTCCATAGGCGTAATGCTTTTTATACTGTACAGACTGTATATTTTATTGCCCTGCACCAAGCCTACACCTAAACCTACTCCTTACAGGAAACTTTCTGCATTTTTAGATTTTCAAAAAACTTCATTCTGTGTGATTTATTAGCTTGTTTACCCGTGGGGACCTCAATTTAGGTCCCCACCGTGACACGAGTCCCCTTGAGTCCGTGTGTATTCAGGTTTAAGTCCCCACCTGAATAGAAAAACAGGTATACACACACACACACACACACACACACACACACACATCTCAGCCACCGGCATGTTAGTGAATTACTGTTAGTTCTGGAGCACAACAGCCTGAATTCTCATCATTATCTGCTAGTAGCTCTTTTGTTTACTGGCTGTGATTGCTGCTTCACACATCCCATAATCCTCTAGGAGATAAAGAGACATGCTTATTAAGTTTTTACTTTGAACACAGCGGAGTTTTTATTGTTCTTCAGCAGCAGACAGGCAGTCATTTAGCCATCATTGATAGAACATGCTGTTCCTTTTAGAATGGAGGACAAAGCTTAATGAAATGCTTGATATTTTTAAAAATATTTTTAAATTTTTTAAATAGTTGTTTAATTGATTTATTATACATAGCTATTTTCACATCTCTCTCTGTGATCGATCCTTTTCTTCTTCTTTTTATGATTAATGTAATAATTGATATTAGTTAGGGATTTTGTTTTTCTGTTTATATGTATACATCTTGAATTTTAAATTATGATGATTATTATTATTATTACTAAAATACTAGATATTTTATTTTATACTATAATATTGTTGTTGCAATAGTAATATATTTCATGATGTTTCATTTTTATAATTTAAATGATAAATCAAAATTATTTTCCTTTATTCTACCAAGCTAATCGTACAAAAGCTCATAGTGTAGCGAGTCGCTGATGGTGCCTGTAACTCCAGCGGCTCTTCAAGTTCAATGAGGCTGTTGGTTACCCAGCTCTCTCTGAGGTATGAAAAACTCTGCCCCATTTCTTTTGTCACCATGGCAGGGCCACATATAAACACCATCCAATAAACACTCCACCAAAGCACAGTGTGGGCCTTCAGTGACTATTGTCGCATTAGATAGATCCTCCTCTGTTTCTTACCTTTTTTTCCACTGGTTGATGCTTGAAGGCTTTTCTGATAGATTATGACCCCCCCCCCCCCCCCCCCCACATCAAATTTGATGTACATTTTCTTCTTCTTCCAGCTATCAGACAAAATTTGTATGTGTCCCACTGAACCTCACCTAGCCTTTTGTTGCAGCCAAATGAGAAATCCCTTTTTTCCAAAGCCACGAATTTGCTGACCGACAAGTCCCTTTGTAGTAATCCCCCATGTTTTTCCATCCCTCCTTCATTGCTGAGCAGCCATTCAGTCATTTCTAAGAAGCTCCATTAATAATGCATGCAAAGGAAAATTTCATGTTTTGTTGGCAGGGCCTGCGTTAGATCGAATGCGTTCCTCAGGTAGGAGAAGAAGTCATGTACAGAACAATGTCAGATTCATTGTGCTCTTTATCTTACAGCGAGAACGGCGATAATATGTTTAATGTTATCTCGGGCACCTGGGAGATTGCAATTATGCGGTAGTGAGGAGTGAGTCCCATCGAGCGGCGCTTGGGCTTTGGCGCAGCCGGCAGCTAAATGTTTAGATTCATTAGTGGCTCACTGCTGTCTGTCACAATGACTGATGCTGTTTTCACTGATTCGCTTGGCACTGAATCTCACTAAACATACGGGAGTGTTCAGGAGCTCCTGCTGAATGCAGATTTAGGTAATTATCATGTTCGGTTGTGAGTTTTTTTTCTTATTGGAAATGGTTTTAACAAAGGATTAGGTTTGTTTCAAAACTAGCAATTTGCAAGGTCTATTTTGCCCCAGTATCCTCTACGGCCCTCTTCATCCGGTCTGTCATTGCTTGGCTTTTCTTTTTCCTCCCATGAACCCCAGACACCCCCACATGATCTAAATATGAAAATTCTGTCATCATTTGCTCATCCACGTCAACTTATGCAATGATATTCTGTCAAACACAGAAAGAGATGTTCAGCAGAATGTTCATGCTGCCCTTTCTGTACAATGGAAGCAAAAGGTGATCAGAGGCTGTTAAGGTAAAAAAAATAAAAATAAAAAACAAAAAATTATGACATGTAACTTGTAACTTGTAACTTGCAAATATGGTGATATTTGTCCTTATTTTTGTGCTGTTTGGAACTTGACTATGGTGGCCTAGTAGTGCACAACACAATGAAATATCCACAACACAACAGAAACAAGCTGCAACACAAACGAAATTAGCACAACACAGCGGAAACAATCCGCAACACAACGGAAACAAGTTGTAACTAGGTCTGTGACGGTGTCAGATTTTTGCATCAACCCCCTCCCCCCATTAATTATGTACTATTTGTACTACAATTGTAATTTCTTTTTCATTTATCTTTCATTATAGTTTATCCTAGAAATAATAAGCCTAATACAGGTTTGAAATGACATTAGAGCGAGTAAATAATAAAGATATAAAATAATAAATCAAATATCTTTATGACATAACTCTTCAGCCTATAGCTAGGCTCTATAGCTGTCTTGAGATCAGCTGTGTCACTGTGTGTTTACAGCATATCAGTTAGAACTGGGCTGCGTTTTGCACACGACAGCTGCCCCAGCACACAGAGCTAAATGGGATCCCAGCGGCCCCGCTACAGAACCTGTCGCAAACACTCCGCATGCTTTAATTGGCTGTTACTATGTTTATGTATGAAAGTCTCTAGATGTGCGTGTGTGACTGGTGTATGTGGTTTAGTATTTGATAAGAGTAATACAAAATCTAGATTGTAACGGTATGTGGTGGTAAAAAAATGGAAAACTTTGGCACAGTTTGGGCTGTATGTGAGGCTGTATTTGAGTTGACATGCCAGGACTTTCCATTCACGCAGATGATGGGTGGTGATCATAGCCTGTCAAAGTGAAACACCTGGAAAGAGGATGTGTGTAACATTATATTAGTAGATCCACATAAAAGAATGCAACAAGATATGCCTTTAGAGATCACAAAAATATTCAGTGAGAATGCTGCTTAGCTTTTTGCCTGTTTTATAATGATGCTTTCCAGCTATTGCATTTTGTGCATTATCATTACCATCTGCTGAATTGCAAACAGATGTCATATAAAATTCAATTTGTATTTTAAAGGTATATGTCACACAAAAATGAGAAACTTCATTTCCTTGTCATTCCAAACATGTATAAATGTCCTCCAGTTCTTAAATGAGTCATTCAGCCTGGTTTTACTAAATGAATCAGTTGATTCATTAAAAATATTTGATTTCAAAGAACAATTTGTTCTTTTAGAAATGATAATATGTACTCTCATGATTTTTAGTGCATCAATTTGCATTAGTTTCTCACACAAAGCTATCATATGACTTGATAAGGCACAATTGATATTAAGAACTTAAATCCCTTTAAGTATTTGGCTAATTTGAAAATGCTTACAGCTGCCAGCAAAAGTATAGTTTAAGGACTCCTTTTAACACATTTTCTTTTGTGCAAATCCATTTCACCTGCGATTTCCCCTTTAAAATCAGCACAAAAATGCATTACAGAAGTCATCAGCACGTTCCCTCTGGGCTTTCTCATTGCTCAAAAGTTGCTTCCACTCATTCCCCATGTTTTCTTTAGCACCGCTCACCCGAAGGCATGCCTTATTCGGTCAAGGCCATGAAATTTAGGCTCTGGTTCAAGTTTAAAGCAATTCTAAACCCAACCACCTCTCTTTTTTCATTCTCATTTCTCATTCCCTCTCTTTTTAACACCTTTCACCATGTTTCACCATGTCTGACTGGCACTCAAATTGAAGTTTTGTAGCAGTTGTTGTCGTGGCTTGTTTAATTGGCTGAGGGCCATCGCTCATCCGTGAGGATCGGCATGCACTTACCAGCAGCTCCTCCTGGGGCAGCAGAGGAACGTTTAGCAGCTTACTGTCTGTCAGTGTTTAGCCAAGTCTGGCTATGTTCTTAGTGTAGTGTGCAATACAAACATCCTACTGGCCTTATTGGCCTCCGCCTGTTCCACATGGTGGTTTTTCTTTTGTGAAGACCTCAAGGCTTGTTTCAGCAGGAGATAAACCATAATAGTGTGTTTTATTGTCTGTGTTGAATGTTCACTCTTGGTAATTACTGTTGTTTTGATCTCTAGGGTGAGTCAGTGAGGGTAGTGATGAAAACTCATAGGTTCTGGTATGTTTTGAAAGGCATGAGGGCTTCTGCCCTACAAAAGCAAAACGCAGTAATTGTGACAGAGTTTTAGTTGTAATAATATTAATAACAATTTAATATTTATTACAATAAATAAAACTATTATTATTGTAGTTGTTTTAAAGCTATAATCATTTTAATATAACATTTATTATTATTATTATTAATGTTAATTACAATAACAATATTATAATAATTGTTTCACATTTTCTCAATCTCTGAGATTGTATAGTTGCCGTGTTTGTCTTTGTAGGGCAAGCTCAGGGCAATAAGTAATGCTTTAGGAATGAAATCAGCTACATATTCCTCATTCCTGGTCATCAGAATTCCAAAATTGGCAGCATTATGATGACTAATTGGTGTTGATGTTCACCACAAAGCCTTTTGAGACCTAGCCAACCTTCTCGTAAGGAGTCACCACAGATCTCTCTTATTACCCACTTTTGATTAGACTAAGGAATGATTGATTACTCAAGGTGACATATCATGTTATTAACATCCATAAATAAAGATAAGACATAAAGGAACAGGAAAATGTTAAAGGTAGCAGGTAGCTTTCCCCCCCCTTCTTTTTCTAATGGCAGATGTGGAGTAAACTTGCCAGAACAGCCCCTACCTACTTGAACAGAACACCTACTGCCATCTGGTGGTCATTGAAGGTACTGCTTCTCTTGCATGTGCACCATTTACAATCATGCTATCGTCATTGCCATGAAGCAACTGAGATGGAACACAGTTCAGCTCAGGTTAGGCCTCTACATACCTCAGATGAAACGTTGCACTGAAATAGGATATGTGTGGACTAAACTATGCCAAAAAACCTTCAGATAAATTAGAGTTTAGTGAAAGATGCATTATTAAACTGAATTGTTTATTAGTGTTGACTTTATATGCTTGTAACAGATATTCCTGAGTGACATATGAGAAAGCAGGCAATTTTCCTAGTTATACATAGCAAAATATTGCTAGAAATGCTAAAGTATGTAAGATGGTGTTATGAATCTTATTTGTAATTGATAAGACGTTGTTTTGATAAGGTTTGTGTGAGCTATACCACCTTCACACCTCCAGTTTACATACACACCAAAGATTTTTTGTTGGTACTGATGGTTCCATCATGAAGAACTGTAATAGAAACTTTCCAATGCACAAAATGTTCTTTTTAGAGTTTTATTTATTTATTTTTTTTAATTATTATTTTTTTTTAGATTTTTTAAATGTTCTTTACACTGTAAAAAAAATGGCTGTTCACTGAAACGTTCTTTGGCATTACCACCATCATTTTCCATGAGGTAAACTGTATTTTTAAGTGTATCCACAAGGGGGCGCAGCTGCACCAACATCGACATTGACCGCTTATTAGCAGCTGTATTGATTTCATAGCTGTTGTAGGTACATAACAACCAGATCCTAAATCCTGTAGAGGTCAACCTACAGATCCCTCTTGCACATCATAATCTATACTCCTGCCCACACTCTCGGAGAGATTATTACGTAGATGGATAACTGAATGCAATTGCTTTATGTAGCAAATGCCTCATTGATTTCATGTCTCTTTATGGTTGACGGATGGAACAATACCGTACACGGCTGTTGGAAAATATGATGAGCGATGACCCTAGAGGTCACCGTGGCTGAAATGTGAAGATGAGCTCAGTCACAGTAAAAGACTGTTTAACATTCAGGCGAGATAGCTTGAGGTTCACCCCCACCCGGTTTGGTGTTAAGTGGGGGGGTCCATCTGGTGTGCAGACATCTATGATCCCCAGTGCGGTACATTAATTGAAAATTCTGGCTCCTGTCCATAATTTGCCCCCTTGATTTCTTTCCACCCTCCCTCTGCTCTCATATCTGCTCCCCTGCTTAAATGCACACATCGCCAGCGTTTCCTCTGATGTGTGAGGGGAGGCTCCGGGGGGTCTGCTCAAATGGGGCTGAGGTCTCCATTAGGCTGCCTGACGGGAGCCGGTCTTTCGGCAGCAGACAGGCGTGAGGGAATTGCTCACCCTGACCCTGATCCACCAGCCCCCCCATCACCAGTTTGTCGCCAAAAACCAACGCCCAGTTCCTCCCTTCGGCCCAGCTACAAAAGACAGTATAAAAGATGCACCCAAAAAAAGATGCAACTTATTTATTTGTGCCATTTATTTGTGATGTTTGTCCTCATGCAATCTGGCACTGTATTTGGCATTGCCAGTACTTTTTCTTAACGTACACTGTTTAACGATAACATAAATGTGGTGTTAGGGAGTGATATATTTCAGTTATGAAATATGTTGTCTTTTTGTACTTGTATTTGTTCTGATTGCGAGCTAAAAGTCATGTAAGTCTTCTAAACTGGTATATGGTTGTATCAACATTGTATTAACAACAGCTAAGCATTACTGTTTCATCTGGGTTAATTTTGTAGTAAAAACATAACAGTTTACTACAAAAACATAACAAACCAGGGCTGCGTTTCCCAAAAGCATCGTAAGCCTAAGAAGTTCATAAAAACGATCGTACGATTGATCTTAATATTACGGTCTGTTTCCCAAAAGCATCGTAACTTAAGTAGCACTTGAAAATCATCGTAGATCTACGAGTACTCTGGAGTAATCGTAAAGCCGTACGTGCATCGTAAGAAGACAGAATTATGAGGTCACCTGCAGGACAGTTGGCAGATTAACTTTATTCAAGTGCAAATGTGATTATAATTAAAGCTTTTGATTGTACTTTACTGTACACTTTATTACTTGTTTTTTATTTATTTATGAATTTATAAATTAAATAATTAAAAATGGCAGAAAACAAAAAATAGACATTTAAATTAAATGACTGGGAAAAAACCCCAAATAAAATAAATAATGTAGGAAACATGCTTCAAAGACTGGGAAAAATAGGGATAAACTAAAAAAAAAAATACATAAATAAAAAAATAAAATAATAATAATAATAATAATAATAATAATAATAATTCTGTCAATGACGAAAATCAGCCATGTATTGGACCCAGAAATAATGTCTCTACAGATATTATATACTATATAGAATAATATTAATGTACAAATATAATATATATTTTTTATTTTTTTAAATATTCTATTTTATCTATGTCTTCTTTTTATATATATAAAAAACAACACACACACACAGACACTTGACCCTCTATCAATTGCATATTTATTCTGCTAGCTTTTCTTGAAAAACTAACACTAGCTTTCTTTCTTTTTTCTATTCTATCTGCTTGTTTCTTATAAATAAATAAAAAACAATTAAAAAAAACACTAGGCTACTTTTTTTCTATATTCTATCTACTCCTTTTCTTTAAAAAAAATAAAAATAAAACATTGCTACGTGTGCTGTGTTAGGCTAAACGAGACTTGTCATAGCACTTGCATGTTGTTGCTCTTTTGTTGGTTTTGATTGCTTCTATTGTCCTCATTTGTAAGTCGTTTTGGATAAAAGCGCCTGCTAAATGACTAAATGTATATTATATTATTATATTATATTATATTATATTATATTATATTATATTATATTATATTATATTATATTATATTATATTATATTATCTGAGCTGTCTGGAACGCAGCATTAGGTTAACATTTCAATAAACGAGCGTGTACTACAAATACAAGCCATTCTATAAATTGACATTTCAGCACTTGACCAACGGATAGCGACTCCTAAGTAGCACTTAAAGCACGGCTACGTGCGATTGTGTTAAGTGCATTTTTGGGAAACGCACGTGAAACAATAACGAACATTCGTAAAATTACTCGTAGAAAACGCTCTTAAGCGCTAAGATCAATCGTTATCGAGAAACGCAGCCCAGATCAGTTTTGTTTTTGTAGTATAAATAGCATGTTTTACTACAAAAATAAACTAGATCAAACATTTGTTGTATTTGTATTTGTTCTGATTGCAAGCTGAAAGTCATTTAAATCTAGATAAACTATATGGTTGTATTAACAACAGTTAAACGTTGCTGTTTCATCTGGGTTGTTTTTGTAGTAAAAAATAACAGTTTACTACAAAAACAAAACAAACCAGACCAGTTTTGTTTTTGTAGTAAAAAAACAAACATGTTTTTACTACAAAAATAAACCAGATCAAACGTTTGTTGTATTGCTTTTGTTTCGAGTCTATTTCAAGGTTTTTGTTTATTTGTTTGTTTTACAGTGCTTTCATTTAGTAGTATAATATTAAGATGTTTATGCAACAGAAACAACTTTTCTCAACATTGCTCTTTGGTTCTGGTCATTTTTGGCATGTATATTGCACATCATATTTTGTTACGTTTCATTGAATGTGTTGTTGCCAGGACCTTAAATTATTGTTCTGCATTGTAACCTAACATCAACCAAAACGTAACACTGAGAAATGTGTTTTGTGCAGCAGAGCGTAGACAGCTGGATCAAAGCTCTTCAGATTACACATTCTGTTTCTACTGCGAGGCCACTGTTAGGTAGTATTTCAATGAGTATGACTAATACTGAGGCTGCTGTTATTTTGCCCACATTTCTTTTGTGACGTTGTAAATGTGTAAAAGATATCATCACTTCACAATCGCAGCATTTAAAAGAAGGAGCCCTGCCGTGAAGGAGCATACTGTAAAAATAGGAGAGGCGTGTGGAGTTGCTGCTTAAGGATCCTGTTAGTTACCCCCCCCACACACCCCCGCTTACACTTCATAATCTCAATCAGCATTTTGACACTGATTAATTCTGCTGTTGACACATTTCTGGCTGTCATGCTGACTTACCCATCATAGTTGTTAATGCTAGCACTCTTGTATGTGTCAAAACGGAGAATGAATGGGAAGCGTGACAGATATGAATAGTGATACGCTTGAATCACTTGCTCTATTGGAATTAGGCCTGTACATATTAGCCTCATATTCCTCATGCCATTCTAAAACTTTTTGAATTACTTTAACACAAAAGAAAAATTAAGGATATCCAGTTAGCTTTTTTCTTGTTCAAGAAGTCCTTTCACTGGGATATATGTCACAGTTGAGGAAGAAAAGACAATAGCAGCTTTCATTTCATGCTGACTTTAACTGTTGTAACCAAATCATTGAGTCGAGAGTTGATTTGTGAATGAATCATTTTGTGAACAACTTCATCTGATTCACTTGATTTGAGCTGACTCTAAAAAATGTCTTGTTAATGAATCAGATGTCGCTACTTCAGTGAAATTATCTCATGTAAAGCTACGAACTGGGAATGTAGTGAAAAAGTTGTATACTTTTGGGATGTTTTTGAAGCTTGAAAGCTTCAGCCCCCATTCATTGTAATATAAGCACTGGGAACAATCTTCTAAATTTCTCCTTATGTGTGCCAGAGAAGAAAAAGAAAGTAATATGAATGACATGAGGAAAGCAAGCAAATGATGAAAAACTTTTTAGGTCAGCTACGCCTTTAAACATCTATATACACATCTTTTTTTTCGAGCTAATGTGTGGAAAGTGGTTTAGAGAAGGCGCTAGCATACTTATGGGAAACATTATAAACCTTATGCCAACAATAAGCAAGTTTCAAATTGAGAATCCAGGCTGCAGCCTTGTTCGTTTTGTACATTATTAGAACGATCTGGGATTTTACAGCCAATGCAAATGTGCACTTAATCCAGCATGCTAATATTATGGCTGAAACAATGGCTGTTATAGACAATAAACAAAAGCTGTTTGTTTGGAAAATCACTTTTGGCTATTTTTTGATTTTGTAAGGAACGTGAAATCTGCGCATTCTACATCTCAATTTGTTCGGGCAAATTCTTCCATTATCATACAAATCAAGCCCTAATCCATTGTGAAACAAATTGGATAAATTGGTTTGGGGGTTTATTTTTTTTAATATATATATATATATATATATATATATATATATATATATATATATATACAATGGATGATGCTACTGTCCCTCACAGCATGCAGTAGCACATTAAAAATCGAAGTCGAAAAACTAGGACTATGTCTGGATAATTGATAAGAAAAGGGTGCTACAAACTATTAGCATTCCAACAAAAAGCTCAGAACTGAACAACAGGACTTCACTCTTAATTTATCTATCACTTAATTTAATTTTTAATTCTTTAATAGAATGAGATGTAACAAAGCAATACTGTTATCACACTCTCTCATTAATTATGTGCACTCCAGGCTAAACAATTATGTGCACTCACCACATACTGTTCTGTTCCTGCAGTGAGAATAATAAAAAGAGCCTTTCGGGGTGGTTATGACACGCTGGTCTCATAAGACGAAGGAAAATAGAGGATGAGGAAGACTGAATTCAACAGGATGTCCATTAAGAGGCTGTTTTGATATGCGTTTAGGAGCAGGGACTGATGGAGTTAATTGGTACTTTTGAATGTGCTGTCATACGGCGCTGTAATTGGCTTCCTGAGGACGGAGCCGAGCTGAAGGGGGGAGGCGGTGGGCCACTGGGTGGGCATTTAACACTGCACTGCCCCTCTGAGGGCTTGAGAGAAAGAAGCTTCATCAGCATAACACATTAAACATTTACACTAACCCATAAACACTGGCTGGCCTCATTACTGCTATCAGTACAGGCAAGTCCTGAACACACAGCCGCATCATCATCATCTGGTGGGCGGCAGACAAAGACGAGCTGGCCTCGAGATGATTAGGGGCATCGCGGTCGTTTTCATCAGCGCTCCTTCTAGAGCGAGACTACTCGACTTTTGTCACAAAGCAGAATCACTTTAATCCCAAGGGCCACATTTTTAGTTTAAAAAATGTTTTGTTTATTTAAATTAAATATGTACTGTATACTGTGGTTCAAATGTTTGGTGTCTATTATATGTTTTGGAAAAGTTGCCTGCATTTAGGCTGCATTTATTTGATCAAAAATACCTTAAAACCATAATATTGTACAAAATTTAAAATTAAACATTACAATAGTAAAATAATATTTAGGTTTTGTTTATTTAATTTAAATATATATTTTATACTGCAGTTCAAAAGTTTGGTGTCTATTATTATTTTTCATGTTTTTGTCATGTTTTCATGTCTTGTTTCGTCAAAGTCACCAAGGCTGCATTTATTTGATCAAAAATACCATATAACAGTAATATTGTGATAAATTATCATAAATTTAAATTTAAAATAAAATATTATTACAATAGTAAAATCAAATTTATGCGATGGCAAAGATGAATTTTCACCAACCACAATCCTTCTATTCATCTATGTATCTATATATAAACATTCTCTAATGTGTAATATAAAATCCAGGGCCCCACTCAAAACTGTATGTATATACACATTTATATGTTACGTAGTTATAAATATATAATTTAGATGTAAGCCAAAATATAAAATTATTCATGAGAAATGAACCATAAGTTTCACATAAATGGTAAAATGTAAAGAAAAAAAACTTTACATTATGCAACTTTTGAGTTAAAAACAGACTCACCCTGCGTCTCAATGTTCATACTATCCATCCTAAATAGTATGTGAGATTAGTGTGTCCCAAAGCATAGTATGTTGAAAAGAGTATGCCAAAAGTCCCCGGATGGTCTACTATTTCAGGTCGATTTTTGAAGTGTCGATCCGTGCACATTCTAATGGCTAAAATTGCCCACAATCCATTGCGCTTTGGCGAAGGATTCGGTCCAGAACTACAAACACGAATAAAACGCGTTAGAAAAACTACAAATGTGGCGGATGCGCGAAATCGACCGTTAGGTAGAGAGGTTTATAAAAAGGGGTTTGAGTTACTAATAATCAACATTTAACCTGGTAAAAAATTATTTTTTACGAGCTACTTCCTTTCTCTCCAATAAGAAGTTAAATGAAATGAAATGTGGAGGATGTTAACAGTGACAAGATGATTGACAGGCCAGTTTACAGTGACAGGGTGCGTGTAACTGATGCAACAGAGCGGTCCGTTAAAGACGCAGTTGTGTGACGTAATAGTATGTCCCAAAGCTTGCCTACTCTTCTACTACAGACTCAAAAGTGTGTACTTTTTCTTCACCTAAAGAGTACATACTTTAAGTGCGTAGTATAAGTAGGCGCATTGGGACGCAGCATCAGAATCCTAATGCATTATAAATATGTTTGGGTAAGCTGTGTTTGAAGCCAGTGTAAAATAAGCGCACCTGTGACCTCATATATGGTGAATTTTATGTTTGTGCATCAAATTGTGATGTTGCTGTGCAACTGTAAAAAAACACTCCCAGTTTGTTTACATCAGCCACAAGTGGAACATCAAAACATAATAGTTTCCATTCTAATCAACTAAGCTGTTTATACTGGAAGTGCTCCTCATGACACCATTTGAAGAGTAAATGATATTTTTCTTTTCGGGGATCTCAAAAATAAGCATCACATATATACTATGGTATATATAAAGGGAAAAAATAACCCAAGGCCTGAATGTCTAGAGCACACGGATGAGTTTTCCATCCCCAATCACATTGAACCTCATTGCAGAGTGTCACTTTGTATCTTGTGTTAACAAGGATTAGCATGTGTCCGGTTCTTTGTCATCCTGAGGTATTTAGAACGGGTCAGTTCATCTACAGGTTAATTCGTTTTTTCGGAACGAGCCGGAACGAAGCGCCGGAGCTGATATGAAAGCGAGGAAAATGAAAATGGGGGTCAGTGCGAAAACGCGTGAGAAAAAAAGCCAAGACGGAGAGAAAAAATCCGACAAAGAGGAAACGAGAGAAGGTGGTAGTTTTTCTCCCACAGTCCATCATGGTCCGCTAATGTATGAATGGTGCGATGAAAATTGATTTCCAAGTGAATTATTCCAGGCTCTCAGCCTTTTATAAGACAATAACCTTTACTAAAGTGCCACTGTCTTGAGTAAGATGAGTTCACTTGTTCATTTCACTACGCATTTTCTGTCTTTCCTCCTTTCTTCCTCTCGCATTTCACTCTCTGACGGAGTCGCTAAATAGACCTAGCAATTATAGACAGACTGTTTTGATCGATAGCGGTGGAAATGATACCGGAGTGAAGGGAGGATTATGAAATATGAGGAGCATTTGATTGTGGGATGGAGGAAAAGGGGGCGACTATTTTCTTAGAGAATGAGTTGTTGCGGGCAGGTGGTAGACTGAGCGTCAGGTCAGCTTATTGATCCGCGCATTTGGCCAGCAGACGGGTCAGAGACGCTCCGCGGTGGTCTCCCAGTTGGCCGTCCTCTGGCTGGAATGCCGGTGCTTCATCACTGTCAAACTCGGCTTGGTGTTTTGACCTGGTGATGGTAAACCTCTCCCCCGAAATGTGCCGCTGTGTGTGTGCTTTGTCTCGTCTTCATGTGGGCATGTTTGCGAGTATTTTGGCTCCAACCCCTGGTTCTCCCTCACTTCCTTTAAGCCCAGCGGAGGATTGGTTTTGGCTGGGTCACTGCCTGGCTACAGATGCATTCTGGCTGGTGTCCACAGTCAGCAGTCTGTGGTCAGCGGTCATCGTGCACAATGGAGACGGGCCGTCCCCTGTGGGTGTCAGACGGAAATGTACACATGGATCCTACCAGCTGGACTGATGGCTTGCGGGGCTCAGTTTCTTTCTGCACTTTTTCTCTCGGTCCCCCTCTGTTTCTTTTAAGTTATCCGTCAGTCTCTTTCAAATCTAGTTTGGGTTTCAATTCTTTGTAATTTCACCCTTCTGTTCCTCACTCTGCCTTGCTTTCCTGTCTGATTCACCTCTTCTTCTCTCCCCACTCACTCTAATTTTCTCCCGAGAGACTGTATTTTTTTTATCTGTCTGTTTTGTTCTTCCACTCCACTCTTTTGATCTCGTCTTCACCTCGCACACATTCTCAGCTGTCTCTGCTTCTGTCCAGCCCAAGTGTGATTTCTACCACCGGCTCACTGGTGTACACTCTATGGGGGGCCCCTCATGAGCCAAAATATTGTGTTTTTTTTACACTACATAGAAGCTGCATTACACCGCTGTGCACCCGATGCACGCTAATTATGTTAATTACGTGTACATTAGTGTTGGATAGAACCCAAAGTCTTCAGCTTTGGTGTGATACAATCTATGATAGCTCTGTAAGAATCCCAAATCGATACCAATAGAGAATAATATGCATGAAAGATGTAACAATGGTATTCACATACATTCTTCAAATATTCCTGAACACATATTGCTAAATGATTACAGCTGACTGACTTTAGAGACACAAATTTGAGAAAATGTCTTGATTTAAAGAGTGATCTTTTACTTGCATGCTCTGCATCTGTTGTGAAATGGTTTTGTATTGTATTGTTTTAGTAGTGATGGATTAAATTAAAAATCAGTGCATTACTTTTTCATTCTCAATTTAGGCAATCAATGCATACATTTAAACATTAGATATCGCTTTAATGTTTAACATCCCTCTCCCTGAACTGCTAAATTGTAATTAATTGTAATTAAATCTTCGGTACTACAGTGCTTTATTATGATGATGATTTACTTTTTAACAGTTATTGTACTTTATTTTTTTTATTATTATTATGATTACTTAAAATTTAGCTTTTAGATGCCCAACCTTTCCTTCAGATAAATTTAGGTAAATTTATGGCAAAATGTGGCACATTTTACCTCAATTTACCACATATCATATGGTAAAGGACTATATTATTATTCTCTTTACTGTTGATATCGTTAATAATGTAATTGATCCACGACTACTACTACTACTAATTATTTGTCACGATAAGCACACAAGGGAAGCGAGGAGACGAGAGGTAAACTTCAAAATAACAGTCTTTAATTAAATCCAAAAAGGGTAACACAAGGCAGAGACTCACAAGAAACAGGACATCAACGTTAATACCGGACAGGAAACAAGGGGCAGAACACACTTTAAATACTGAAATAAACAAGGGTCTTAAACCAAACACAGGACTGAATCAACTAATAATGAACCAATGATGACAGGAACAGGAACAAAACCAAATATGGGCACATGAGGCGGGAAACACAAGACACAGGACTGACATTATTATTATTATTATTTACTTTTTAATGGTTATTTTACTTTGTTGTTTTTTATTATTGTTATTATTATTATTTTAAAAATTCGCTTGTAGATGCCCAGCCTTTCCTCTAGATAAATTTACCACATATTATACTTTAAATGACTATATTATTAGAATTTTTTTTTTTTTTTTACAGTTGTTATTGATAATAATGTAATTGACCAACTACTATTAGTATTACAACTAGTAGTACTACTACTAATTATTATTATTATTATTATTATTATTTAATACTATTATTATTACTACTATTATAAATGACTATATTATTATTATTATTTTACTGTTGTTATTATTGTTAATGTAATTGATCCACTACTACTACTAATAATAATAATAGTTCAACTGCTAAAATAAATAAGCTCAATAAGATCAAATACATTCCCTTTTTTCAGTAGTTCTTCCCATATCCTTTTTTTTCCCTGCTCTTTTTAGCACTATGTCTTTATTAGGGTTGTGACGGTGAGGAAATTTTTACCAGCAGTCAATCGATGTGTGACAACACCAGTGATACCGGTATCAGTGGGGGCGGGGTGTTCGTTGGGGTAGTTCACTAGAGTTTTCCCTCTTTCTCTCGCTTTTCTCACTTTTAAATAGCTTGGAAATACCAGTGCGCATTTTACTTTCACTTTCGAATTAGCGGCAATTCGGAGTCAATGGATTGTAATGGATAACAACAAAAACAGCACAATGACCACCTCCCTTATATTAAACATAGAATGTTTAATTTATTTAACAAAACAAATAAAAATATACCATGCTATAGGCCTGATATGAAATAACAAATAACCTACACAAAGTGAAAATATGAAAAATAAACAAAAAAAACAACAGAAAATTAGCCAACACGGGGGAACCAAATAAATAAGAAATGAATGTTTCCTTAGATAAACAGCAAAAGTCAACAGGTTTTACAAAATTCTAAATATTTTTAAAACAGGAGCTTTTGCATTTCGTTTCGAAACTAAATCTTCTGCTGTCGTCTTGTTTCTCTCACCTCACTCTCCTAACATGATAAATGAAATCTGACGACTCCTGCTGATGTTTGATCATGCGATAGTCGTTCAGCACGCTGCATTGAACAGCCGCGTCCATTTTTTAATTGTAGTGTCTTGTTTTCTAACTGAACAAAATGATTCATTAATTTTTTATTACTATAAAAACATCAAAATGACGATGGGGGACGGTGCCACGGTGTGCAAGTGACATAACCGGTGTTGCGGCTTAAAACCGGTAACACCGTCAACACCGACTATCACAGCAAGCCTAGTCTTTATATGTGTGCTGTATTTGTGGGCCAGTGTTATCAGCAGCATCTAGAATGCTAGTTCAGACACATGACCCCCAAAACCTATTGAGTGAATGAAAAATGGACCTGCAATTCGCTACCAGTGTGAAAGAGTCCTTAGGGATACACCGTTTTGTTTTAAGATAGCATTCAATATAAATAGGTCTTCCTAGTTGGAAAGCCATCTTACACTGCTGTAGTATAAAAATGGGTCCAGGGTGGCGTATAGAGCTCCAGAGGAAACCCAAGGCTACCAAACACCTCTAATTCACCATTCCGTAATGAGTTTAATGATCTTCTTCAATGTGCGGTTGATCGATATCCCTCTTTTCTTGTGCTTCTCTTTTTGATTCAAGCCATCCGTGCGATCAGCATGTAATTCTATTTCTCAGAGCCTCTGAGATTGTGTGTCACAAACAACCTCGGAATGAATGAGATCATCCAGTGTTCCATGTGTGTGTCAGTGGATCTTTTTGAGGAGTGTCACATGGCAACGGCCCTCCGGAACACTGGAACATGGAGCCAATTTGTTGCCTGGTGAGGGGAGTCACATGACCCCCGTGCTATCCTGAGGGAGCTGGGGGTGGGGTGGCACTTGGGTCAGATAGCCAAATGTAGGAATGATTGTCAGAAAGGGGGATTTGTAGATCAGAGCCCGAGGGGGGGAGGGGGGTATCTTGAGTATCCTCAATCCAACAAGGTAGCAGCCACATGTTCGCAATGTTCCCTCTAATCAGAAAATGCAATGAAGTCATCACACAGGAGAGCAGCAGATGTAATTGGGAGGAAATAGGCAAGGCTGTGTTGGTGAATGGATGCCTGGGAGAGGGGCCGTGTTGTTGCGGCTGACCCATGGCCCCTGAGTTGCTCATTAAAACACGGAGGCTTCGGTCAAAGGAAGAAGATTCGCTCTTCCTCCATCCTTGCAACGCCCTCATCACGAGAATGGATCTGTGAACACATTGGACAGGTCAGAGAAGGCAAAATTGACTTGCTTGCACAAACCAAGCCTGGTTTTTCATCAGAACAGTGACGGAACGGACACGCTATCTAAAGGGAAGCTGTTGCAGTGCATTGGCGTAAGGCTATTGTGAGGCAGAGCTTTGTGGAGTCCTCGCACGTCTGCGTGAGACCGTCAGACATGAATTGAAGAACGGATTTATATCCGTTTTGCGAAGACACACTTATGTGGCCAAGTGTAAATGGAAATGTTTTAACAAATCAGATAGATATCCGATCAGAGAAAATGCATGAAGTGACCTGGTGTAAACAGGCCCATAAAGACAGGGAAATCAGAGGAGCAAACGAGAAGATTAATGAACGATAAGAATGAACGATGATTAACTAATGCGAACAGGAAACAAACTAAATAAGGGCAGACAGGAACACAACAGGAACACACGCACGTGACACCACCATCAAAATGATACATTTAATTATTCTAGCTGCTGTGAGAAAAGGCTATAAACAATCCGCCACCTGCAGGATCCTCACATGGGATATAACTAGTAGCCGGGACAACTTCTTTACGTTTACAGACGTAATGTAATGATGCAGTGCCATGCTCAAATTTTCCACGAAAACCTACCCGTACCACTCAAATTATAAAATATTATTATAAGCTAACCGTTGTGAATCAGGCTAAAGTAAGGCGATAGTTTTGAACAATGGTTGGTTATATACTTGCTCAAATATTGATATTGGGTCATTTTTAACCAAAAAACGTTACAGACTGCAGCTTTAATTTGGTCATGATAGTATTGAATTTGAATTAAGGCTCTTCCTCTTCCATCTTTTCCCACATACCCATTACAGTCATAAATAAAGGAAAAGGATAAATAGACCATTTTGTGTCATTGAGATGAATAATAAGTGGCACAGTTTACTTTAATTCAATTCTTCTTCTTCTTATAATAATAATAATAATAATAATAATAGTAATTTAGACCTTTGACCCAAAATTAAAAATGTATTTATTTGTAAAAAGAAAAAAAATAAAATAAATAATAATAATGTATGTATGTATTTATATATTTATGTATTCATTTATTTATCATTTGTATTTCATATTGTAAATATTGCATATAATATTGTGAATAATTAGAAGTGGCACAGTTTACTTTAATTCAATTATTATTATTATTATTATTATTATTATTATTATTAATATTAACATAGTTATTAACATAATAATAATAATAATAATAATAATAATAATAATAATAATAATAATAATAGTAATAATAATAATTTAGACCTTGGACCCGTAATTAAAAATGTATTTATTTGTAAAAATAAATATCTTTAGCATTCGTATTTCATATTGTACATATATCATATAATACTGTGAATAATTAGAAGCGGCACAGCTTACTTTAATTCAATTATTATTATTATTATTATTATTATTATTATTATTATTATTATTATTATTAACATAGTTGTTAACATAATAACCCTAACATAATAATAATAATAATAATAATAATTTAGACCTAGGGCCCATAATTAAAACTGTATTTATTTGTAAAAAATAAATAAATAAATATATATATATATATATATATATATATATATATATATATTATTCAAATTTCATATTGTACATATTGTATATAATACTGTGATGCAGATATTCAATTGTAACGTCATTAGAGTTTTTAATATTTTATTTTTAACTTATTTCGACATAATATTATTGAATTTCCCACAGTCTTGGAAAACCTGGGAATATCAGAATTTTTTGTTTATTTTATTTATTTATTTTTTTCAGGAAAAGTCTCATTTAAATATTTTTGTTATTCTCCAGAATATTTCATTTGCTAGATCTTGTACTTGTGTACTGTAGAGTAATGCTTGCTTAAAAGCCGTAGTGATGCCTGACTTGTGAGCGAATCAATTCGTTTTTAATATAGGGTTTTTTAATGAATCAGTTAAACCTGTAAAAAAACAAAACAAACAAACAAACAAACAAAAAAAAAAAACGGGTCATTAGTGAATCACTGAATCATTCGGTATGATTCAACACGAAGTATAGTGTGAAATCACCCTTTGTTTCTTTTCTTCCCACCGTGCTCAATGTTTTTCCTTCAGTCAGTTTCTCTGGCAGCATGCTTACGTTTGCTGATTACATGCAGAACAAATGTTTGCATTGGCCAAGTCTGAGGTCATGTCCACGCCAGACGCAGAGCATTGTTATTTTTCTCTCTTACAATCTCTCCTCCTTGTCTTCCCTCACTATCTCCCTCTTTCCTCAGGGTCCGGATAGAATCTTGGAGGAAATTCTTCGTCCACGGTTGTTATTGTGGCCGCTCTTTGTTGGTTTGCAGGTGAATAATGGATGAGGCATCTGTTATGTTTAAATGCACAGCAATCATTGGCATACGCTTCCAAAAAGCAGCTGTGTGGGTGTATTTTTGTCTCCTTTTTTCATAGTGGATCTCGTTCTCAGATGATTGAGTCTGTTGTGTTTCATAAAGTGGAGAATTAAAGGCAAGAGAAATGCACACAACGGTCTGAGCATATTTATTTAACATGCAAGGCTTTTATCAATCGACAGCCACTAAGTGTTTTTTTTTCTTCTTCTGAAAAAGTGTAGAACTAGCTGTAGTTAGCCTTTGAAGAGTTCTGGAAGAGAGTAGAAAGGAGCAGGCAGTCAGTCTCAAGGTGAGAAGAATCTATCTTGTCTTCCTGTGTTGAGTGTCTCAGACTGCTGACAGATTGTATCAGCTGATGGCACAACCCCGTTTCCCGTGTCTCTGGAACACCTGTGTCAAAACGACCCCGTGAGCTCCGGGGCCCCGGTGCCTCCAGTGATTCGGTAGGGGATTCAGTGCCACTATAGTCCTGAAAAAACAGTACAATCCTGTCCTGTCTTCTCATACACACAGTGCCTGATTGCAGATACACAGCTGCATAAAGCTTCTCCCACTTTTGACAGTTACTCTCTGAAATCTGTCTGATTGATGTGAGAAGGGATGAAAAGGCTGTTTTGTGGAAGCCGGTTTTGCAAGGCTCTTGATTTGAAATATAAATAATTGAAGCTCCTTTTTTCTCCTCGGATGGCTTGCGAGAAATGAGGATGTATGCCAATTAAGATTCCCTTCTGCCCTCCAAGACGATCCGGCACGTTGGAGAACGAGCCGAAAGACGGAAGAATGAAAGGGTGAAGAGAAAGAGTTCATTACTGTAAATGCAAATGAAACGGTCCCTGCGTATAATAGCTTGTCACTGTCAGAATTGATAAGAGAAAAAGCTTCGTTTTGTGCGTGTGCATAATTTTGAGCGGAGTGTGTTCGGAAATGGAGCTATATAATGGTAGAACATAAGCCGTAGAGGTTATATAGTATTATTCGGATGCCTTAATGGTAATACTTCATAATAGCTGGTCTCCATATAGAATGATTTTTATATTTTGCTCAAGCTTGTTAGGGCTCCACAAGGAAATGTAATATTCATAAAAGCGGACTGTGAAGTATTCTGCAAACATAAAACACTGGAGATATTCTTTCCTCGGTTAAACCCAAAACTTTCTGAAATATTGCAAATGCTTTTGAGAATAGATTGCCCGTTGCTAGGTTGAGTTTGGGTGTGGATGTTCATGTGTATGTGTGTGGATACAGCAATCATAATAAGCTGTAGATGGATAAAAAAAAATGTCCAGATGGGTTGAAGAAGCGCTCGCTTTGGTCCCCAAGCACTTGCTGCTTTGCAGTGGTTGATTCATTGGAATATGCTGAGGAGCAGCTGGGTTTTGTCTATACTGTATGCGAAACAATTTCCATTTGGTTCTCCAGTGTGTTTGCTCTTCTAAAATGGGATGCTCTGCATGTCATCCAATCACTGCATCCTCTCCACCTCTGCTTAATTTATAGGTAGATGGAAAACAGGCTGAATTTGGCCTCTATTCTGCAGAGGTTAATTGTGTGAGGCGAATCTGTGCCGCTATTGATAGTGGAGAATGAACCGAAAACAAGCATTGTCTCAAGCGTAGATTTGCAGATAAATGGACTGCGGAGCTGCACCAGAAGTTTCCGTGATGAAACTGCGCACCAGGCAGATGTTGGTAAAGGTGCTTGTGTGGAGACAGAAGCTCAGAATAGCATGCCATTATTTTTTTTCATGCGTTGAACTACTTAACGACATTTAAACGCAAAGTGCATCCTTTTATATACATTTAATAACAGCACTCGCTTATCTGTCTGACACTTACAGGTTTTGTATAGCGTCAGAAGTGGTCGTCTGTTCTCTACAGAGTGATGTATGTGAATAGTTCTGGTGTAGCTAAAGTCTATTCAGCAGGGGGGAAATAATACCAATGGAGTTCTTTAGAGCATTTTTTATAACAATGTTTAGAACCATAAAGTTTATAATTAAATATTAATTAATAATAATAATATATTAATTATTATTTTATTCAGTATATAAATATAATTATGCATGATATATCAGTACTGTAATGTTTTCAGTTATTGGATATGCAAATCCATCAAAATTGGGTTTTAAAATATTTTAGTTATTTAAAAACAACATATTCTAACAATTAGCGATTAGATGCAGAGCATTACAATATTGAATATACATATTGGCAGATATATGATTTTTAAATATTTTAATTATTTCAAGCGACCAGCTTGAGATGATGGCGAATAATTTGACAAACATCTAATCTTGTAAAATGTGGGGTAAGTACTGCCGCTCCATAGTATAAATAGAGTATGTGCGATAGCGAATCTCGAAAGTGAAAGTGAAACTAAAAAGCGATCGCGCAAAAAGAAGTTTCAGTAACAGGCATAATAGAGGCTCCCTGTTGCCCACAATTTAGGCTATACACAGTATAATTACCCAATGATATAACTACGAGAAAAAGTAGGCTACTGAAATATATATTTTCCTCCCATCTCATATTTATTCCCTTTTTGGGGGGAGATGAACTTGCAAAGTTTTTTTTAATTAATTTATTTATTTATTTAGACAAAATAGTATAGGTATTTATATTTGGCATTAATCAGTCATAGGCCTTATAACTAACATGATAATTTTCATCATCTTTTTGGTTTTTGTAATGGCATCCCTAAATAATCATTATCAGTTCTCATTGGATGTACATATTGGCAGATATTGGATTTTTAAGTATTTTAATTATTAAAAAAACATTTATACTTTATTTTAATAAACTTTCATAGATTTTAAAAATGTTTTAATTATTTCAACAAAATAGTGTAGATTTTTATATTTGGTATTTATCAGTTACAGTCCATATGAAAATGCTCATTGCTTTTGTAATATCCTTAAGGACATCCTTAATTAAATCCAGTTGAGAAGCACTGCTGTGTGTTGCTCTATTTGGACCAAGCTTGCCATATCCTCAAGTTTAGTTCCACAGCTGCTGCTGCCACCTGCATTACCTGCGAGTTCAATCACACAGCCCCTGTCTGTCATGGATGCCAGCTCCCATGAAGCCCGGTGTCAAACACAGCCAAAGTCAAGCAAGTCTCCAAAAAACAGTCACTCTCTGCTGGTCGTGCAGTCTCTGTTTTGGCACATTGCTTCAGCAGCCCTTCAAAGAACCCCACCACGGTTCCAGCTCAATTGCCCCCATAAGGACCATTAAGAAAGCATCGTGGGAAATAAAGAACGAATAAAGAGTGGGGAGCTGGAGCATGGCAAGTATTAAATGCTGCAATCATTATGTAGTTACCATGATGAGAGGGGAAAACAGCATGCTGATGAATGAGTGGCTGTAAATGCTGTTGCTGGTTAGTTCTTCTCCATTAGTACGCAGCGCCTGGCTCGTTCCCAGAGACCCAGCTCTCAGCCCGGGGCAGCTGCGCTCCTGCCTGTGTTCAACAGCTTGGTCCCGGAGTGAGGAGCAGTCTGAGTGGGAGGGTAATGAGCTCGCTCCACCCAGAGCTGAACATCCAGCTGTGGGAGAAGAATCGTCCTTGCATGCACATCTTTGCTTAGGCAGGTGGTTTCGTGGTGGGGAGGGAAGCGGTTGGGAAATCTGGATGTACATGCGATGGTAGATCTCTTTAAATATCTCATCTGTTCTCCCAGACAGTCGTGAGATCAAATGGAGCACAAATTGGCTTGAGGCTGTTTCTCAGATTTTTAGCATGAGAAAACCAACTAAATAATCTCAAATTGTCTCTTTTAGAGTTTGGAATGAGATTTCAACAATGTTTCAAACTGTTCAATTTTGCAGGATATCAGAGTCTGAAATTTCAGTTTGAACTTGGTGTTTCTCGTCAGTTGGAGAAATTATATTTTATTCTACTCCATATATTCTACAGTCATCTCATTTATTTATCTTTTTTATTTTATTTATATTATTAATTATTAAGTTTAATTCTATTCTGTTCGAATATCTAATAGAAAAAAAATTCAAATGAAAAAGAAATCAAATTCATAATTTGAAGTGATAAAAATGACAATATACAGCTTGAAAAATGGACATTTATTTTGAAATCTGCTAATGTTTACATTGTACTTAGTTATTAAATTATAAGTGTTTAAATATAAAAGTGTAAATCTTAACTTCACCCAGAAATGAAAATTCTGTCATCATTTACTCACCCTCCACTTGTTCCAAAGCTGTATGAGTTTCTTTCTTCTGGTGAACAAAAAAAAATATCTTTTGAAGAATGTTGGAATGTTTGATTACCAACATTCTTCAGAATATCTTCTTTTGTGTTCAGAAGAATAAAGAAACCCATACAGGTTTGGAGGGTGAGTAAATGATGACAGAATTTTCATTTTTGGATGAACTATCCCTTTTAGTGAGTGTTAAATGATGGTAAAGGTAATCTAAATGTAAAAATAAGCATAAAATATTTTCATTATTGGCTGATACCGATAAATGAAATCCGTCAATATCCCATATTGAATTGATATATTGTGCATCACTAGACAACATAACTAAATAACCTAATTAACTTTCCTGAGCAATGAAAGAGAAACGTCTGAGTAATAAAATCTTCCTCTGGAATGATTTATTCACTGTTTCCTTGATATATGGGAGAAGGCTGGATTTATGTGATGGTGGTTTTCATCAGTCCTAAAGCACTTAACCTGAGTGGCGGTGGGGATCCTCAACCAAAATCAATATGTGATGTACGGTATACGGCCGTGTGCTGAGCACACATCGACTAATAGGTATTAGGGTGAGGACTGGGTAAGGAAAGAAGGATTAGGGTAATTGTGTTTTATCTGCCTTGGTCTTTAGTGGATTGCACTGAGGACACACTCACATACACATACATACACACACACAATAGATAGAGAGATAGAGAGACCTCTCCACTGACCTCTACAATGTAGATAGCAGTGAACTAGAGTGGAACAGGCTCTTGCACTGTGCTAACAGATAAAGATCAGATTTGAAAATCGCATTTATGGAGCAGAACTCCTTTTGAATTATTCAAATAGAAGAATGGTCCTAAAACATCATAAAAGAGACTGTTAAATGTATTTTTTAGCTAAACGAAAATCAATTTTTCATACTGTACATTTATAGCAATGTGATGCTTATGTTTATTTAAACAAAATTACTTTATTATTTTTTAAACAAAGTAGTATCAAATTAAAATGTTGGCCATTTAATTGATTATCAGCCATTATTTAAAACACTAACTTACTGGTATTGGCCAGAATTTTGATAATGGTGCATCCCTATTTATTGTATTTTATTTATTTTTTTTAGGATGCAAACTGAAATGTTGGGCTGTTCATAATAAATGATAATTTTATTATGCATCAGTTAAGTTAAATACCTGATTCAGAATGTTTATAGTTTATAAATATTACTGAATAAGTCACATTTGAAGCAATTATATAATGAAGTTATAATAAAATGTCAGCTGGCTGACACATTTCCATAGTCGCATGGTATCGCCTATTGTATTTCCCAGCATTAATTGCTGCCGTTTTCATCAAGGTAGTATTAAACCGCAGTTGAGGCAAACTTAAGCTTTGAATGATAACTATCCATCCGTTTCCTCAGACTTGTCTGGATTAGGATCAGTTATAGCAGAGCAGCAAAATGGACAGTTTGAATCTGGCAGATTGACAGTGATTTGATTTGGACATCTGTCAGGCGAAGTCCATGGGCTGTAGGAAACCAAAAAGAACCATAAGAGAGAGTCTCAAAACTCAAGTTGCTAACAACAAAACTGCTAGATTGATTAACATTCAGTGGAAATCAGGATTAGAATCTTGCCATATGGTTTTTGGGTAGCCGAGTCTGTAGAAATTGACTGTAGATATTGAAGGAACAGCTTCATCTGTGTGATAGCTCACACCTGGATGCATTGTCGACAGGCGGTGTGCCTCACCGAGCAGCAGGCCAGTCGGCAGATGTGTTCTCACGTTAAATTACGCTGATGTCATTTCCCATGGGTAATGTCTCTGTTACAGTTACATTGGCGCTCAGCAGACAGCACGAAGGAAAAATCCCCACTTTCCCACTTTTTTTTTTGGTGGGGTGGTGTCGCTTTCTATTCTTGCGAGCCGTATGACAGCGCGGTGGAGTAAGGAACTCCCAGCTGTAGGAAACCAGAGCAGATCTGGCTGGAGGTGCAGTTAGCTCATTCTCACTCATAGTCTGCTGGCAGTCTCCACCTCCCTCTTTATCTCCTGCGCTGTCTCGCGTCTATCTTGCCTGACAGATTTTTTTTGACTGCTTGTGCAGTGTAGTGTAATGAGTTGAGCACTTGGGGGGGATCTGCTCATAATCAAAACAGAATTTATTGATGATAGTCCATACAATAAGACATTCAGCCAGCTGCTGTGAAGGAAGCTCAATGTCTTAAGAATTATTATGAGGGTTGAAGGAAACTGTTTCTCCTTTGGTTAAACCATTGTTGAAACTTTGATGAAAATACCATTGAAAAGGGAAAGACATTTGATGTCGGTCCTCTTCACTGAGGTGTCACCTTAAAGGTGCAATAGAATGGAAAACTGGATTTTCCCTTGTATAGTTGAATAATAAGTGTTCTGTACATGGAAATGACATACTGTGAGCCTCAAACACCATTGTTTCCTCCTTCTTATGTAAATCTCGTGAATGCAAAATACCACTGAAAAATAGCTTAAAAATTAGCTTCTTGTTAGTGGTAGCCTGTTACATTACAGAACATAAGATTTCACTTACCACATAAACAGAGTAAGGAGAGATGACTGAGGATGATGGCGAATGATTTTCAGATCCTGAGCACCACTGACAAGCATCTGATCTTGTAAAATGTGTGGTAAGTACTGCTGCTCCATAGTATAAACAGAGTTTGTGCGATCACGAATCTCGAAAGTGAAAGTAAAAAGCGATTGTGCATTTAAAAGCAATTTCAGTGCCCCGCATATTAGCGGCTCCCTGATGCCCGCGTTTTATAGACAGTATAATTACCCAACGATATAATTGCGAGAGAAAGTATTTAAATATATATTTTCCTCCCTGTGTTTCCTTCCTGCTGTGAGCTACTGAAATGAGCCGCACTGTGAAACAGCCAATCAGAGCAGAGCCGCACTGTAAAACAGCCAATCAGAGCGGAGCTCAACATTATTATTCATGACCCTTCCAAATAAGGTAATAACAGACCATTTCATTCTAGGGACAAATCCTAGGGTTTTAAATGGACATGTAAAACCGTTTCTGGAGAATTTTTGCCCTTACCTAAGCCACATACCTTCTATGTAGATATCAGAGAACAATTTAAAATATTGTATCAATGCATTCTATGGCACCTTTAAGATAGTTTTGGAGATAGATAGATGGATGTTTGAATAGATAAATGGGTAGATGAATAGAAGGATAGTTGGATGCGCA
The DNA here is from genome assembly GCA_036784905.1 of Acrossocheilus fasciatus. Taxonomy (NCBI): domain Eukaryota; kingdom Metazoa; phylum Chordata; class Actinopteri; order Cypriniformes; family Cyprinidae; genus Acrossocheilus; species Acrossocheilus fasciatus. The sequence goes on from CM071960.1 coordinate 14,750,013, forward strand.
GGTAAATGCAAGGAAATGGGTATTTGAATAAATGGATGGATGGATGGATGGATGGATGGATGGATGGATGGATGGATAGATAGATAGATAGATAGATAGATAGATAGATAGATAGATAGATAGATAGATAGATAGATAGATAGATAGATAGATAGATAGATAGATAGATAGATAGATAGATAGTTGGTTGCATATTTAGAGGGATGGATTGACTGGCAAAAATCTGAAGCCGAAACCTCACTGAAGACACTTGAAAGTGAATATCTTTTGAATTTCTCATATCATCCACTTTAATAATCACCACTCTTTTAAAATACATGAAGGGTCCCTCTATGCTTTACTCCTATCCCTTCAATCCTGAAATGAGCACACATGCATCATACCAGAAACATGGCACAAGGAACAAGCAGAAGTCGATGAAAAGCCTTGAGGCTGCTCGTCATGAAAGTGCGGGAAGTGCAGAGAGTTTGTGGTTGTTTCTTAATGGAAGTTGCCAGCTGAGAGAGCACACTGAGAGAGATGTTAACCTTCTGAGATAGAATGCACATTAAAGATGCATTACGGAGCGCTTTGAAGTCAAATTAGGTCTTATTCGAGTCATGACAGAGGGTGTGTAGAATTGACCGGATGTGGCGCCCTCTTCTGTCTCTTTATTATTTGATGGGGGTTTCAGGTCATTGTAGCCGTATGAATGTCACTAGATGCCCAGTTGTCTTTGCTAAATGCATTTCTTAGTCTACGTGTCAGGCTGAAGGGAGATTAATGGCCCTGGTGGAGTGTGGGTGTTGTTTAGGGGTGCAGCACCACAGCTGGTGAGTGAACCTAGAGCCCTGTGCTGGAGGCCTGGCTTACCCCGTGTTCTCTGCTATGTACATCTGGGTCTCGATTCCACAGGCCCCCTATAAAGTCAACGAATAGGCTGAGTCCAAAGAGATAAACAGCCCCTGTTGTGGAACGGAGTATAACCTTGTGAAAATATATATGTGTGTGTGTGTATGCGCGCATGACGGGTATCCAGCGAGGGGTGGGTTAAGAAACAGAGCGTATAAATAATTGATAATATGTACTGGCTTCTTTGTGAAGATGAACATCCATTGTGTATATGCCAGTCAGTATTGAAGGTGGGGGGTTTTAAAAAGAAGCATTAGCTCTCTGTGTTGTTGACCTCATTATGTGGCTTAGAGCATAAAATAAACATTCATAGGCGAGAAACCTAGTGAAATAATGCTATGGATTAAAAACGCATTTCCCACTGATCTTTTGCCAGTATATTCATTTTCACTTCTACTGAATATTCATTTTTGCTCATTTTTGCTTTTATTTTTCACAGTGTGGCAGATGAATAAAAGCATGGCATGGTGTCACGAGAAGATGAATCTTTTTATTTTTTTTATTTTTTTTTTGCCTGTTGCTTCCAATTTCATCTTTTTTATTTTATTTGGAACCATCGTTCATTCCAGTTCTGCGTTTTCTATTGCTGTTGTTGTTTTACATATATAGAGAGAAGATTTATTGTAGATGTGTGTGTGTGTGTGTGTGTGTGTGTGTGTGTGTGTGTGTGTGTGTGTGTGTGTGTGTGTGTGTGTGTGTGTGTGACACACACAGAATTTATGCATTTATAATTTTAAATGCATCTAAGTCCTTTCCTTCAAATTGTCCTTTAAGTTTAAATTGTCTGTTTTCTTTAATAGCTCATAATAAAATCACCAAAACCAAGAGTAAATGTCTCAGATTCTGTTTTACTCGCATTTTTTCCTTTCCCATTTAAACCACAAAGTTTGCAATTACAATTTAGCACAATTGTTGGGAGCACTCTCCTTTAAATCACTATCAACTCAAAAGGCTTGACATGTTTTTGGTCCAATTGCCCTTTTGTGTTTTTGCTGTCGTTCCAGCTCCCCCCCTTTAAAACACTCCCAAGTATTCCCAAAAGCTTTTATTCTCGGTTTCCCCCTCCCTCCCTCACTGCCTCCCCCTTCTCACCCCTCCCAACCCTTTGTTAGAGACTGCCCCTCATCCACTCCCCCTCTCACTGTCTTCTCCTTCATTCGAGGCAGAGAGAGGGAGTCATGAGCGTCCGTGCCGTAAGGATGCAGAAAACACGCTCCGTGCATTGTTTAACGTAACGGAGAGGTGGACCAAGTGTCATCGGACAGTTTGTTTTCTTTTTTCCTGCTTTTTTCCTCTCAGGCTCCACTCATTTGTGCATGCCGCTCCCTGGCTCTTTGGCTGAGAAGCGCTGGCTGAACGCAAGCTTGCGCTGACAGAGAACCTGCTGCCTGGGGGATTTTCTGACATGAATAGCGGCGATCAGAGTATATGTTTTGGCTGGCAATGAACACTTCCTCTGAGGCTCAGCTGGAGCGAGTTTAAGCCCAGGACACGAGCAGGTACACCAGAAGAGGAATGGATGCTTGAGAGAGCTAAACGGAGAGAGAAATAGCTTCTGACTCCAATGAAAAGAAATCAGAACGGAAGAGCCACTTTTTCCAGAGCGATAAACAACTTGACTGAGTCCACAACAGGGCTTGTCTTGTCTCAGGAGTTATCCACTAAAAAGGACTGAGGACTAACAGCACTGTCCGAAGCAGTTGTCTAGTTTGCTTTGCGCGCTTTGCCGTGGCAATCTCAGCTGTTCCTCATATCTTTTTCCGGCTGCCCGGATCAAGGAGCGCGCCTCTATGCTGACAGGAGCATCTGGGGGAAGAGTGCTCACCAGACACCACAACTTTTGACTGTACGCTTCATCCAGAGTGCTTTCCAAAAAAGAGGGGAGGTCGCCAGAGAGGACCAGTGTTGAAGGATAGAGGGGGGTTTGAGGAAGAAGACCCTGCTGCTCTCCAGGGCATATGGTCGTGCTTGCCAAAGACAGCTGCTGACTCTCTGTGGGCTAATTATTCATTCATTCAGGAGATTCAGACTGGGGTGGGGGGAGAAAAGTTTTGACTTTTACGACCGAAGACGAGCCTAGTGTTGCAGTTCTCCCGAGGATTTGGAAAGGGGTCACTCTCCAAAAGTTTGTGCATTTGTGTGTGTGAGAGAGAGGCTAATGACTCCAATTCCAGCTTGTGGGCAGCCGAGTGTTTCCCTGGACAGACGGCTAGCATGATGCCTAGCCACACCCGCAGTGCATCCTGACACATGCCACAACCAGAGCAGCCAGGCATCTTCATGCCGCTGTCGGGCACAGACAGGTGGCAGCACATCCTGAAAGAAGGGAATTCATTGTGCCATAAAAAATTATAAGCACCCCTTAAGACAAATCAAGAGCCAATTCATTACTAATTCGCCAAGCCGTGGAGTTCTCCTGCGGATTTAAAGTACAAAGTGCAGCAGGGATTGTTTGCACTCACTTATCGTGTTGCCAATCTAGGCCAGGGGTCCAGTGGAGTTTTTTTGTCAGATACACTCGAGAGAACTCGCACTCTAACCTTTCATGACAAACCACCCCTGTGCTTGGGAGAGAAATGGAGGGATCGCCGGAGGGTTGGGGACTGTAGGACCTGTACCCTTCCAGAGCGGCTGTAATTTGGGAACAAAATGCGTTGCTTGGAGACTGGCGAAAGTATTTGTCTACGTTTTTCAGGAAGGAACTGCGATAAGAAGCGCCACTGGAGTTTAAGCTGAAGCCATTTTCGGATTTCTTTTGTCTATCCTTCTTCTCTGAGTCTGTTCAGAACGCTTGCCGACTTGGCGTACTTTAGGGACGGCGCGGAGTGGAGTATGACCAGTTGTCAGTACCCCACGCCGCCCCCGGAGCGGGACCGCATGTACCAGCACAAAGTGTCGCTGGTCGTGCGGTACTTCATGATTCCTTGCAACATCTGTCTCATACTGCTGGCCACTTCCACGCTCGGCTTCGCTGTACTCCTCTTCCTCAATAACTGTAGGTCACAGTTAGTGAAACATGACTTGCAGCGTATGTATATATATATGTGTTTGTGTGTTCGTGTTTGTGCATGACCCCGTAGAGTTTTTGTGGCTTGATAAGTTACATATTAGTGCTCCTTTCCCTTGTGTGCTCCGTAGAGTTTTCTTACAGTGATGCTCAGGGAGGCAGAGGGGAGGCACTTTGACGGATGGATGGTTCAATAAGGATCGATGGCAATCAAAAACTAATCCCTAATGCGTTGGCTTCGATCCTCTGCCTGACAGTGAAATGATTAAGGATGACACAGATAAACGGTCCTCATCCTACAAAGTGCTTGAACGCTTGTGTCTAAAAACACTGCTCGGTGGCGCTCTGTCATCCCTGAAGCAGTGGTATTTAGACTGCACAGTGGGATAAAGGGGGCAGATTAAATGCCTTTGGATGTGAAAGCTTGGCATTAGCGTCAGTGCTTACTGTATCTGCTTGAGTGAATCTGCAAACGCTTTGGTGTCTTAGGGTGCCCCGCCAGCCGGTGTGTGTTGCCAGATAGTTTTGGCACTGTGCTTACAAAGAAAAGATTGGAGACGAAACATGAGCTCCAGAGCATGTCACAGTGCGCTTTGATGACATGGAGCAGCAGGTAATGCTGCTCTTTTCCTGTTTTAGATGTATTACTATCTCTGTCTTGTTTTATCTGTCTTTTTGCACAGTTGCATCCCAGGTTTTCTTGTTCTGTGAATTCTCAGTCACATAGAAACGCGTTATCTAAGACTACAGTATGATTTCGGAGCTTTTGTAAGAGTTTGTTAGTACGCTTTGCTGGAGGAATAAGTTTAATTGATTAGAAAATGGTCTTGCTATGCATCAGTGCTGATGTCTCATTAAATTCTTAATGATATTGAAATTTAGATGACTTTTTAACAGGAAGCTTGTGCAGCGGTTGTCAGACACACGTGTATGTATATGGTCTGTTTACACTTGAGTTCAGTGGCAGTCTTTGGCCGTTCTCCAGCATTAAGCTTGTAAGATGCCATGTGAAATTACACTCCAGACACTGGTGCATTGTTAATGGAAACATTTGACAAATTGGGTCACAAAGTACCCAACAAAATTTAAATTAGCCCTTTGGTTGGGCCTCAGGCCATCTGAATAGATATTAAAACACTGTTAAATAGTTACATAGTTACATAGGAGAATATATGTGACTTTGTTCAATAATTGTTTAGTATTTTTTTTAAAGAAAGGCCCTGGAAAAGGAGAAAACTGTAAAAAAGAGAGCATTCAGGCCCATGCACCCTCTGTAAACCATTACCTACCTCATTTCTCATAATCTTACCTGTGCCCTCACTTAAAGAGATCCACGGTGCCTCTGCATTAGATCTATATTAAAAGACCAAAAAGGGCCCTTCATGAAATTCTAAAAATGTGCCCTCTCCTTCCCTCAATAAAGGAGTCTGAGTGTGAGGTTCATTTATAAGCCGACCATGTCGCGAAATCGATTTAATCCAGACAGATTCCATTAGATTTAAACATAAACTCAGTTAGAGCACTCCATCCCTGCTCCTCAAAGAAGAGTAAAAAACAGGATGGAGTGAAAGAAGTACCATTAACATGGAGAGGTGCATCGTAGCGTTTGAAAGCTTGTTGGAGTGGGATACAGACCAAAGGTTAGTCATTTCCATTTTCATTTAGCAGGCACATAGAAGAGAGGCCACACAGGACTAGAGCTGCTCAGCTCCACAACCAAGTCCATCAGCCTATACATACACATCAACATGTTTGATAATAAACAGAAGATAATAAAACAGAAAGGAAAAGAGGACAGACGCTGAATCAAAACATATGGCTGGCATCCAGTATATGCACAGATATGATTGCCTGCCTGACAGTTCAAGTTGAGGTCTATTTGGGGCCACAAATTGCAGAGTGTATCTGCCTTACCATGCTTTATACATTGCTATTTAACAAATCAATTATTAATCGCATGTTTGAAATTACATTAAATAGTGATATGTGAGACATGAATTCGCTTGATTCTATAATATTCTGATTTATGTTTAGTTATTTTGCAATCATTAACTCACTCACTTCTTTGTCATGTATCAATTACTTCAGTACTTATTATATGCAATTATATTCTTGACTCGTACTCAGTTTGAATTTTGGTTGAATAGAAATAATAGAGTGTGTATTGATCTAATGCTACAGTACATTTAGTCTACCAAGATTGTGGTTAATCACCCTTTTCACAAAAATATTGTGAATTCTTAGTGTGAGAATATTAGTATTGTATAAAAAATATTGCAATACTTTTCTCCTTCCTATTTTTAGCAATATTTAACATTTACATTTTTGCAAATTGTAATTTAATGGAAATCATAGAATGCTCATTGACCTATTGCAATTTCACCTATTTAGACTGGCTCCGATTTAAATTGTAGTTAATCAGTTATCAATTGTAGTTAAAATATCGCTATAGTCTCGTGAATTGAAATTCATAGCTTTTATATCAATATTTATCATTTACATTTTTAATTACCAATTGGCCAACTTTTTGTATAACAACCATTAAACTGTAAAATTGTCAACTGTCCCTGGCAACAATTTCCTACATAGCTGTGCTAGCATATACAACAGCTTTGAATAATTTAACATAAAGAATTGCAATGTTATTGCAGTGTGACCCAAGTATCAATATAGTATTGTATCACCAGGTCCCTGTCGATTCCCTTAAAGGAAATGTTCACCCAAAAGAAAGATATTTTCAAAGTCAGTGGAGTCCAAACAGCATTGGATTCTTTTGATTTTCATTGTATGAACTGAGACACTGAGACATCAATATCTTATTTTGTGATCTAAAGAAGAGACCACAGGTTTACAACAACATTATAAATGAATAGAGATGACACAATTTAAAGCAAATGTGCTTGAGGTGAACCTTGCGTTGAATTTCTCAGCCGTGTATCATTTACATGTGAAACAAACGTTCCCGTGAGACCTGCACAGACAGTTGTTTTGTCCTCTACTGCCACTGGACATATAAGAAAGTCGAGCGGTGCTTGGGGGCGTCACAGGGTTATGCATTACAGTGTGTGAGCAGTATATGTTTTATCTCTATGATACGCATCTGTGTGTGTGTTATTCACCCTCAGCTCTGGCGATGTTTCCCGCAGGATGAAATGCTGTAACTGTCATGATTGACTCTCGGACCAGTTCAACAGACACTTCATTATTCAAGGAGAGAAGCACAGCAAGCCGTTTCCCCCCTCTCTCTCTCGCTTCCTTGTTCCCTCACACCTCTGTTTTTCTGTCTTTCTCTCTCCCTCTCTCCAGCGCCGGCTCTCCAATCTTCCTTGCGCTCAGTTGTTGACAAGCAATTTGAAGTGAGCCTAAAATTAAACTCTATCCTGGCAGTTGGGGGTGCTGGTGAAGAGAGGAGCAGAGATTCCAGCTCCGGCCCTGTGTGTGGGAGAGTGTGTGTGTGTGTGTGTGTGTGTGTGTGTGTGTGTGTGTGTGTGTGCGTGCATGCGTGTGTGTGTGTGTGTGTGTGTGTGTGTGTGTGTGTGTAAGTGCAACCGGCTGGCTGGGCAATTGATGTGATAGTTTTGTGGCGTTGGTTATTCCCGCCTGCAGAAGCAGGGTGTTGTAGCTGCACTTTAGCTAGATGGCTTCATGCGCATGTTGTTGAAATGCCGGTTCTGTCAAGAGTAATAAGGTACGCGAGTTCAGTGTTTTCAAAATCACTTCGGTTTGGAGGAAAGTTAGACTGAGTGGGGTCGCTTCCAACTTCTGTGGCAGTTCTCGCTTTCAGTCGGTGCTGATTTTAATGAGTTTCAGCCAAACACTTTTGGCTGGTTTTGTAGTCTGAATATTTTAACATTTATTAGTGTAACAGCTTAAACTGATAGTTAACCCAAAAATGTAAATTCTGTCATCATTTGCTCACCCTTGTGTCGTTCCGAACTTCTATGACTTTCTTCTATTGTGGAACACAAAAGAAAATATTTAGAAAAATGTCTCAGTGTTTTTTTTTTTTTTTTATCCTTACTATGAAAGTCAAATGTTTTGAACCACTTTGACTTTCATTGTGTCTAAAACCATTTAAAACATTCTTCAATGTATCTTCTTTTATAATAGTCTTTTGTGGATGTTTGTTGCTTATGTACGATGTATGTACAAAAGGACAAGCATCATTGTTTTCCTGTCTTGTTTTCCTGCGATCTGCAATTTTCTTGTGACCTCAACATAATTTGTTTTTGTGATGTTGATTTCTCAAGCATTTTTCTATTACCATGCAGATGTTCCAAAGTTGTAGCTTCCTTCACAAATGTCATACAGTTAGACAGTAGAGTGCTCTATCACTGACGGACATAAAAACTTTTCAGCTTCAATGAGTTGCTGAAATAAACTCAATTTTTCTTATCCATGTTGCAGCACTATGAGCATAGAAATGGCCATGAAAAAGCAACAGAAAACTTATTTAAATCAGAAGAAAATAGTTGAGCTTTTAATAGAATGGTTTTTAAAATGATGAAAGAATTAAGTTGAAATCTTGAAAAAACAATTTTGTTGTCAAGATCACAAGAGAATCAAGTCAGTATCTCCATTTGTTTGTTGTTTTTTGGTGATTCATCTGTCCAACAAAACATTTGAATGTCTGACCAATAACATTTGGTTTAGTCTTGTATGAAAACCAGTTTTTGTGTCTTTTTGATGTACAGCCTGTGAATGCAATTCCATATTACTAGTTCAAAAGTTTGGGGTCAGTAAGATCGGTTATATATATATATATATATATATATATATATATATATATATATATATATATATATATATATATATATATATATAATATTATTATTGTATATATATATATATATATATATATACATATATATATGACCCTGGACCACAAAACCAGGTCATTTGTTTTAAATTGAGATTTACATAATCTGAAACCTGAATAAAAAAACTTTCCATTGATATATGGTTTGTTAGGATATGACAATATTTGGCCAAAATACAACTATGAAAATCTGGAATCTGAGGGTGCAAAAAAAAATCTAAATATTGAGAAAATCACCTTTAAATTTGTCCAAATGAAGTTCTTAGCAATGCATATTACTAATCAAAAATTAAGTTTTGATATATTTACAGTAGTAAATTTACAAAATATCTTCATGGAACATGATCTTTATTTAATATCCTAATGATTTTTGACATAAAAGAAAAATCATTTTGACCCATACAATGTATTGTTGGCTATTGCTACAATTACACCTGTGCTGCTTATGACTGGTTTTGTGGTCCAGGGTCATATATAAAACATTGTAAATGTCTTTAGTGTCACTTTTGATCACTTGATCACTTTTTGATATAATGTGCCTTTACTGAATAAATCTTACTGCCCCCAAGCCTTTATTGAAACATTTATTTCAGTGCTGAAAGTGCATTACTGCAAACAAATTTGTCAGCATGTCACATAACGTATGCTGTCGATAGAGCTCAAGTTGTATTTAACCCGCAATATTCTTTTAATCTCATATTCCAACTGATCTCTCTTAATCTATTCTTTTTTAGATTTAACCTCTGTGAAAGAGTCATGTAGTCCACTGTCCACTCACTCATTGGAAATGACTGCTGACCGCCTGAGACCGTCCGGATGTCTTCCTTTTAACTAATGTGCCTCTCCCTCTCTCTTCTTCCTCCGCAGATAAACCTGTTCACTTCACACCGGCTCCTCCTCCTGATGGTAAGTCCCATATGAATTCCCCTGACCGGAGTGTTTTCAACCTGCACAGATAATGATCTCAGCTCAGGCCCGTTTGCTGTTTGAAGTGGGCGTCCTCACCACGTCGCTTCCCACCGCCGGCTTGTGTGTAGCCTGTTAACATGGTCAGCGAGAAGCAGGGAGGGACATCTGCTTTGATGTAGAAATCTCCTGACATCTTGATTTATCTAGACTGGTGGGATACAGGGTGGTTGACTTCTTGGGCATGCGCCTAAAGTTTTCCCACATCCCCTTGGGACGCAGCTTCGTTTATTACTCAAGCTGATTAGCTGATTGCTTTTGCCAAGTTTATGAATATAAATCTCAATATTAAATGAGGTATTGTTTCTCTAGTTGTCACCATGCACTGAGAGTCATTAATTATACAACAACAATTTATTGGCAAATGGCATATCTCTGCACAGATTAATTGGGAGAAACAGCTGGTTTCCCTACTCTGTTAATGAATATTTATATGCGACAACATGAAATGGGCTTTGGAGGTTACTCCTGAGCTGCTGGCAGTGGAGATGCTTCTCTTTATGAGCTGGAGGGAGCTTCATTATGGACACCATCGTAAATACTCCAACAAAATAGCTGCGTGTGTGGGTGTAGTCGGTATTAATGCGCTGAAATTACATGTGGTATAATTAACTCCAGTGCACACGTGCAAACATTTTGAAAGTTTTCAGCGTGGTTGTTAGCACCGAACCAGACCTGAATGACCAAAGGAGCAGCAAACAAACGGTAATAACGCTCTGAGAACAATGCTGTGTTCATTTTTACACATTTTTATGATTTGATCATGGCTTTTGTATATTGGTGAAAATGTTCTTTAAATTTAGTCAATATTTAGTCGATGACAAGACTAAACAAATGCAAAATTAAGCCAAATATTCAAGTATAAATATAATATAAAATATGTGTATGTAGAAAAATGTGTGTATACACACACACATACACACACACACACACACACACACACACACACACACACACACACACACATATATATATATATATATATATATATATATATATATATATATATATATATATATATATATATTAATCTGCTAGTATGCTAGTAAAACACTTCAGTTCACCAGTATTCATTCACTGGTTCAATTCGGGTCAATTCCGGACATTATTGATTATGATTTGATTAATATGAAACAATCATGCTCTTTCTAGGTTGTTAGTGTACTGTTATTCTCGCAATTTTTTATTTCTTATCACATTTTTTTCAATGTTATGTTTACATTAAACACATTTAATTAGCATCACAACCTATCTTTGTAATTGCTGACAAAAAAAAAAAAAAAAAAACTTTGTTAAACACTTCTTTTCCAGTAATTTTGACGAGATTACAACTGCATTTGAAGAAACGGCTCTGCTGGGTCTTGGCTCGATTTGCACAATAATTGCCCAATCACCTGCTTCATAGGATGTTCTGTCTGAGGGTTTGAGAAAAGACTTGTGTTGAAAATCCGGGCTTTAAGATGAATTTTATTCCCCTGCAGCTACAAGACAATAGTTATTATCTCCTTGAAACACTGTCCATGCGGCACTGTTGGGTAATTATGTCTGATTGATGTTTTGATTAACCTTACTCCTTACCAAGAGATCGGAAACTCGTAAAAATTTTACTTAAAATGTATACATCTGACTCGTAGAGAAATAGAGGCTTCTAACTGCTTTTTAATAGAAGTTTAACGACATTAGAGATTGCTTTGAAAACCTGCAGTTCTGAGAGAAATTGCGAGGCGCCGAGTGAAGTTGCAAAACTCCATTCCCCTTTGATGCTTTCCAAACTGTGGGCTATTGATCACACTGCACATTTTCGATACATGGATGTTTCTTCTTCCTAGCCTGTTTGTTTCTGCTCTAACTGAGCGTTTAAAAGCCACAGCCAGCTCTTAATTACATTTCCGATTGTTCTGCGAGTTCTCAGACGGACAGTTCTTTATGTGCCAGACCTATACAAGCCCGCAGAAAGCTCTCCTCCCGGCTAACACATCCCCTGCCCTGCGGCCGCTGTCTTCAGAGGCCATTAAGCGTCAAGGGAGATCGGTTGTCCAATTACACTTCCATCCCCGATCCTTCATTGCCATATTAATTCGTTACAAGACTGAGATGTACTTATATAAAGCCTGAGCATTAGGAAAATGAGCATAAGAGGGAAAACATGTCCCCTGTTCCAAGGACGTAATGACATTCCCAGACCAAATTATCCACAGATATTTAATTAAACGGAATCACATCACAGACATCTAAGTATCCCGCTATTACAAGCACAATTGAAGTATTTCCCCTTCAAATGACAGAAACCAATCCGTATTGAAGTTTCCCCCACTTTTGAAGCATATTTGTATGTGCATCTGCCCGTTCCAACTCAATAAAAGATTTTTAATCACTAGCTGAAACCTGACAAAGCAACAAAGCAACCTTTAATTAGCGTCATTTTGTAGGCCGTTTGTTAAGCGGATGTCCTTCAGAGTTTTAGCCGCTCGAGTCGGCAAACCAATTGCTGCCAGATTCTCAAACTCAGGGCCGTGTTGCCCACACAAAGGTCATTCGTGTAAGATTTGGCAGAGCTTTGTCCCGTTAATTATCTCTGTGGCGGTTTAGAAAGTTGGCTTGAGGAAAACATCTTGCTTTCGGTAAAACAAATGTTCGTTTGTTTGTATCCGGCCCACTTACGACGTTGTGTGCGCCAAGTGATAAACTTTAGGGGATTCTGTACTTGGAATGCCCTTGATTTGGCCGCATGTTAATGTTATTTTTAGAAGGAGTCAAAGAAACAATGACTGGATTGTGTCAGGTAGTTCATTACCATCAGATCAGATGTTTTTGACATGTTTTGGAGTTACGTATGAGAAGATGTCGCCTGCAGCAATAGGTCACCTAGCATTCCTGCTTTAATTTGGGTCATGTAGGAAATGAGATAGTAAGATACGGACAAACCACTCCTACACATCTCGACGTGTGGTAATGAATACACTCCATCTGAATGCAGCCTTCCGTTCGGCGTTTGTCACAGCGAGTTTTCCCCCTCGGGGCCGAGCTGTACCTGCAAAAAAAAAAAATAATAGCAGATTGAATCGAGTAGGTGGTGGGATGTAGGACTGAGATGTTTATGTGGGCCCGAGCTGTGGACTAACTTTCAGAGACCCTGCCAAACTTTCTTCAGCTTTGAAAAGCTCAAACGGCATCTTTGGAAAGGGGAAACGATACTAAATAAAAGGCAGGGCTTGTGTAATTTATTCAGCCATTGCTGTGTTCTTGACAGAAGGAAGCAGAATTAATTATTACTAGTCTCTTATCTTAATTAAATCTTTTCATGTCATGGATTTCACACAAAAGAGCCCGAAAAATCATGTTCATCTCTTCTCTTTTTTTTAGTTTGCAGAGAACGGTGCGTATCAAGATATCAAATATGTGGCATAAATTCATCTGGGGATTAACTGTTATACCTAACTCGAGCGTTCACCGAAGTTTTTGAGTTTGACATTACGCCTGGAAGTTTTGTTGCCCTCTGTGCTGTCTGAACATAAATACAACTGCGAGAAATTCTCAAGAACGGCTGTCTCTGTAGTTCTGTAGAATCAGCAGTTGCTTGCATAAGCAACAAACAGAAGAGCTTGTCATGGAGTGGAAATCGGGGAGGTGTGGGCAAAGCTTGTTTTGATATTAATCTGTCTAACATATTCTTGACACAACTCAGCAGTGTACAGCGCAGAAATGGAAGCTATTGATTTCTGGAGGAGAGAGATGGCAAGTTTACGCATCGAGGGTAAGAAAGTAGATGTAAGATGTGGCCGGTTTGTTCCAGAGAATTGTGAGGAAAGCAATTCATATTGACATTCGCATCAGTGAGATTTTGTCACGGCTCTGGCTTTACCTGGGCTTCAGATTGAAAATATACACTCACAGTCTTTTGTGTTCAAGTCGAATTGGCATTTGGGTCAATGGCAAGTAAGAGTGTCCACGATAAAGAAAAGAAAAACACTTAGAAAGTTCCTAGAGATGTGCTCTTTGTATTCACGTTGGTTTCAAAGAACATTTATACCATTTTCAAGATAATTTTCCAAGTAATGATACTAAAACTGTCACATGGTGGAACCTTAACATTTTCCATACACCTTACGTGAGTGTACATTTTACAGCTTGAGCTAGCCTAAAAAAGTTCAACTTATCTCATATTTTAAGTCAGGAGAGTCTGCAGGGGTTCTTTCTGATTTTGCTTGTTGGTTGGACAAAAATACTTCATAAATGCCATTCATAAATCATAAATGACTTGTGATCATAATGAATGTTATATAATGTTTAAGTATTATACATTATCTATGTTATTTATTGGTTGTATTTATTTTTTATGAATTTTATGTAATTTACTTATAGAAATTCCATTCTCAGAACAGTTATATTTTTAACTCCCTTGAATGGTAACGACGGCAGAATGCAGTGCGCTGAAACAGTCTTTGTGAGAGGAATATGTCTACGGATGTAGTTTTGGATTTAATAATAATAATTACATTGCATAGCAGTAATGCATTTGGGATGATGATGAAACATCGAGTACTATTTCTGAAGCATTCACAGATGCATTAGTGAGGCAGGAATACCTTGAGATGTTGTGTTGTGTTGTATGATTAATGTGATCATTTGGCACATAGATCCAGGGTTCAGATGTTGTTGACAGGCTTACAAGGAAATGCGAAACGAGTTGATGGGACCGTAATGCGGGGGCAATCCCTATCGGTTTTTTAATTGTTAATCGCACCCGTTAAAATTAGAACGCTCTCTAGTCTCATTATGAAACCAATTATGTCGCATACACTTCAGTTTTTATTACACAGACTTTGACTTGTCTTTCTATTAGTATAATTTTTCAAGACTTGAGTTATGTAACAGATCCTGCAAACCATTTATCATTGTTTTATGGATGGTATACTATTATAGTGTATGAGCAAAGAGTAATGCATAATTTTCAGCTTAATATTTGGTGTATTTATTTATTTGCACAAATTATCACAGAATTACAGTGTTTTTTTTTTACATACAGCAATAGTATACTTCTAAATACCATCGTACTTGAATATAGTAATTATTCGGTGCCATAGTATATATCTAGGTACCGTATGTTACCTTCAATATATGACATAGCCACATTTATTTGTTTGTTGGCCTTTACTTGGGCTTTTAATGGCAGAAAAAAGCATTTCTCTGCTGTCAGTTATAAATATAGTATTATTATAATTACCGTTTTATTTTATTTTACAGTATTCCGAGGAACATGCACTATAAATATCTAATATATATAAATATCTGTGACTTAAAGCAATTAAAAAAGGCTGCAATACACGGATATTTCTGAATAACTGTGACTTGAAAAATAGGTTTTTATCCCAGTTACAGGCCCATTGTTGCTATGCTAACCAGCTTATGTCTGACCCTCAATAGTACATATTTGTATGGGTTACGTGTTGTGCCCTGTAATAGCGCCTCACTTTTCTTCATGAAGAGACTCACTATGTGTCTTGCTAGTCGGATTTTGCACAGCATTATTTTTTTGATTGTCATCATAAAAGCAAATCCTCACAGCAGGAGGGCCACTGTCCTCTAAATTGTGTGTTCTCCGGCTTTTCTGTCCAGTCTAGTGTAACTGTAAGGCGAAACTGCTTTGTAATTCTATTCAAATGTTCCAGCGGCAGCAGGAGCAGCACAGTCAGTGTTTGTGCCTGGACTGCTGCTGACATGATGGAGTAGGTCTGCATGAAGAGTGCAGGAAACCATAAATCTCCCTGTTTAAACCCCCAAAACACGATCTTTCCCCTTCTCTCTCTCTCGCGCGCCTTCTAACAAAAACAGACAAGGTCTTTGCACCCATGGAAGCAGACCAGTCCCTTTTCCCTGTTATGCAAGACCCGATATCGCACTGGACAGTTGTTTGGGCGCAGTTGTGTGTATTTGTGCTCGTCCATTGCCTCCGGTCACATATACCGGAAAGGAGTCCAACTCATTCTCATCTAATTTGTATTGTTTCCCAGACTTCCCCTTAATGGCTTGTTTGACATGTGTGCTCCGCGCCACTGCACACAATTATGACAAGGTGCTTAGACAGCCCGGCGAGGCTGGAGGCCAACATTTCTATTGACACTCGCTCTTTTACGGCAGTGGCCTGCCGAGAACCGAGAGCCAGCCGTCGCCTTGAGTGATCGTGATAGATGTGGCTATCTGTGTAGGTGTGAGCGTGTGTTCATGTGCATGTAAACTAGCGTCGCTTTCCATCAAGAGGCGCATTGTTGAGTATATTGCATGCAGACGCTGCTTTTATATTATATAGTGCTGAAAGGATTTCAGTTTTAACTTCAGAAGATGAAAGGGAGAAAATGAGAGACTTTAACTCTCATTTTTATTCTCAGTGGGGCGAATTCAGTTGAGTAGAGTCCATTGGCTGAAAGAACTTTTAATGGGTATTGTATACAGCAGCTCAACAGAAATCTTTCAGAATCTCTTTACAACGTCTGAAATGTTATTACCGCCATTTATGTTTTAAATTGTTACATATAGTCATGTATATAATTATTGCTTGTTAGTTCAATAATTCTCATATGGCTTTTCTTTAAAACAGCTCACAAGTACACTGACGCGTTAAACTACAAACACACTCGGAGCCCATTTAAACAATCAATTCGTCACATGACGGTCACCTGATTAAGTGTAAAAACAACACAAAGAGAATTATTTTTTGTAAATATAATTAATAATCTATGAATATATTATAATAATACATTAAATCCAATAAATTCTAATTATTATTATTTACATTAACAAAGAAGGGGAAAATATACATAAATACATATACAAAAAAACACCTTTAAATCTCAAGATAATATCATAAATACAACATAGATCCAAAAAACAATCAAGTCAGTTACAAAAAAGGTGAAAAATCTAATTCACCATTTAAACCTGGAAACTGAGTTGCCTTCAATGTATAGATCCAGAAAGACTCTCTCTGTCTATGTCACTATAAATAAAGTATTTATTTTAAAATATAAATATAAAAATCAAATTTTATGTAATAATATGATTTAAAATGAAAATTAAAAAGGAATATTTTCATTTAAAAAATAAGTAAATATATAATAAAATACAATGTAGTCTAATTGTATTTTCTTTTTTTTTTTTTACATTTCGTTCTCTACATTTTAAACACATACCAACATGAATCATAATTTCTGCATCAAAATCTTTGCATGCAGTTTTTATTGCTAAATTGTTCTTCATGTTGGGAAAGAAGCTGGAAGAAGCCTGTTGGGAGGACGTGTTTTACCCTTCTGTTTGCTTTTAATGATACATCTTGGAATCCTTAATTGAAAGAGGACAAATAAAGGCTGTTTTGTATGCAGCCATTTGCAACTCCGCCATGCAACTCTAGAGAAGCCTGCATCGAGATCATTTGCATAATGAAAGTGATTGTATGTGTCACAGAAGGAAAAGCCAGGCAGCTGGAAAGGTGGCGATTTGGGAAGGAATTTTAACACACCTCTCTGACAGAAAGAGAGCTGGGGCAAAAATAATCTGGAAGAAAGACAAAAGGGTAGAAAAGTCATCTGGTGCATAAACAGAGATGTGTGCAAGACCCCTTTGGTGATCTGGGAGATGCATTATGAATGCATAATCAAAATACATTGTATATATATATGGCAGGAAATATGCTCAAGTTACACAGCAATGCTTTTGCTTATTATTCAACCACATCTTGAAGCGTTAATCATCTTCAATCAGTCAAAAGCATATCTTGTGCCAAAATGAGAATGTTGAAGTCATTCTAGAGTAACAAAACTAACTTTAGGTTATGCTCCCATCGTTTTCCTCATATGTAACACATTAAGCATGACGTTCCTCCCGGCAGGAGCTTGGCGAGATCTCTTCCAGCTGTTATCCTGTACTGTTTCCCAGCATGCCTCATTCTGAGGCCGTGTCCATCATGATAGGAACTGATTTGCCTCAATTAGTTCAGCCTGGACATTTAGCTCAGACTGTAGGAATGCTGGTTTTGCGGCTCCTGAAATTAATGAGCCCGTCTGAGGGGCCTTCCCAGAAGTCAAACCAGGCTCCAGCACTACCTACCCACCCCGGGGCTCCAACGCATCGATGAGGCCGCAGGCGAGGCTCATGGCTGGTCCCTTCAGGACCCTGCCGTGAGGACATACTCATGGCAAAGCATGATGTACAGTCAGAAGAAATGTTCTCATGTTTTCAAGCTGCTTTTGAGAAGAGCTAGTTAGGCATCACAGTGCTGGAAACCTCAACATTAGATTCGTATCAATATTTCAGTCACACTTTGCGTCGTGGGGAGATGCCTGCAGGAGGGCCGTTTCAGATGCTGCATCTTATCCCAACATGAGAAAGCATGCAGATGTCATTTGCATTTCTCTTCATGCACTGCTTGCGTCTGTGTCTAAACCATCTCACTCATCGTCTTCTTCTCGAAGGGCTGCATACATCTCCGTTTCTATCAGCTTGTCTTTTGCTTTGCTATTTCTTGAGAATGTCTGCCGTAGGCTCGGCTGGATGAGATTGAGGTGTCTGTCGTTGATGCCTGAGGAAGGAAAGGGGGCACACACTCTGGATCAGGCCCAGCTGAGGTGAGAACGCGTCTGGATGTGCGGCAGAAATCCCTGCAGCCAGTCTTTGCTTTCTCTGAGCTGTCAGTGCTCCAGTTTGGTTGTCAAAATGGAAGATGTCAGGGTCACTGTGGTCAGAAACTTTCTGTTTTTGGAAAAAGTCGTATTTCAGCCTAGTGGCTCAGTTTATAGAATGGCTTTATAGGAAGATTGCACGTCTTACTGTCAAATAAATCCAGTGTCTTCAAACTTCAATTGCAAGTTAAATTTAGCTGGATTGTAAAATCTGTTCTTTTTCTATTTAAAGGATAGTGATAGTTCACTCTGTTATCATCACTGTCATATTGTTCCATTCCATATGAAATTAAGCAGAATGTTCACTACATAATGTTTACTACATAAATTAAAAATAAATGAATAACGATTTTTTGAAATAAATGAATAAAATGTGTGAATATTTATTATTTTTATCATTAGAATAAAATAAAAAAAATCTGTGAATAATGAGATTTTGAAAATGAATGAAAAAGCAATTCAGTGGCTTAAGAAGCTTCTTTTTTGTGCTTGTGTCACTTTTCTGGAGCTTGACAGAGTCTGTCCCCCATTCACTTCCATTATGTAGAAAAGAGCACCTGGGACATTCTGTGTAATATCTAATTTAGTTTTTCTTAGAAAAAAGAAATCTTACAGGAAACGATATGAGGGTAAATAGAATTATGAGATTTTTATTTTTTAGGTAAAATGGCCCGTTCTTGTCAGCATTCAGCCCAGCCATCGATACATTTAACTGTATTTTATGCGGACCATTTCAGAAATGCTTAATTGTAGGTATGTTGTTTCCACTGCATTGAACGTAATATTTCATACAGGTGTTGAATATTTCAGAATGAATTTCAATGGATTTCTCTAAAGAGACATCTATTGCAATTCTTTAAAGTACCGTTTGTGCATCAATTCTTGTGTGACTAGAAACCCATAAAGCATCGCCGGTCTTTTTTTGGAAGCTCGCACGACAATCCATACTCTTTTATGCGTGATCTATTGTGCAGATCTGAGAGCTCAAGTAATCATAATCAGTTATGGATAATTTTCAGCACAATGGCTGTTGTTTGTGAAGTTTTCCTCTATTTTGTCTCCAGCAGAACACAAGCGAGTGACAGCGAACTCAAGCTCCTGTGATCCATTATACCGTCTTTGCAGTTATCCTGTAAAGCTCTCTCTGCTGCATAGTCCTTCAGACTTTTTTTTATAAGATTACAGATGATGCTCAGAAATGAATTTGAGGGGTCAGTGCAGATCTATTTTCCAGTCAGACAGCAGCACCTGGAAACACTGCAGTCTTATCCATCACAGAAGAGAAACAGCCACCCTCAGACAGCTGAAAAGGAAACAAGCAGTGCGTGGAAGCAGATATGGCTAGTTTAGCCCCGGCCTGTTGCGATATTGGCCGTGCAGGTCTCAGCAGGAGATAGCAGATCTGGAGATCTGAGGTCTATTTCACATCACCTGGCACCTTCTAGTTTACAGTCATAATTCCAGACCACAGCGTCTTGCTGAATACATGCGGCACGCTGTCAGATACTCGCGATTGAGGCCTCCGTCCGAGAAGAAATAACAGTCTTTGATGTAATGCCTAACAACCTGCTGCTATATCGGATCGACCGTGCCACCTTTAGTTTAGGCTGCTTTGCTCAATGCCGAAATTGAAGTCAAGTGTTCGTTGCACTTGGCACCTCTCGCTGCACTTTTTCCCATCAGCCAACAAATCTTCGCTCATGCATACGAGACGGAACGGCCATCGCGGAGGCGTCTAGCTTTCGATGACATCATTGGGAGGGGGTGCTTGTGTTGCATGTGGAAGCCTCCCAGAAAAAGAGATTATGTGCTAGAGTCGCCATATGCTCCTCTACCCCAGGTGACTACCGGCAAAACAGGAAGTGCCACCTTTTTAATAAGCAGCGTAATGCCTGCCAGCATCGTATCAGTCACCAGGGTATAACCGTCAACTGTGCATGTCCGTTTCACTCGTCATTATTAAGTCGTTGTGTTGAGGAAAATAACAGATTTCTTATTTTAGACCTCTTTGGTTTTGTCGAAGACTTTAAATGTGAATTTGAAATGGCTGTTTTTACGTTCGATGAGCAGCAGAAGCTTTTGTGCTTTTTTTCGGTGTCTATCAGACTATTTTTAGAGGTGGTTGAGATTCATTATTGACATGCAGAGTTGCGGAAGATTTCAGGGAGGCTGATTGGGTATGTGTGTGAGTTAGGATGAATAATTAAAAGATGATGTAATGCACTGACGGAGAGGGGGAAGGAAAAAAATAAGTGATGCAGAGTCAGTGTAGATCTGCACTCCAGGCAACACCGCATGAGAACTCATTTCGCTAATGCTATCGGAACATGCGAGTTCAAACGTACAAGCCGTTTTGTTTGACAGCAAGGTTTTTGCAGCTTATTTTGGGATTTGTCAGTCCTCACAAGTCTGCTGTGTGTGTGTGTGTGTGTGCTGTCACACCTGAGTGTGGCTCTGCTCAGATTGTCCAGCTTCTTCTAAAAGCTTTTTATGTCTGTTTCCTGAAAACACTCCATCTGTTTACCCATTTAATTAGTGACAGATGATTCAGATGATGCATTCTGCAGTTAATGTCATTCATTTGTTCTGAGAGCATTTGGCTATCCTGTTCCTATATGGAGTGTAGGAATATGCAAAGTGACTTGTTTTTGATACCGATTAGTCTCTAGTTTGCCTAGATGACTAATCGAGATGATAGAAATCATGAATTTATGTCGTAAATGGTTAACTAGGCTAGTTTTTCATTCACCAAAACTTAATCCGACACATTTCTTAAAGGGATAGTCCACCTAAAAATGGAAATTGTTATCATTTACTCACCCTCATGTCAATCCAAATGTCTGTGACTTACTTTCTTGTGCATTACAAGACGTTTTTTCTAAATGTTTTAGAATGTTTTTTTTTGTTTTTTTTCTCCATACAAAGTAATAAACATAAAATGGTTCCTGTTGGCTTTCAGTTTGTGGACAAAATTTGAAATATTCTTAAAAATAATGCACAGGTCAATTAAAAGAATTTTAACAATGTATTAAATGTCGGGTGAACTATCCCTTTAAGGATAACAATATAAATATATGAATACTGTAATATTTCACTGTAAAATAATATTATTTAAAAAAACAAATGTTCAATATCTTAGCTTCTTAACTGTTCAATTTTAAACCATCATTTTTTTTTGAAAAAGTCCTTAAAGCTTTCTTTTGTTGGCGTCTGTTGCATTCCCAAATGCACATAAGTGACCCAAACTCACAGTTCAAGCAGAAATGAGATTGTGTGGAGCAGCATTTACTGCAATCCAAACAACTCTGAGACTCTGAAAAAATTTGATAATGAGCTGCTCACGTATAAAGAACACCACATTTAACTCTGAAACATGCAGTAGGCTATTTAATTCAATCACAGCTTTTGTGATTTTATAATTGCAATAACCCATATCACAATTTTTGGTTTGCTTCTATTGAATCATGTAGCCTTAGCAGCCATATAAGGTTTTTAGCATGCTAACCATCTAAAGAGGCAGTCAGCTTTCTTATATAGTACATGCTTATAAAATTAATGTATATTGTCAGCCTCAATTATTGACTAATTGGATGACTGGTCAACTCAGGTAGTGTGTTTCACACTCTATTCACACACACACACAAAAATGAAATTATGATTAGCATTAATTTTCTGCTTTGAATCTGTATGTGAGAATTCACTGTGTGAATGCTCACATGTTGACTATTCACATATTTTTTCATTCAGTTCTCTTGAATCACTGTAGATTACAGTCAGCGGTGTTCATACAAGACCAGAGCCTTTTACCTCAGTAGTAACCAGGTGGTCTTGAACTCTTAGCATTGCTTCATTCTGTCCTTTTCCTTCTAAAGTGCACCATTAACCTCTCAAATAACCCTACGGGAGGTACGCAGGTGATTTCTGCTGCCATATTACACTGGTAACCACGGTGACCAAAGGTTTTTGTTTGTGAAACTACCATCATGGCAGACATTTTGGACCGCTTTATTTGTTTATGTCCCGGATTACACTGATTATACCTAATAGGCTTTGTTAACTGCTTAAACTGTGTTCTTTTATCCGAGTTAAGTCATAAACTGTTTAGGCGGAACCTGAATGTAAACATTTAAAAAGAGGGCTTATTTTGAGTTGATTTTGATAGATATCAGTGTTTTATTGTACACCTACACAGCTCAGCCTCCGAACTGCCCTTCTCAAACACCTCAGATTCTGCCATACTTGCTCACCATGCCACTGTGTGCAGGACTGTTGACTGCATTAGCATGTTGTTAGCATTCTGTCATCGACTGGAGCACAAATGGATGTCATCTTCCTCAGCTTCTGCTGTGAGACTCGTGTCGTGTGTTGTTCAGCTGCGAGATCTCAGTATTCCTAGGCTGCTCTCGATCGTCGTTACCGTTTCTAGCATTAAGTATTTACGTTATCGATTTTAGCTTTAGATTGGTAAAATGTAATAAATACCCACATTGACTTTCAAATCAATGCATTGACAACAGAGACACATTGTGGAGGCAGTAGTCTAAGCCGGTCTCTGGAAGAGATTTGTGGGAAGAGATCAATGCAAGTGGCAAAATGTGCTTAGCCTTTAACAACAGAATGTGTAGCGCTTTTTAGCTAATGCCAGAAAATGCAATTATGTTGCAGCAGACGACCTTAGACGATGTCTGTGTATCAAATACAATGCATGCTTGCATACTCAGCATGAGCGCTACCTAGCAGACGCGATTTCATTACATTTCCGAAGTCATTTGACTTCACACACTGGTGCTCGCTTGCTAATTTAACTCGCTCCCACCTGCTGTTGGCAAAAGTATGTGTAATTGTTTTAGTTTAGAGCTGTATTTTATGATAAACGCAAATGTGAGGCGGATGAATATGCATGTCCTGTTCGGGTGTCTCCAATCCATCGAGTCAGCTCACAGATGAGGCCCAGCTGGAGCCAGGAAAGACCCAGACTGGTCGGCATGGCAACCTCAGCACCAAACCGCTCATGCAACATTCATGCTGACCTTTTATTTGTCTGGCTTTGGCCCTCTCGTGGCCCCTGCACATCGCCCTCCGGCCCTGTGCAAAGTCTTAAGACCTCATACAGGTGTGTCTCCTCTCACCTTGTCTCTCCATTCAAACCTGACTCAGCCACACGCCGCCTCGTTCAGCTTTAATAAGTGTCAACATGCTACCGGCAGCAGTGCGGGGGAGGGAGAGTGAAATATGATCTGCTTTAGAGAGAGACGTATGGAGAAAATGACCTCACTGTGGAGAAAAAGAGGCTGTGTTTGTGTGTCTGACTTTGAGATGTTGAAGGAGATAATTATATCAAATCACACCTGTTACACTAATGCTGTTACACCATTAACTGTTGTTTCACATTCTTTTATTTTTTCACCTTTACCCTAGTTTTATAAGGTATAAAAGTCTATATTCTTTACCTGTGTGTGTGTGTGTGTGTGTGTGTGTGTGTGTGTGTGTATACGTAACTTACACTTATTTGTAACTGTCTTACACAACATTTCTTTCTGGTCCTCAAATCTGATTGGCTCAGAGCTTTTTTCAGGAGTGCAATATTGTAGTGATAATAGAACTCCAAGCATTTCACCATTTCCATAATTCCACTTGCAGCATTTCTCAAAATGAGTGTCATATAGGGCTGTCGCGATAACCGCAATATCGCAATACCACGCTATTGACGAGCATAACCGCAGAGGAATGCAGCAACCGCGATATTTCCATGTTTTCTTTTTCGTAAGGTTACGCCCTTCTCGTTTTACACTTCGTGCATGTGTACTGAATATTAGTAATGATAGCAATGTGTATCATGCTGATTTGTACAGAGGCTCAGTAAATTTGCACTTAACAAGCCTAAACAGACTGTGAATGAGAGAGAGATCGACTGGGCGCGTGCGATCACCTGCATCTGTCTGTCCTTCAGGCCGAGTCATATTTGTGAAAACAGGTTGTCATGTCCAAGGAAAGCGAAATCTGCCTTAGCATCGACGCTCTGCTGGTCAGCTGAGCCTTTAAAAGTGGAGCTCAAAGTTAAAATGATTTCAACAGTGTGTTTCATTACATATCTCTTTGAATGGTCCACTTGGGTCTGAAAACCCGAGACTTAACCCGAGACTCGAGCGGGTTCGGGTCCAAAACTTTCCCAGATGCGTAGCCTACTTTTGCATTCATGTTAAGTTCATTTTTGAGAAATGCACGTAAAAAAGGAACATATGTTTGTAACCTCAGAATTCCATCATACAGATTTGAGATCCATCAAGAAATCCACTCACTTCATTACGCTGCGTCTCAATGCAAGGCTTTTCTTTTTTTGTGTGCAAAAGCCCGTTACAGGAGATGAGGTAGGGTAGCTAACGTTGCAGACAAAACTAGCAAATCCATGATTTAGTAACCTATCGATTAAATTTTTATAAAACTATCACGTTTATATTTCAAATCCAATTGTAAGCCAAACTCAGAAATAACATGTATCCATCAGGCAGGCAAAAATATAAAGTAATAGGCTAATAAGTAAATAAACTGAATGAAAGTAATGGAGCAGCGGCCAAATCAGTCAGTAGGACCCTGGGATTTTTCCGGATTGATGCGGGGCTACAGGCTGTGCACGCGTCAATACCGTTTACGTTCGGGTCCAGTCGAGTTCGAAAATAAATGCGGTCGGGTCAGGTCGGGTCGGATTCGGATGTTTCACTGTAGACAATGTCCGATGCCAATTTGGAAGACATCGCTCAACCCTATGTAACGGGAGGAAGAATCACACGACACGGAGGGACAATAAAGGCCCCGAAGGGTGCGTTTATTGGTGAGTCTATCGTGCCGTAGTGCTCGTGCGTGAGATTATCGTGCTCCAGGATCTACTCGTGCTTCCGTGCTCTGCGTAGGTGCGGGTCTGGTGTCCGTGCAGTCTTCGTGCTGGGTGCTGGCCGGTCAGACGCTGCTGTCTAGGGCAGAGGGAGAGGGAAGTTAGTGATGCTGTAACTGGAGGCATATCTCCCCCTCTCCCGTTCTGGCGTCCTTTTATCCCCGCCTTGATCCGCTTCAGGTGTGGCCGGCCAGCCCGTGTTAACGACGTGCAGGTGTTTCTCCTCTGTTTCCAGGGCGACGCTGAAGAGGTCCCGGGACACGCGTCACACTCCCCCCCCCTAAGCGTCGTCCTGTCCCTGCGGGCGAGAGGGGAAAGAGGGGGAGGGTGGGGAGAAATACCTGACAGACCTGCGAAAGCTGACCAGATTCGGGAAAGTCCGTCGGCGTTGGCGTTGGCCGTCCCCGCCCGATGTTGCACGACGAAGTGGAAGTCCTGGAGCGCCAGGAACCAGCGGGTGACTCTTGCGTTTGTCTCCTTGGCCCGTGCCATCCATTGTAGAGGGGCATGATCGGTGAAGAGTGTGAATTTCCGGCCAAGGAGGTAATACCTGAGCTCCAGGACTGCCCACTTGACGGCCAACGCTTCCTTTTCCACGGCGGCGTACCGTTGCTCCGTGGGGGTCAGCTTTCGGCTGATGTAAATTACCGGGTGTTCCTCACCGTCCTGTATTTGGGAGAGGACGGCTCCCAACCCGGTGTCGGAGGCGTCTGTTTGCAGCAGGAAGGGGCAGTTGAAGTCCGGGGCTCGGAGCACCGGCGCCGCGGTGAGGGCCTCCTTCACCTTCCTGAATGCCTCCTCCTCGGTGTGTCCCCAGATGACTCTCTCCGGCTGCCCCTTCCTGGTCAGGTCTGTCAGGGGTGCTGCTAAGGAGGAGAAGTTAGGGATGAAACACCGATAGTATCCCGCCAATCCCAAAAAGGCACGTACCTGGGTCTTGGAGGTGGGCCGTGGGGCCGAGAGAATCGCTGCCACCTTCTTCTCTTGCGGTTTGATGAGTCCCCGGCCCACCTGGTAGCCCAGGTACTTGGCTTCATCTAGTGCGAGGTGGCATTTCCGGGGATTGGCGGTTAGTCCCGCCCTGCGCAGCTCCATGAGCACCCTCCGTAGCCGCTCTAGATGGTCCTCCCAGGTCTCCGAATGGACTACGACGTCATCCAGGTAGGCCGCGGCATAGGGTTGATGGGGCCTCAGCAAGATGTCCATTAGCCTTTGGAAGGTGGCTGGGGCCCCATGCAGGCCGAAGGGGAGGACCCGATACTGCCAGTGCCCACTGGGGGTAGAAAAGGCGGTCTTCGGCTTTGCGTCATCCGACAGGGGCACTTGCCAGTAACCTTTGGTAAGATCCAGGGTGGAGAT
This sequence comes from Acrossocheilus fasciatus, assembly GCA_036784905.1. Lineage (NCBI taxonomy): Eukaryota > Metazoa > Chordata > Actinopteri > Cypriniformes > Cyprinidae > Acrossocheilus > Acrossocheilus fasciatus. The sequence continues at coordinate 14,776,616 of CM071960.1, forward strand.
ATATCGGGCCCTCCCCAGCCGATCCAGGAGTTCGTCCACCCGCGGCATAGGATACCCATCAAACTCGGAGACCTCGTTTAGGCGGCGGAAGTCATTACAGAAACGGAGGGTGCCATCCTGTTTTGGGACCATAACGATGGGGCTGGACCATGGGCTGCGCGAGGGCTCTATTACCCCTAACTTCAGCATCTCCTGCACTTCCTCTTCAATGGCGTGTCGCCGAGCCTCTGGCACTCTATAGGGCCGCTGCCGGACGATGGTGCCTGGTGGAGTGCGGATGTCGTGCTGAAGGACATGGGTCCGCCCGGGGAGTGGAGAGAACACGTCGGAGAATTGACCGACCAGGTGCTGTAGCTCCGTCTTCTGGGCAGCCGACAGGTGGGGGTTAACGTCTACAACCACGGGAGTGGTGGTGGCTAGGGCGGCCAGTTGGGTCCTTGTCCCGACCCACCGTTTCAGGAGGTTCACGTGATATAGTTGCTCCTTTTTCCGTTTCCCGGGTTGATGTATGCGATAGGTGACGGGTCCCACCTTCTCCGTCACCGTGAAGGGCCCTTGCCACTTGGCCAGAAACTTGCAGGCTGCGGTCGGGACCAGGACCAGGACGAGGTCTCCAGGCTGGAACTCCCGTGGTTGGGCTGCCCGGTCATAGTGCCGTTGTTGGGCCTGCTGGGCCTTGGTGAGGTGCTCCCGGACCATCGGCATGACCCTGTCGATCCGTTCCCTCATCTCACGGATGTGCTCGATCGTGGACCGATGGGCGGCCGGTTGTTGCTCCCAGGCTTCCTTGGCGACGTCGAGTAGACCGCGGGGTTGACGTCCGAATAGGAGTTCGAACGGGGTGAAACCGGTCGACGCTTGGGGCACCTCTCTAATTCCAAACAGGACGTACGGGAGCATCCGGTCCCAATCCCGTTTATCCTCCGCGGCCACCCGACGGAGCATCCGCTTCAAGGTCTGATTGAATCTTTCGACCAGCCCATCGGTCTGGGGGTGGTAGACTGAGGTGCGGAGCTGTTTGACCTGCAGGAGCCGACAGAGGTCGGCCATGGTCCGGGACATAAACGGGGTGCCTTGGTCGGTCAATATCTCCGCGGGGATGCCAACTCGACTACACAACAGGAAGAGTTCCTGGGCGATCGCCTTCGATGTTGCTTTCCGGAGGGGAATGGCTTCGGGGTAGCGAGTGGCATAGTCCACGATGACCAAGATGTGTTCATGGCCCCGGGCGGACTTTGGCAACGGCCCTACGAGGTCCATTCCAATCCGCTCGAAGGGTACCTCTATGATGGGCAAGGGAATCAGCGGACTGGGGGGAGGAGTGCTGGGCGAGGTCCGCTGGCACGTGGGACAGGCGCGGCAAAAGCGCCTCACCTCCGCATCTAGGCCGGGCCAGTGGAAACGATCCCGGATTCGTTGTATGGTATTCTGGGCCCCTAGGTGGCCGGCCATGGGATGGGAGTGGGCGAGCTCCATCACGGTCTCCGTCTTGGTCCGCGGCACTACCAGTAATTGCTTCTCCTCCCCCCTTCGTGGTGCGACACAGTAGAGCAGGCCATTTTCCACGATGAAGTGGGGGACCGGGTGGGGTGGTGGTTGTACTTCTTTTCCTTCAGCCACCCTCACTTGGGCCCAGCAATGCTTCAGCCGCTCGTCCCCAAGCTGTTCCTTCGCAAAGGCCCCGCCTCCCTTAACCTGTTGGAAGATATCATAAAATAGGTTAGTAGTTTGGGAGGGGGACTCACCATCTCGGGGGCTGTCCGAGGCCAGCAGTGCGGTACTCCGGTGGGGACGGCGGCTGAATCTCCGGGGACGGCGGCTCCCGGCCGGGCTGGCAGGTTGGGTGGCGTCAGCGAGCAGGCGGTCAAATCCTGGCCAATTCCGTCCGAGGAGGACCGGGACGGGGAGGTCCTTCACTACGCCCACTTCGACGGACCAGGAGCCAGAGGCGGCGGTGATAGTGACGCGTCGTGCGGGGACCTGGCGCGTATCTCCATGCACGCAGGTGATGGGGAGCACGGCCTTGGATCCTGGCCGTGGGGATACCACCGTCGACTGAATGAGACTGACCGCACTGCCCGAGTCCAGCAGGGCCCGGAAGGGCCGTCCGTTGACCTCAACACGGATCTTCGGGGTCGCCAGTGGGGGCTCTTGGTGGACGACGCAACCTGCCAGCCATGCCCGATGTGGTGCGGTGGGCGGCTCCGTGGGCATCGGCTCGTCCTGGGGCTCGGGAGCCGCCGGCCTGCCTACTGGCCGGTAGGTACCCTCCGGCGCGCGTCGCTCCTGGTGCACCCTCCGGGGGATAGGTGGCGCTCGCTCCCCAGCCTCCCGACGTTGGGCCGCCTCCGCCAACTCGATGGCGTCAACCAGTTCTCCTATGGTGAGCGGGTTCCGCATGCCGGCAGCTTGGCGGATGGGACGTGGGAGGGCTCGAAGAAGACGGTCCACGGCCACCCGTTCGGCCACTTGGGTGGCGCTGGGGTCCCCTACCAACAACCAATGGCGGACGAGGCGAGATAGATCGGCGGCCTGGGCGCGGGCTGGCATCCGGGGGGAATATTCCCAGTCATGCACCAGTTGTGCCGCCGCGATGGGTGAGAGGCCCACTCGGGATAGGATTTCCTTTTTCAGCTCTTCGTATGAGTCTCGCACTTCCGACGGCATGGAAAAATAGGCGCGTTGGGGCTCGCCGGTAAGTAGTGGTGCCAGCGCACGCGCCCACTCGTCCTGGGGCCAGCCTTCCTGACTCGCGGTTGTCTCAAACATCATCAGGAAACTCTCGATGTCATCGTGGGCCGTCATCTTCGGCAGAAGTGCCGGCGCTCGGACACGGGGGTCGGGCAGCGGAACCCGCTGGGCGGAGGCGGTCCGGAGGGCGGCGATTTCCCGCTCCACCTCTCCTTGTCGGGCCGCCATGTGCTCGACGATCTGCTGCTGTCGAATGCTGACCTCAGTTAGGTGTTTTAATAGTTCCTCCATGGCTGGGGAGGAGTCGCCGCCTGGATGAAAACAAACAAAAAAGACGAGACGTTAGCACAAGGGGGAAAAAAACGGTGCCGGTCGGTGATTCTTCCCGTGTTATGCCCGCATTCTCCACCAGTGTAACGGGAGGAAGAATCACACGACACGGAGGGACAATAAAGGCCCCGAAGGGTGCGTTTATTGGTGAGTCTATCGTGCCGTAGTGCTCGTGCGTGAGATTATCGTGCTCCAGGATCTACTCGTGCTTCCGTGCTCTGCGTAGGTGCGGGTCTGGTGTCCGTGCAGTCTTCGTGCTGGGTGCTGGCCGGTCAGACGCTGCTGTCTAGGGCAGAGGGAGAGGGAAGTTAGTGATGCTGTAACTGGAGGCATATCTCCCCCTCTCCCGTTCTGGCGTCCTTTTATCCCCGCCTTGATCCGCTTCAGGTGTGGCCGGCCAGCCCGTGTTAACGACGTGCAGGTGTTTCTCCTCTGTTTCCAGGGCGACGCTGAAGAGGTCCCGGGACACGCGTCACACCTAGAATAATACTGTTTTTGTCACGGAATGTAGTTTTAAGAGTTTTTTTGTGCAAGAATGTAGTTGTTTAGACTTCAAATATGCCGTTTGTTAAAAAAGATAACGTCTATTTGAACATTTTCGGAGATGTGAGCTCCAGGGCATCAGCGGCCTTTCAGCGCTCATGAACCCACCGAGAGCAGCCTCACTTAAATAAACACACACACGTTTTGCCTAAAACACAAGTTGTTATTTTGCTCAATATTACAAACAAAAGTACTGCATTGAATATCAGCATGTCTGTGATCAGCTGCTGGCAGCTGTGAAATTGAGTTTAACAGCACTCTTGCTTGTGTGATATGGCTTAAGTAATATTCTTTCAAGATGGTGAATGATAGTTAATTGTTCAAATTTATTAGATAACCACTGATTTCCCTGATAGCCTTTTTCTGCCACATGGAGCCATTCATCATTCAAAATGCTCAAATTTGAAAGGTCCCCACATTCAGTGCGCTTTCATCTATTTCAACATTAGCATCTATCACAAGCAATTGCTGAATGGCCATTCACTTTACCTGACTGCTAGTCTCATTAATCAATGAAAAAAGGGTAATACATTCAGTCCAAGTGCACTTAATGCAGATCACCTCAAATTCTTGAATATGTGACATTTGCTGCCTAAAACAGCCGTATATCTCTTCTCTGGAGTCAGCCTTTGTGGGACTGCTCACAAGCAGGATATTTTTGTACCTAATTCGCTTCGACATTATCCCTACTGGTAACTTCCCTTAATATGGCACCCTAATCAACCAAGGATATATTTAATTTTGCATAATTACTTCATCGTGCCATTGGGGAGAAGTGGGGGCATGAGGAGGAGAGATCCGCCAGGATTTTTGTGACTCAGAGCACAATCCTATCTGTCATCCTTCACTACACATGCTACAAATCAGAGAGCATTTTTTATACAGGCCAGGAGAAAAGAGACCAAACAGAGTGAGAGATGAAGAAAAGGAGGGGACATTTAGAAAATTGGCTCTTCGTGTATAATTACTTTCCAATTGTGTCTAAAGTCAAGCCTTGGGTTTGTGGCCCCAAGTCTGATTGCCACTCCTGAAGTAGTAGAATGAAGTGAAAGAAAGAAAGAAAGAAAGAGGGAGTAAACACTTCACCACAGGTGTGCTGGACTTAAACTTGATTAGGGGACCACAAACTTTTTGGTCCACAATCTGTTTTTTAGGTTCCAAAATTCTTGAGACCCCACAAATCACAATTAAGCAGTACATGAATATTACAGATATTACACAACCTACAAATTACATTAGCACCACAAGAGTAACACCACATTTTTCATTCTGCTCTTTATTAATTTTATGGTTATTGACTCCATGACAAGTACTATAACAAATAATTTCATTGGCACCCACCCTTTCTAGTGAAATGATTTGGCTTGTGTGTTAAAGCTTAGAAAGAATGACATTTGGATCAGTATTTGGTCTTCATGCAAATACTTTTTTGTTTTTGTTCACATAATTTAAAATTAGTGATGTAATATCAGTTTAAATGTGCTTTATTTTTAGTATTTTTATTCTTTAGAGTTTTTAAATAATTATAATTATTTTAGTAATTCATTACAATTGTTTCATTTTGAAAGTTTTTATATATATATTTTTTTAATAAAAAATATTAATTACATTATTATAAGTAATTAAAGTAAATAAAGTTATATTATTAATATAACCTAATATGATCATCAATGCTGAATGTTGCTTTAAATAAGTACAAATACAGTGTCCTCCACCCTTGGTAAATATGAGCAAAGGCGGCTGTGAAAATAAATCTGCTTTGTTGATTTTTTTTATCTTTCATTCATAAAATTCACAAAATTTTTAACCTTTCATTGAAGTAAAACAATTGAAAGTGGGGAGAAAATCTCATGGTGAAACAAATGTTTTTCTCCAATGCATGTTGGCCACCATTATTGGCACCCCTAGAAATTCTTTTGAGTAAAATATCTCTGTTGTGGGCCTATTTTTCTGCCGGAGGTCTTGAACATCTTATTCAGATGCATGGCATCATGGATTCTATCAAATATCAACAGATACAAAATCTAAACCTGACTGCCTCTGTTAGAAATCTTATAATGGGCTTTGGTTGGATCTTCTATCAGGGCAATAATCCAAAACAAACATCAAATCAACACAAAAATGTGTCACTGAGCACAAAATCAAGCTTCTGCTGGCCGTCCCAGTCCTCTGACCTGAACCCTGTAGAAAATGAGTGGGTGAACTGAAGAGAAGAAGCACCAACATGGAGCTGCAGGATCTGGAGAGATTCTGTATGATTGAATGTAGGGCTGCCGCTAACGACTATTTTTATTTCGATTAATCTATAGACTAATTTATCGATTAATCTAAACGATTAATTTACGATTAATTTAAAAAAAATCTACAATTTTACTTAGGAATATTTTATTAAACCAAGTGAAATCCAAATTTCTATGAAATACTTTTTTAAAAGCAAATGTGAAGTACAAGAAGCAAGTGTCCTTTTCATAGTCCAAATTACTGAAATCAAAGTACAGTATTATAGTGTACGAATGACAACATATCCGCGTGTTCTAGCCTACTAATAATAAAATTATAATTAAAAAAAAAAAAAAAAACACTTTTTAAAGGAGTATTTACCAGAAATATTATTTAGTATTTACCAGATAGTATTTACCAGAAGTTATTTAGGAGAAAAATGTAAATGTGCAGTATTGGAGATGCTTTTGATTATTAATCATTAAAATAAATAACCTTTAAAATGACTTAAAATATGAATTTTTTGAATGAAAGATCAAAAGTATAAACAATACAGATTTATTTTCACAGCCGCTTTTGCTCATATTTACCAAGGGTGCCAATATTAGTGGAGGGCACTGTATATATACATATATTAATCATAAGTAGAAAACAGAAGAATTATGTGGGGTTGTTAGAATTACCTAGAGTAAATGTTAAAGACATTGCCAGTATTCCTTGCACTCTGAGGGACAAGGACTTGCTTGCCGAAAGCTTTCAGGTGTGAAGTGTCTTTGGTAGTAGTCCAGCTAAGGTTGTTTGATTGCTCAAGCTGGATTAGGGTGAAAACAGAGTGCCTGTTACCTGTTCCAGTGTCTGCACATGCCATTACACTAATGCCTGAGCTCTTGGGAAAGTCAGTTACACTATTGAACTATGGACAATGTAGTCTGCAATGGTTTTGGCATTCGTTTTAGCCCAGTGCAAGATTTGTTCCTTACTGTTGGATCTATTTCAGGACTAGCGTAAATCCTCAGGCAGTCCTCTTGGCCTCTTTAAAAGAGTGCATGTAGGGGAGAATTTTGTGATGTAAAATCCGCTCAGTAGACTGTGTTTTAGGGTGAGTGATGGAGGCCCAGGGGCCGACATTACGCTGGGTGGTTTGAAGCGTCAGTGCCTGTTACAAGAGCCAACATTGATTCTACAGAGACCCTCGAGACCTTGTCAATCACCACCTGTCCATTCCACCTCCAGTCAATCTTCTGGAGAACTCTCCATTGGGTTTCTCTCAAAAGCTGGGGCGCTCAAGACCTCAGCCGGTCTGCTTCTCTTTCCACTCCATTTACTTTCCACTCCATGTTGTCCAAACCTGTATGACTTTATTTTTTTTCTGCTGAACACAAAAGATGTTATTTTGAAGATTTTTTACTCCATATAATGAGAGTCCAAAACATGGTTGGACCACTCATTGTATTGATGAAAAAAATGAATGAAAGTCATACAGGATTGGATTGACACGAGGATGAGTAAATCATGAAAGAATTTTCATTTTTGGTTGAACTATGCCTTTAAGCTTTCATGCTGGCAACCATGAATGATGGGAGAAGCCTTGTAGTAGCATTCGCTTTATTTTGGGTGAACAAATCCATGGCTTCGGTTGCAGAGGAAGCACATATGTTGAGCGAAAATCAGCGTCAAGAAGAGGCTTTTTAAAGCAAGGTCAGATTTTGTGGCGGTGGGGCGGGTGTTATCTTTCTCCTCCTCTCGCTTTCTCTCAATCTCACTCTATCTCACAAGTAGAGGAGAGAGAATTGCTAGTGTAACTGGTGTGATGGGGGTGTAGAACTCCATCTGTTCACTACATGATGGAAACCTGTCAGGGAATTGAGGCACCACCATTCGCAGCTGCCACCGAGCCACGGACAGTGTGGTAACGTGCTGCCAAGAGCTACCGAAGGGTTGGGTTTAGGGGATGGATACACTATGGGGTGGACGGTGGACTGGCAGTGTTTCTTCACCATGGCAATTGGCTTTAATATGCCCTGCTGGGACGTCTGCGTCAAAGATCGAGCCGAGCTCTGATCTGGAGCTCATGACGCACTGGCCTTGATGGTCTTCTTTGTCACCCTCGCTCCATTTCTTTTGTTAACAGTCGCTCAGATCGTAGCTTCTCTCCCACATTTTCACATCACGAGCACTCTTTTTTTTAATGATATCATTAGCTAAATCCCCCTTCTTTTGGCAAATCCCACTCAGCAGTCCCCAGTAAAAGTGATATATGCGGGGACATTCGAGGAGAGGAAGGTCACGTCGGGTGGAGGAGGCAGACAAGGATTATATTAACCCTTCAAACCATGTGAGGAGCTAGGAATGGTGGACATTTTCCCCACCTTCTCCTTTTCCAGTAGTTTTGGTCGTATTCGTGACTCCAGACACACCAACAGACAGCTTTATCGATGCAAGGATAAATAATGGCACGTAGCTATTTCAGCGTTATAAATCACACTGCATTTATGCCTCATCATGCGGTCGTCTTTGGAGGGGAAGAATTTAGCAAATTTGAGAGGAATGCAATTCAATCAGCAGATGCTGAAAATGCTTTACAGGGAAGCGGCAAGGTGTATGTGACAGTCGCTAACATGCTTTTTTGTGTGGTTTTCATAGCCTCATTGTCTTTTGTAAAGAGCACAGACGTTCTCAGAATTTCTCAGAATTCTCATCTATAATGATATGAGAATGCATTGACTGCACAATGAGTTGGATTGGATCTCTTGAAAGCATGTGAACCAGAGTAACTGGAAACTCAAAAAGGAAATGCAGAATAGTTTCCCCTGCTCTCCATTTGGCAAAAACATACTTTTAAGGGTTAGATAAGCCACAGAACAACATAATATCAAACTCAAGGGGAAGTAATAAAAATTAAACAGCTTAAAGGCTAGCAGGGGCTTTGATGATGATTCATTTCTTTCTTGTTTTTTTATAAGGCAAAACTCTTGACCATTAGGTTTATTCTGTGTTTTAATGACTATTTGGCTTTTTCTAACTGTGGAGAATTATTATGTTTTGAATTATTTTTCTTATAGAACAGAAGACGGGTTGAGTTTGATGGATGCACATTGCAGTTCACTTTGATTTCAGGAAAATAGCCCAATCGTATTCTGCACTTACCTTTTAGAGTTATTAAGTAAGAAAGGAAGAGGGAGAAGGGGAATAAAAAAGGAAAAACAATGACAGCAGCTAAAACGAGCTCTCTTATTGTGAAATACTGGGTGGCTTTTAATGGGTTTTATTTTGCACTTACTTGTTCTTTGGTTTGGAGGGCAGGTTACATTTTATCTAGGCAGCCTGCTCGTTTTCTTTCTCACTTTCTCTCCTGCCACGGCCAGCTGTAAGTGCTAGAGAAAGAAAAAGAGAAAATGAAGTGATTTGTGGAGGTATTGATCGGCAGCGAGGTTATTGATCAGGGTGTTGCGCGAGATGGAGAAGGGTGGGGTTTCGGGGGGCTGAGCAGCTCTTTGTCTGGCTGGCCAGCTGGCATAGATGGGCACTCGCCAGCCCTGCTGTTAGACCAACCCCCCCGCCCAGGCCACAGCTGCTGACCTCCACCGTGACATGAGGGTGTGGTTTTGTCCCAGCTCTGTTTATCTAAATTATGCTGATGACAAGTGGGGTTTTCAGGAATAAATTGCAGATAGACTGGCTCGGATTTATTTAGCATCATAAAAACCCAAAGTGAAATCCTAATTGAAGCAATCCAACATCCTAAATGGCCAGTTTTCCTCAATCAGGGGCTAAAATTGGAAGCATCTCAATCAAACTGAAAAAAAATAAAATGTCTTCCAAGGAGAAAATTATACAATGGCAGGATTTGAAGTTGATGACGATTGGCAGAGTCTGTTAAAAAAGTCCTATTTGAAATGGCTAAATGTATTGCAAAACATGGAAGAGGAATTTACTCAAAATTAATTGTGCCTACTGATTCATTTGCACACACAGTCTGCTTTGTTAAAGCACCAGATTAAATAAAGGAATTTATGCAGTTTCAGATCAGTTTGAGTGCTAAGTTGTGGAGGATGCAGTCTACCATGATCTAGCATACTTTACCGGGACTATACAACACTATGATACAAACACCAAATCTGCTTTTTAAAATGCAGAAAATGTGCTCGACTATACTGTGTTTGGATGAATGCCCATTATAACAAATAATATATTGCCACCATATTAGTTATTAGCCAAGGTTAGTGATTTTATTGAAATTTTATGATATTTATTAATTTTATTTTAATGGTATTAATCAACCATTATAGGAATTTTCTACAGTTAGGATATTTAATTTAATCTCTACCTATTTAAAACTTTCTATTAAATTGTAATACTAACATATATTTTTTGTACGAGGTAGCATAACATTTTACAGATTTTACTAATTTAAACATCAAAAAGAGGCTTTTCATTTTTAGGCAGAATTGATATGGGTGCATCCTTAATTTCATGAATTACTGCAGCCTTGATCAATTAAAAATGTGCATCTCATTTAAATGAAATTCTGTTTTCTGCAGGCAGTAATAGTGCAGTGTTAATTGCACAGTGCGATTTCAGTGCATTAACACCTAGTTAAACTGGATTGCCAGTGGTTAGTCAAATAAAAATGTGTGTTGAAATGCGATGTTTAGTGAATTCGCCCCCTAGTGTACTGTAATTTAGCAGATTTGTGTATAGATACTGGAGCTCTTTTGGTGTTCCTCGGGGTGTAGCATGAAGCCATCTGGCTATAGCTTGGATTTAGTCCAGAAGAGATGCCACAGACCCTCATCCCTCTCCATTATTGAACACTTCCTATGCCGCCCCCCTTCACAAAGTGCAATATCTCAATGGATTTCTGGAAACATGTACTTTCACTCTTCATTTTACCCCATTTCAATATGGCTTCACTCTCGTGTTTTCAGTGAAAAAAAAAAAAGATCCATGAGGCTGATGAGAGAGAGAGGTGAAAGAAAAGGCTGAGTTAGGGGAAAAAGGATAAATTAAGTGAATCGGTTGAACAAAAGCACATAATAATGTGGATGGACTACAGGGCAGATCAGAGGGAGCGCTGGGAATGTGGGTACACACGGTGCAAAGGAGGATGTGCATGAAAGCATGTTCAGATGGAGTGAGAGAGGAAGACACACTCTCTCTGGACGGCTTTAAATAATAGAATCTTGCGTAGCATCACTGCCAGGCACCAGTGACTTATTCATGTATATTTCAGGAAGTTGTAATCATTTCAATGCTTGTCTGCTTTCTTTTGTGCCAGAGATGAGATTGTAACAGAGTTGGTCCTGCTCTCAGGTCTCCATCTTTAATATTTTGGCTTGAGAAGTGCTAGTTTTTGCCCAGACTTTTGACTACTCACTACAATCTATTCAGATTAAAAACTTCCCACTTAATGTCTGACATATGAACCGACTAACCAGTTAATCTTGTTTTTATGTGTCGTTTAGGGACAGGTGTGTATGATTCTGGTTTGGAAATATCTAGTTTACTTGCTAACCTTTGGAGTGTTTATTCTTTAAGAAAAAGGGCCTTCCATCTATATCCTTGACCACCCTGTCATCATAGATTTAGCTGTCCAGGGCTACAGTGCCCTTTGGTAGTCCAGTGGGCTCTCCTTCCTAAAAGTGGTTGCCATAAACATGCCTGAAGAAAAACAAAATCACATTTCTGTGTATCTTCTTTTCATGTGCAGCATTCTGGCTCTTTTCTCTGTCCCTTGCCCTTTGTCTGTGATGTGTAGGAGAGTTTTAACCAAGAGTCGACGCTGGTAAATAAGTTCAGCGAGGTTTAAGCCGGGGTCAAGGCCTCGAGCTGGCGGGAATGAGCACAGAGAGAGAAAGGAATTGATTGGGCTTTTATATGTGGAAATTGAGAAAATAGAGGGTGTCTTTGGCATGACCTGCCCTTGCCCAGTGTACTATCTATAGCTACAGAGAAACAAAATAACACCAGCTTTTATATTTGTTTTTCTTTTCCCCGACCCTTCATTTTATTTTTTAATAAAATGTAATGAAATGGAAGGACATGGAGGAAGAGGGTGAAAGTGGACAAAATAAACAGAGTGAGAGGGAAGCCCAGCTAAGGAAAAAAAAGTTTTAAACCAGTCTAAGATGGTTTGTTGGTCTCCCACGTTGGTCTGGTTTGCTGGTTTTAGAGGAGCTTTAGAGTCCCTTCAGCTGGACAGTCTGCAAAGACCAGCAAAACCAGCGGAACACCAGATAGCCAGGTTAGACCAGCTAGACTAACTTAAGCCAGTTTCAGGCATGTTTAGGGACCAGTTATACCTCCTTAAACCATTTTGTGCAGGCTAGAAGAGCTTGACCAGGCTGGGGGACCAAATAGACCATTTTAAACCATCTTTGGAGACCAGTTATAAAGTACCTGCTTAATCCAGCTTTGTGTAAACTAGGAGATTTTGACCTGAATGGGAGATTATTTATACCAGTTTAAACAGCTTTAGGCATGCTGGGGGACCAGTTAGACTTGCATAAACCAGTTTTGGCCAGTTGGGAGGTCAATTATACCAGCTTTTACCAGCTTTATGCAGGCTAAACAGTTATTTGCTTAAAACAATTTAGGAGACCAGATATACCAGATTATAAAAGCTTTGTTTGGGCTTGACCAGGATGGGGGACCAATTGAACCACCATAAACCAGCAGAATGGGAGACCAGGTGGACATGCTTAAACAATTTTTAGGCAGGATCAGTTGTAGCATCTTAAACCAGCTTTGTGGAAACTAGGATAACTTGACCAGAATGGGAAACCAATCAGACCACCTTAAACCATCTTTGGGCAGGCTGGGAGACTAGTTATACCTTCTTAAACCAGCATTGTGGATGCTAGGAGATCTTGACTAGAAAGGGAGACCAGTTAGACTTGCATAATCCAGTTTTGGGCTGTTGTGAGGTTTGCTTAAACCAATTTAGGAGACCAGATATACCAGATTAAATAAGCTTTGTGTAGGCTTGACCAGAATGGGAGACCAATTAAATCATCAGAATGAGAGACCAACTGGACATGCTTAAACCATTTTCAGGCAGGTTCAAAATGGGAGACCAGGTTGAACCACCTTTGGGTAGAGTTTGAGATCAGTTAGACTACCATCTTCAGATTGGTTAAAAGACCAGATATAGCAGATTAAACCAGTTTTGTGCAGGCTAAGAGAGCTTGACTAGGTTAGGAGAACAATTAGACAATCTTTGGACAAGCTGTAAGGGCAGTTAGACTAGTTCCTACCAGAAAACAGTCTGAGGAGTTTAGATTGCAGAAAAATTAAGTCCGTATTTCCGAACTTGCACACATACTCTCATGCAGTGAATATCTGCTGAAACTCCAGTCAAATAACTACTGTTTAACTGCAGTGCAGATTAGTCGATAGCTTTATCAAACAGTAAACAGTGAGAAATCTGTATAGGAAACCTCTGGGATTTACATACAACCTGTTATACTGAAGTCTGCTTATTCTACTAGACACCAATCACTCACTCCCTCAGTCTGTTTTTGTTATTGTAGAGCAAAACTGATGCTGTGTTTTTCCCACCGTGAGTCAATGGTCAAAGTCTCCGGAGTCTTTCTCCATTACTCATGCACAAAGCAGAGGTGTATCACACGTACCTCTGGTGGTCTTGTTATAAATGAGATTTTTAGAATAATATCTCAGAAAATGGATGTCTCCCAGGAGATGAACGTGTCCTCCTCACTGACACAAACAGGCCATTATTCCTCAGCCATTTATTTAGCAACCCAATAATGTGTTTTAATATGTGTTTTAGTATCACTTTTTTGTCTTATGTACCTCCACTGGACCATCATTTTGCATTATCATTAATATTATTAAAGTTAAATGATTACAGTGACTCAGTTTTAAACTAAAAGCAACCAATAATGGGTCTCTTCCTCTCAAACCGAAGCAGTTCAACAAAACACAAAACCGACATTTTATGCAAGGAACAAGATACATTTATTATTGTATTTTATAGAACTACAGGCTTTATATATAGAGTTTCCAATTTAAGTTAATTCATAAAAAATCCGATCCGGAAAGCACAAATATACTGTATCTGAAGCCTTGATCTTCCATTCGCACAACTTAACGCACATCTATATGTGCGAATGGGGCCCATTGTAAAACCAACAACGTTTTTTCCCCATTGATTCTAGGGCTGTTGTCATGGCAACGTGTTCCAGCGCTCATGGCTGTGGCACTACATGGCTGGAAAATGAGCGTGAAGCTCAAAACGCCTAGGCTGACATCGTGGCAGAAATGTGCAGCCACAGGACGAATCTACTCACACGTCTACATAACGCAGGTTGCGAAAGACATGAGTACCTAATGCATATATAATGAGCAATATGTGCTGAAGGACTAGGTTTTCACTCCACACAGAATGCATAATTTCTACAATTTCAGCCAATCAAACTAGAGATGGTTCAATAATCAAATTCTGCCTGATAATGATAAGCTGATATTTCTATTTATAGCTAATACCTGATAAATTGGTGATGGTAAAATTCTGTACTGTTTTGTCTAAATAATTTAAAAATAAAACCCCTAAAATCTATAATCAGTCAATGTTACAACTGAAATTAGACATTAACATTATAATATATAGTATGAAAAATATATAATCATTCTAAAATAGTTTCTAATTGCTTTAATTAAAGTTATGTAAATTAATTTGATGGAAATTCCATTATGTGGGCTCACTTAATCATCAGAAAGATGGGAATGGTGTAATGTTGGGGTGCGGTAGGTATTTTCTTTTTTTTCTTTTTTTTTTTGGAATCTGTGATACTTTTTTCATTTTCAGGATTATTTTATGAATAAAAAGTTTAAAAGAATAGCATTTATTTAAAATAGAAATCTTTGTAACAATGTATACTACTGTTCAAAACCTGGGGGTCAGTATTTTTTTTTTTTTTTTTTTTAAAGAAAATAATACTTTTCTTCAGCAAGGATATGTTAAATTTGATTTAAAAAAGTGATAGTAAAGGCTTGGAGAGATTTATTTTGAACAGCTGTGTGTGTGTGTGTGTGTGTGTGTGTGTGTGTGTATAGGTTACATTACAGCATTATAATATATAGTATGAAAAGTACATATTCAGTTTAAGACTCGCTAAAGATTACATTATTTGTACTTTGAGTGAGCTTTAGATGACTGCAAAGGCAATCTAAATGTAAAAATGAGCAGAAATGAGCATAAACTTATTTTCAGTATACTGCTGTATAGTGAATATACAAAAACGATTTACATTAAAGATTTTTTCACTTAAGAATTGTGTTATTTCTAGTTAGGACAGAAGTCTGGATGGAGCATCTGTGTAGATTTTGGCTGCTTGTTCAGTGTGCTACAAATAAAAGAGTACTTAATATGAGTTTCAACAAAGGCGCAGGTGTTGCAGCACGAATTGAACACTTGACGTGAAGTCATGCAGAATGCAAAATGATTAAATGATTGATAAACTACACATATGGATGAAAATCTCTGTGGTCCGTCTCACTGGAGAATCGCATGCCGTGAAAAAGCTTTACTCGTGATGGAATGGACTTCAAATTCCCTCCCTCCTTTCAAAAAGCGTTAAGTAGTAGATGTTTCACATGCATATGCATTATTAAAACATGAATATGCATCGCTTCGACATTCAGCACCTGTCACGCTCACAGCCTTTATTTAGTACGGTTGTTTGCTGCAGTGTAGTGTTTTTCTCTAGGGCTCAGAGTCACAGACCGTTCGGGCGCTGACCCTAGATCCAGGTGGTCTACTCTATTATTACATCTATATTTGATAATGCTCAACAGCCACTAGGTTTAAACGCTTGATTTCTCTGTCCAAAGTACACAGTCCACAGCCATTGATACAAGGATTGTGGGGAAATGTGAGTCACTGTGAGTCAACACTGACTTCTTATTTGTGGCTGTTAATATCTACACGATTAAAAGTGTGTGCATCTAAAGTTTGTAATTGCTTTAATTAAAGTTCTGTAAATTAATGAATTTGATGGAAAGACTATTATGTGGGCTCACATAGTAATCAGAAAGATGGGAATCGTTTTGCAAAATGATTTTGGAGGTGTAATATTGGTGTACGGTATGTATTTTAATAAAACACTACCATAATGGTTTTAAGCCAGTTAGACATATTTTATTATTGCAATTTAAAATAATGTTTTTCTATTTTAATATACTTTAAAATTGAATTTATTCCTGTGATGCAATGCTGTCTTCAGTGTCACATGATTCTTCAGAAGTCATTCTAATATGCTGATTTATTATCAGTGTTGGAAACAGTTGAGCTGCTTATTTTATTTATTTATATTTATTTATTATTATAAAAAAAAATTCAGGATTCTTTGATGAAAAAAAGGGGGAAAAAGAATAGCATTTAGTTAAAATTTATTTTTTATGTATTTATATATTTTTTTACACAATTATCGGACATAACATTAAAACATGTATCTGTATTGGCCAGAATTTTAATATTACAACATTCCTATACACCTATATATATATATATATATATATATATATATATATATATACACACATAAGGCAAGCTATTTAATTCTCTGGCTGTCCATTTTTAACTGAAGAATATAGATTTTTGTGCAAATTGTAAAAGGTTAAGTGGTTTACAATAATTATAATGATTTGATTATAACATTTAGGGATGCACCGAATATTTGGTAACCGAAATTGTAATAAAATGTTGAATAAGCGAAAAGACCGAATAAATTGTACCGAACAATGACGTGACGTGACACGATCAAATAGAGGCGCACACTAATGCAGCAAACACGTCTGCAGTGTGGAAGTATTTAAAACTGTCAGAGAACGACGCAAAAATCATTACAAGAACGAAACACCGACAGCAAGAGACTGTTTAGTGCTGTATCTCATGTCTCTGATGAGAAGAGGAAGGGTGGTTGTTGCTGGTTACTATGATGATGAAATCGCGAAATGGCCTCAAACGATAAGTTAATCGCACGTATTCAAACAGTGCTGCTCGAGCTCGCGGCGCCAGGGTTCAAAGTCCAAAGTGCGAGAAAAATCTGCGCTAAAACACTGTTACTCGTCATTTGGTCAGTAACATTTTTATACTCTTTTTAAAGAGGTGACAATGTGATACGTGCATCAAACATCTTCCCAAATTCGTAATGAGAATCATATCTGCATGCTGTTGTCAACAAAAAGAAGAACTGAGGTCTTCCTGCGGGTTTCTGCCAAAATAAAATTTAAGAAAAAGCAACAATTCCATCACCAGTCATAAATGTTAGTATTGTAGTTTTACTGTTGTTCTATAAAATAAAAATTAAAAAAGAAATAAGACAATAATAATGATAATAATAATTACCCTACAACAGCTTTTATTATAACATTTATTATAACATTCACACATAGTGTTCAAATTGGGATCTGTAATATAAGTCTTTTCTGCTCAGCAAGGCTGCATTTATTTGTACAGTAAAAAGTACATGCCTGATTCAAGAAGGGGGTCTCAAAAAATATTATTTTAGTAACTTATTAAATTTAAGTTAAATTGTGCTTTGTTAAAAAAAAAATGTTCAGTGTTGAGCAAATATTTTTAAATTGTTGTTTTGTAATCAAAACAGTAAAAAGCATATTTTGGCTATTTAATTTATGCAGTGGTGAAAAAAATGTCAAAATAGGCCTACATGGGGAAAAAAATGGCTTCAGCCAAGAATTTTCATTTCGGTGCGTCCCTAATAACTTTATTACTTAAGGAGCAAAATTACATAATGATTGAGAAAACAAACTGACTTATTTTCTGCTTTTCAATTTCTTTCCTGTTTTCTTCTGAACATTATTTTATACAGTGTAAGATAATAGGAATAACACCAGCCTCTTTAATTAGTCTCTAGATACGTGACTGAAGAGCATGCCTCCAGGAAGTGCCATCCTTTGCAGCCCAATCCCACCGAGATCCGCAGGCTTTCACGGAGTCTCTATGACTGTGTCCTCAAGTTGTTGGTTTTGACCCGATTTACTCAGAATCAACAAAGGGCTGGGCCGCCACAGCGCTGCAATGAATCTCAAACAGGCACAGAGGTGACAAGCGCTGTGTAAGGAGACAACAGTGGGCAGGTGTGCATGTCGGATTGACAGCGGAGTTTAAATGCAACTCTCCTTATGCCTCAAGCTCATGTATGCATGCTCACGTTCCACATGTGTGATTCTGTGGTAGCTGGTCACTGATAAAAAAAAGAAAA
Source organism: Acrossocheilus fasciatus (assembly GCA_036784905.1). Taxonomy (NCBI): domain Eukaryota; kingdom Metazoa; phylum Chordata; class Actinopteri; order Cypriniformes; family Cyprinidae; genus Acrossocheilus; species Acrossocheilus fasciatus. Next base: position 14,794,648 of record CM071960.1, read on the forward strand.
GCCCATTGGATTTACCTGATGGCTGTCAGTCAGTTTGTGGCAGCTCCATAGTGGACCGTGCCTGGGGGAATTATGGAAGTTTGTGTTTTGATGGCAGTTGTGAGACAGGAAAGCAATAGAACGAAACCGTCTCAGAGGAGTTAACACAGATGCTCACCTGTCAGTATCAGAAACGAGGAAAAGTTGTGTGTACGTGTGTGTGTGTGTGTGTTTTATGTGTTTGTGTGTTCTTGTATGAAGTGAAGTCAGTGATCAGGAACAGCTAGACAGATCCTGGAGCATTTCGAGTGGTCATGCCACCCTGTCTGGACCTGTTCTGGTAGTCCGTGATAAGAAAAAGTGAAAGAGTGTGTGCGTGTGTGTGTGTGTGTTTTAAAGATCACTCATCAAAGACGAGGTCTTCTCAGCATAGACTTGTGCTTGCTTTGATTTAGAATAAGAAAATAACTGTAATGCTGTACATCTCCTTAGATCCCAAAAATGAAAATTCAGTAATATACTGGAAATCTTTTATTTACACACACACACATACACGTATATATACACATATATAAACGTGTGTGTGTGTATATATATATATATATATATATATATATATATATATATATATATATATATATATATATATATATATATATATACTGTATATCATACATTAAGGAAACTGGCAGCATGAGTGTTTCAAATACAATGACTGAGGGAGTGATGGCAGATTTGTCATCGATTTTATCAATCTCTCAATATTTTTTCTTTTTTTGGAAAGTCATAGAAACACTATTGTGGATTTTTGTGGATTGGGGCAAATGGGAAGGCAAAATTATATTTGCCGTCATTTCCATTCACCACTATAGGGGTCTATGGTCCCTGAACAAGGACTAGTGCTTCAAAATGAACATATAAGCACAATGAAAGTATTCTAAATGTGGTCCATACAACTCATGCTCTATATTCTATATATAATATAATAGTGTGATAAACAGACGGAAATTTCTGACTTAAAAGAATGATTTTTTGACTCAAAAGAATGATTTGTGTACAAATTGGACATCGAAGCTTCTCCCATGAACTCTCATTAATGTTCCAAGGAAGACTAGAGAGCTGGTCAGCACTTTCAGTGTGTAATGAGTCAAATTCTAATCTGTTTATATGGCTTCAGTAGACTTGAGTGGTATGGGCCTCTTTTATGATGCTTTTGTGTCCTTTTTGAAGCTTGAAAGCTTGCATTCTGTGTTCCACAAAAGAATGTCATGCAGGTATAGAATGTTAAATTATGTCAATTTTCATTTTTTGAATGAACGGTCTAAAACCAGGTCTGCCTAGCAGAGTGCTTGTGTTGAGACAGTGCTTTCATTGATTCTGAAAAAGAAAGCAACGATAATAATGTCGTACACGTCTCTTCAGACAGGAGCTCTGAAGGTCATGTGTTAACTAAAAGAGTTTTTAAACTGAGTGCTGGTTTGCATGAGCTGTTTTACAAGGGTCTTTTGTTTCACCCTCATATGACTGTAGTCTTCTAGAATGCTGCACTTGTCACATGATTGTGGCTTTCTGAAATTGATTCTTATGTCTGTGTCTCTTTATAGGTTGCAGAGGAAAGCTGTGTGGATTTGGAGCAATGTGTGAGAGAGACCCGGCTGACCCCTCTAAAGGAGAGTGTGTTTGTAAGAAGATTGTTTGCACGTCTGTGGTGGCGCCGGTGTGCGGGTCTGACTCCTCTACCTATTCCAATGAGTGTGAGCTGGAGAAGGTCCAGTGCAATACACAGAGACGCATCAAGGTGATGCGCAAAGGCCCCTGTGGTGAGTCTAGTCACATGCAAAAATCAGTATCTATACTTGTGAGGACCACCTGACTGTTATTTTCAAATTAAAGGGAAAATTCACAAAAAAATCATCCTTATGTCATTCCAAACTCTCTTTTTCACTGTGGAACACAAAAACGTTTTCTAGAAAAATATTTGGTTGCTCTTACAGTGCATTTAAACAGTATTTTTCTTAAACCAGAAGTTTTTTTTTTATGCCAAAGACCCCAAAATATGATGAGGACAGCCTTCGTCAAATGTAAAGGCAGCTATACATTTTTATGTGTAAACATTATATACTGTGAAAGAAAAATTGTAAGCATGATATTTAGCACATTCTTTTTGTCAATGAATGTGCTAAAGCAAAAATTGAAATATTAATTATTAAAAAAAAAAAAGTTACATTTGTCTGTTTCTGGTTGAAAAACATAAATATTCAACCTGAATGTAAAAAAAAATAAATAAATTCTGTGAATTGCGAGAAAAGTATTTATTTATTTACTTACTTATTGAAAACTTCGTACACTTTTGATCATTTATTATTTATTAGATTTATTATTTAGAGCATCCTCAAAAGTTGGATTTACTACATGACAAGGTCAAGTGAGATATTATATTAACACCCTTCCACTCGCTCACACTTTTTTTTTCTTTTTTTTCTTTTTCAAATTCAAGCATTTTTGATACATGCCAAACAGAATAATTATCCCTATTTTATGACAAGTTTCCATATTCACGAATCCCCACATGGATAGATGGTCTATGGAGGGGAGAATATGAGTTTTGTGTTTTCTACACTGTTCATCATGTATATTCCAATCAGTTTCATTCCATGAATGATAACTAATATGTGAAATGTGGCTCGTCATTAAGCGGGCTCTGTGGCAATGGGCCTGACCAGCGTGAGCCGTAATTACGTGATTCGGTGGAACATGCCGTACAAAGCCTTCAAAGAGCTCTAATTAGCCACCTCACATGCTGTCTAGCAGGAAATGATCAGTCCTGAGGAATGAGAGTTCCAGCCTACCAGTGAACTCCAGCCTCCATTGAGAAATGCATTAAAGATCACACTGTCCCGGTGTGTTAATGCAGTTGAAGTTCGGCTCCATGGTAATCGGTGCTGGCTCCGCGGCAGGGTTTTAATGGGCAGTAGCCTCCCTGCTATTGCGCTAATGAAATTGACAGTGTGGCTATCAGGGGTCATATCTCTCTCGCTCAAATGGGATCAGTGGCCATAGATAACGGACGGTTCAGTGTTTCTCCCGGGCAGAGAGGTTGAGATGGGAGATGAGAGTCAGGTTAGTCTTTTGCCAAGTTCTACTCCGGTAGTGCAGCATCCAAAATTAACCCTTGGCCTATGGGGGGGGTGTCTAGGGGAGGGCTAAGTATCTAAAAGTTACTTTTTTTGTTGTTTGTTTTGTAATAAATATGTAAGATTTTTAGATTACATAATAGTAAATCATAAATTCTAAATATTTTATAAAATTAAATATAAAAGTCTGTATGCTCACCAACGCCAATACGGTAAAATTGTAAAATTCTACTGCCATTTAAAATACCTGGTTTCTATTATAATACATTTAAAAATGTAATTTATTCCTGTAATGGCAAAATGGATTTATTTTTATTTTTTTATTACTCATGTCTTCAGTGTCATAAGGTCCTTCGGAAATCATTCTAATATGCTGATTTGCTGCTCAATAAACATTTTTTATAATCAGTATCAATGTTAAAAATAGCTGTGCTGATAGCTGGTTAGGTTTTTCAGTTCACACTGCATTGGTAGGGGTGGTGAAGGGTTAATTCGCACCCCGGCCACAGGGATAAGAGGTAATACAGAAAAAGAAATACAGAGAGGTGCCCTGTTTCTAAAGATGAGCAGGGGAGCGTGGGTGCTTTGATAATATTGAACTCCGGTGGGTAAACAGAGTCTCCAGCTGTTTGTGTGAGTGAGTGAGTGAGTGAGTCAGTCAGTCAGTCATTCAGAGAGTGAGCGAGCGGAGGAAAGAAGTGGAGTGTGTGGAGCTCATTTCAGACGGGCCGTATGCTGGAACTCGTCTGGACTGGCAGCGGCGCAGTGGAGCATTGGGCCAGAGCGATTGATCAATGAAAGGATTGATCATATGTGTGCAGAGCACGTCTGGAATTACTGTGATTGCCAGGAGCGCTCTCTTTTCTCACTCTGTCTTTTTTTTTTACACATTAACGTTTCTTCACCTCCAGCCTGACTCGGCTGATGAAAACCGCTTTTGAGTACCCACAGCACGGAGGAGGTAAAATCTGTGCATCAAATATTCACTCCCTAAACCAGGCCTACAACTTAAACTAGCCGCAGAGGCTGAAACTGTCGGCTTCTGTTGTCTAAATGAGGTTATTCTGCTGTACAGAAGAGCGGGGGAGGAAAAGCCTTAACCTCAGGGTATCATGGGAAGCTGCTTAATGGAGGAATCAATATGTTTGTCCCGTTATTGACGGCTGAAACTGTGTTCCTTCACTTGGGAAGTATGGCTCATTTCTCTCAGATCCTTTACCTGCTATAACTCCAGGTGTTGATACTGTTGGACACATATGGGCCGTTTTTCTCCCTCGGTTGCTTCTCATACTCTCTGTCAACCGATTCTCACATCATGGCGCGCTACATGCATGTTTTACTGTCCTTTAATAATGTCAAAGCTGACGTTCATCCCAGCACGTAACAGTTGCAGCAGCAGCCATGAGAGACTGTTGATTTATGATCTTTCAGCAAACACATCTTAGTCAATATTAAAGCAACTCTCTGAGTTTACCCCGAGGCTAAGTAGCATAGGGATATACTGTTTGAACGCATCATAGTAGTGATCCATCTCAGAAGAAAAGGACAGAATGTGTTCAAAGAAATGATTGATTAATAATGCTTGGATGTATATATGTGTGTGTGTGTTTGTGTATATATATATATGCATATATATATATATATATATATATATATATATATATATGTGTGTGTGTGTGTGTGTGTGTGTGTGTGTGTGTGTGTGTATGTATCGCGCACTAGTGTCACAGAAAGTGTCATCATAGTTTTACCTTTCAGCAAAGCTTTCATATATATTTCATGTATATTTAATTATTTATTCTAAAATTATTATTTATTGAAGCTTGATGCTAAAAGGTGTGATGTATTGTGAGTATTGCTTTGCAGTTTCTAGCATTTTCTGGATGGTTGTTAGGTGATAGAGTCTGTACCTCATATAATATTCAGGCCCATACCTTGAACTTGTCTATGGGAATTTTTCACATTTTGTTTTATTTTATTTATTTATGTTTTATTTTATTTTTAATTTTTTTATTGGAATATACAAAATACAATGAAAGAGCAATATTAATAAATCTATACATTCCTTTTTTCTATTAACAACTACTAAGGGCGGACACAAACATAAACAGTCACGACCCTCAGTGAATCCCATGGTTCAAGGGAAATATTCAAAACTTTAGAAAAAGTATCAAAAAAGAAATTCCAAAAATCTTCCTGCTTTGAACAAGAAAAAAACATATGGGTATGATCAGCAGGAGCCAAAGAACACCTATTGCATGTGGCATCCACACCCGGAAATAGCTTACTTAATTTGACGTTTATAAAATGAATTCTATGAAAAACCTTAAATTGAATCAGACTCTGTCTGACACAGGATGAAGAAGAGTTAACTTTACCAGCAGCTAATTCCCACCAATCCAAATCCAAACTACATCCAAGTTCTTCTTCCCATTGATGTTTAAACTGAAAAGATGAAGGCAAAACATAAGGGAGAATTAAATTATATAAAAAGGAAATAGACCCGTGTTTCTGTATTAAGCACTTTTCATATAAGGAGGGTTCAGGCAAAAGTGGAAAAGAAGGACAGTGAGAATGAACAAAGTTATGTACTTGAAAGAAACGAAACAAGTTAGAATGTGGTATACTGAATTTTACTGAAAGATCAGAAAAAGTTGCGAAAACTCAATCAATAAATAAATCTGAAAAATATACAAGGCCTTTGTTCTCCCGTGAAGCATAAGGAGAATCTAGAGTTGAAGGAATGAATAAATGATTCTTGTAAATAGGGCCATAAAGAGAAGGAGCAGCGAGTTTAAAATGCGTACTACTGGATTTGTAGTACACTTTGAGGGGCGACTGGATAAAGTAGCACACACCAAGGCAGGGAGCGAAGATGAAGAACAGGACTGCGCTACTAACTTACACCAATCTAAATGGGGAGAGTTGTACCAGCTATGAATTTTGCTAATATTTGCTGCCCAGTAATAAATAAAAAAATTAGGCCGTGCTAGACCTCCATCTTTTTTATGTCTCTGAAGATATGTCTTACTTAGCCTAGGAGATCTGCCCTGCCATATATAAGTAGAATTAGCCCCGTCTATCAGCTTAAAGAAGGACTTAAGTAAAAAAACTGGGAGTGTCTGAAAAAGGAACAAGAACCTAGGTAAAATATTTATTTTAATTGATTGAATTCTACCAAATAAAGTAAGAGGGGAGCTTATCCCAATGTTGCAAATCTAAGTTAACTTGTGTGAGCAATTTAGAAAAATCGTATTGATATAATAATCAAAGGAATGTTAAATATTTACTCCCAGGTAACTTTGTAGAGGATGACTGAAATGGCAATGCCCCAGCTGGAATTTGTTTAGCCAAATTATTAACTGGAAAACATTCACTTTTATTTTTTATTAAGCTTATATCCAGAAAAGGATCCAGAAGTACTAAAAATATGCAACAAATCAGAGTCCGAGCTGACCGGGTTTGAAATATAAAGCAGAAGGTCATCAGCATAGAGTGAGACACGATGTTCTATCCCTCCCCTAGTGATACCTGAAAAGAGCAAGGGATTTTTCAAAGCTATAGAAAGAGGTTCTATTGCTAAGGCAAACAATAATAATAATAATCCCTTCCGGGAAACCTACCACCCGCAAATTCTGTCGTTTTGAACGAGAGACCAGATCATCCACAGCAGAACCAAGCGTTCCATTTAAGTCCGACGCCGCCGTTATTTTGGCCTTCAACGAAGTGACTTCGGTCTCCAACTCCGTAATCTTGCCGCTATGGTCAGTGAGAGCCGTTTCCATCTCCGAAATAGTGGTGGTGTGTGAGGCTAAAGTGCTATGGATGCTCTCCAAAGATGTTTGTAAAGGGAATAAAGATGAGTTCAGCAAAGCTGTGAATTCGTCCGACAAACTTCGCCTTGACTTCTCGAGGTCTGACATGAGCACTTCTACCGTTAAAGGAACAGGTGCCGCCGCCATGTAGGATGCTTCACTGTCTTTACTTGAAGCTTCTTGTTTTTTAGCACTGCCAGGTTTAGTATTTTTGCCCATTTCTATATTAGTTCCGTTCCCTGGACACTAAAGACACTGTATTACGTGCAAATTATAAGCAAAGACCTCTGCAGAAAGTACCAATTAAGCAAAAAAGTCGGAGCACAAACACATCGCGACCTCTCACTACAACATGAAGCCGGAAATCCAGAATTTATTTATTTTTAATATAATTTGTTCATTGTTGTTTTGTTTTGGACTTTTGGGGTTTTCAGTTGTTTTTTGCTTTTAGTATTTTTTTGTTTTTTGGGGGGTTTTGTTTTGAGTTTTATAATATTTTATTTATTGCTTTGCTTTGCTTTGATTTGCTTTATGTCTTGCTTTATGTTTGCTTTATTTTGTTTTCAGGGCAAAAATTCAAATTAGATCACTTAAAATATATTAGTACACCTCTCTTCAACACATGACTTGATTTTAAGTAAAGTTTATACCTTGTCAATCTACGATTGTGCTGTTTATAGGTTTGTCTGTATTGATATTAGATAAATACTATTTTTAACAATGATAGATTACATTCATCAACTTTAAGGATTTGTTAATGGTTTAGGTGTGCGCAAATGCACTTTTGTCTCCCTTATTGGAGACGTGGTGTGAAAACTAGCGTCCTGTTTGGCTGATTGTTCCCCGTGATGGCTCGTTATTCAGGCACAGCTCCGGTCCTGGTGACACCTCCACGGCCACTGAGCTCGGCAGCCGCCGTCGATGGCACGTAGCCATCCCTGCCTCGTGCAAATGAGTTTTTTGCTCACCCTGTTCCACCCCTACATCGGCTCCCGTGCTCGTGCGTGGAGACGCTCGCCACAACACATTCACCTGTCTCCGTGACAGGAGACTCAATTCACACTCATCAGTGGCTTCTCGGCTTCCTTACTCCATCTGCAGAAAAAAAAACCCTGCGGTTCCTCGCTCTCAGACTAAATTTAGCTTGGGTTACGTCTACTACGCAGTCTGGGCCTGTCCACCGGCAAACAATTATAGCAAGATCGACAGTCTCCTTCAATAATGGAGTTCTCTAAATGAATTCTGGAAGCAGATACTCTGTGATCTAGCAACATCCATCATAGAGATGTTTTTTCTTCTGAAAACCTCATTCAACTGAAAACCAGAGTGATCTTCTCATCTGAAAAATGTTGCTAATAGGATCCAGCATGCTTCTGGTAAATAGTATTAGGAGTCTATGTGGATCTGCACAGAGCAATAAAACCTAAAAATGCTCTGCAAATGTGATGCTTTGACCCAAACAATTGGCAATTTTGCATTTTAGTACTATTTCATTTTAAGTTTTTAATGTGGTCTCAAACTTTCGGACTTCCATATTGGGTTCCATCGGGCTCAAATCTGGTATATCACATGCAGCTTGTCTTATACCAACACTTCCACACAGCTACTCTATATAGTCTCACACAAAAACACCCAGATGTCGACGAGAATATGATCAATGCCATCACCAGAGCTTCATTCTGCTGCTTATCCCCAGGAGAATGAGGATACTTCTTATACAAATCTGTTTCTCTCGCTCTCCTCCTCTGTCTCTCTCTCTCTCTCTCTATGCCGTCCTGCTCACTTCCGAAGGGGGAGGATGTAGTGTTGAAGTGAGATAAGGCAGATTACAGCAGGACGGGCACATTAAAAAGGCACATTTTCCACGCTCGCGCTTCTAATACCAGATGGGAGACGCTTTTTACAACTTATTCATGTATTCATGCATTTGACTGGCCTGAATAATGCATTGTTATTTTTAACCCCTACCACACTCGAGTGGAGTATTGAGTGCAACAATCAGGGACTTACCAACCGTTAGAACATTTCTACCACATTTCTGAGGACCCCCTGTCCAATTTTTGGACAATAATAATTGTATTTTAAGAGCTTCATTTGCTTGACCAGAGTGCACTGAATAAAAATGTAAGCGGCTACATAAAAATGTCTGTTTTTAAACCCCACATTTTCATCAGCTGGCGATCGATTAATCATATTCTGTGTGGTCATAATATGGCTACTAATATCTAATTAATATTCAAGAGCCAAGCTGATCATTGGAACAGTAAAAATCACAGCACTACAGTAAAAATCCCATTGACTTTCTCTATATAAAAACTTATTTCAGCAAAAACAAGATTTGAATCTCTCCTGTGTATATATTTGTCTATTTAGTAATAAACTTCAACTCTATAGCATTTTGTACTTTGTATGTTTATGAGTAGATATGATTCATAGACATCTGATTCTACGAATTCAGTTATGTCATTTACAAAGCTTCATGGGCTGTGTAGTTCATTGCCTCATAAAAGACGTACACAGCCTTTGGCTTTTTCTCTGATTTTCAATTGTATTTTTGCTTCAAAAAGTTTGTAATGTTGTGATTCATCTCAGAGCTGGTTGGTTTGGTTCATGGCTCTTTTTTTTTTAAGTTTTTTTTTTTTTTTAATCCCTATGGCGAAAATGGGAAAAATTCTGGAATCAAGGCTGCTGACGAAGTGAGTGATCATTATTGTACTAATTTGAATTAAATAGAGTATATATATATTATCCTGCATTTACCACATCTGTACAGTATGTCTACCATGCGCCTTGATATTTGATGGCCGCAGCATGCTTCAGGACACATTCCGTGCTTTTGAAAGTAAATCATAAAGGCATCTTAAAGAAACAATCGCAGCTGATTGGGTATGATTATATTTTACCTTTGAAAACAACGTTTGAATGCACTCCCGTACTTAAATACATGTGCTCGCTGTGCCAGATAATGATTATTGACTGTTACATTCAGCTTCCTGTTTGTGTAGCACACAGTCAGACACACCGCCACACACCAACAGCACAACCACTACCTTTCCCGTCGTCTTCATGATAATAAGCTGCTATTTGTCCTCTTTCTTACCCTTTCCTTTTTCTATTTTCCTCACAAGACATCCTCTTCCAAACGACTAGTACCTCTAAACAAGATGAGTTCATTTCAGCCCATAATTACATTTCCCTCCAACAATGTCCTTCTCTTCCGCGACCTTTCCTGAATCACGTACACAGACCCACACTACTTTACACGCTTGCACATTCAAGCACGCAAGAGTACAAAGCCATTCATGAATACCTGCCTGTGTCCACTCAAGGCCCTTTGCAGTAATCACAGAGGTGCCTGCCTGACCTCTCTCAGGTTAATGGAGGAGAGAGCAGCTCTTCCCATCAGCCAGTGGGGTTCTGGTGACAAAGAGATTCTTCACACGACCCTCTCTAGAGCTCTTTATGTCTCTTACAGTCTCCACGGAGCACACAGGTTCAGGAGAGGCCAGCCACTTTGAGAGAGATTTCTTTTAAATACTGTTCTCATTTCTTCATGATGTTGCAGAGATCAAATACTAGTCAAATTCTAATCAGTTGTTTATACAGTAAAATAAGTTGATCTATCTATTGCTCTGTTAGAAAATGTATTCTGAGTATTTTTAATTACTTTTAGATTACCTTACTCATAAGAAAATACTTTCCATTCTTTGTTATCCACCTCAAGAATTGTACTGAACATTACCTTAGACCAAGGTTTCCCAAACTGGGGTTCGAGAGGTGATGAAAAGCTAATAATTAAATCATAAAAATGTCAAATTAAACTAGTTGTGTGCCCGTTCCATTTTGTGTATAATTATAGTAACCTAATTAGTGGCTGGTGTGTGCAGTTCCATAAAACTGGAAGACTTTCCAAATGTACTGTATGAGCAGTTGGTTTTTTTTAGAAAGGAAAATATAAGAGAAAAAAAAACTGTTTACTGGCATTGTGTAAACATGTAGTCATGTAATCTGTAAAACAAAACAAAAAAGGTAAACTGTAATCTGATTATGGGCAATTTAATATGTAATGTAATCAAATTACAGGTACTTAATTTTTGGAATCTGATTATGATAACCGGATTGCATGTAATCAGTTGCTACCCAGCACCGAACCTTCACGGCACGGACGTCACAATTCGGTTCATGCAGTCAGATGATGAACAGAAAAGTGCAGAAGAAGAGATGATCTACGCACCAACCTAAAACAAGAACGGCAAGTTCAGATGGCACACCTGCTTGTTTTAAATCAGCAGTGTGGGAAAGTTTTGGGTTTTAGAGATGCACTGGTCAACCGGCTATAAATTGGAACCGGTTTTTAGTTTTATTTTGGCTGTTCCAGACTATTCCAGAATTGCACACAAACTGCTTTTCAATCATTTATCAAAATGTAAAGTGTGTACCGAACTTGGCACTCCTAAAATAAATATATACATATATATATATATATATATATATATATATATATATATATATATACAGTGTATACACACACACTGTATATATATATGCATTTATATTTGCTGTTTTAATGCTTACTGGGTATCCACATTTTGTTGTATGGAGCTGCTAAACCACTTGAAAATCTAATTCCGTCTCTCCCGACAGACTGTATATTATCAACTTGCAGGACGCATGAATACCAGCTGATAAATGTGTGTGTGTTTGAAAGGGCTTGCTTGAAGGAAAAGAAAATGATTAGCGTCAAATGTGCTTGCTGATTGTACTCAAAATTTGTTTGAAAGAAAGAAAAAAAAAAGAGATTTTTTTTTTTTTTTTTTTTAGGATATTGCTTTTAGCCAAAACAAACAATTCCATCTTTGTCATTATGTTTGAGTACTGCAGTAACAGAGAGCAGTGTGGGGAAAGATCATTATGTAAGCTGTATGCAGCCTACAAAATAAGGTTTCTTGGCCTTTTCTTTGCCCACTATCATTAAACTTTGAACTCCTGAAAATCCCAAAGCAGTCACTTTGAATCTGGTGACCTGTTTCTGTTGGAGTGCAGTGCCTGCTTGAGTCTTGCTATTGTTAATTAGTTTTGCTTGCTGAAGTAGGTATCGCTATTAGACCACTACTGCTTCTACTAGGGGACTTTAACAAAGCCCTAACATTAATAAACTTCAAAATGTATCTCGACCCACATTGTTTGTGCTACAGAAATGAATTATAAATTACACCTCCAATCTTGCAACTTTATAAGGTGTGCTGTTACTTCTGTAAGCAGCCAGACGTATGATTTTCACCTGGCAGATGGAACAACAGGCAAGAATATACCATAGATTGAATTTAGGGGTGTGCGATATACTGTATATCGTCTGCAGTGCACGAGTTACGTGAAGTCTAGACTAATGTGCGTGCAGTGTGCAGTGCGTTCTTTCACTGCATGATTCAGTCTATTACAATACACTTAGAATGATCACAAATTCAAGACATGGGGCAGAAAATGTATATTATACCACTTCAAATCAGTTTCACACGAAGAGTGCCGTTTCTTTCTTCAAAAATGACCATGATTACAAATGTGATATTGATTTTTTACAACAGTTCAATAAACTAGAAGTTAATTAAGAGACTAAAGTTTTAGACACCATATTGGCTGTTTTTCCACTATTTCGCCAACAAAATTGATTCCAAACACAGCCACGGCGCTGTTTTGCATCTCTGAGCAACATAACGGAGTTTTGTTCCTGGATGAATCAACTGGTAAATGATTCGGTTCAATCGCAATGACTCACTTATTAACAGTGACTTGCTGCCACCTGCTGGCAGTTTTAATTTCACATTTAAAGTAACCTTATTTATCTTTATTTATTTTAAATAATTTAAAATATTGGTATTCAACGTTTTAATGTTTAATATATCAAAACATTATTTATGCATTTGGAATTGCAGGTTAAATGCATTCATGTCCTGCATTAAACAGTGTGTAAAAATATCTAAATGCTACTTTAGATGCAGCTTCCGTGTTTCATCTGCATCAAAAAGAATTTTGTTGATACTGATTTCATTTGCTTGGTAACAGCCCAAATGTCTTATTATTCTAATCCACTGATTAAATGTAAGAATGCCCATAAAAGGTCAAAATCAATTTAAACGTATTGAAAAAGATTAATTTCTATCACTGCTGTGAACTGACCACCACACAGAATATGAAGAATATCAGAAACTTTAGAAGTCAGTTTAGGATACCAGCACAATAACATACTCAGCAAAATATCGTCTAATTATCGTTATCGATAAAATCCCAGAATATATCAAGATATTATTTTTTTTCTCAATATCGCACAGCCCTACTTGAACTGTTGGAGAAACCAGAGTTTAGATTTAAAGATCAGAAAATTATAGGGACTGGGAGTGTGCCCTTTTTGACCTGACACCAACTACCCAGAACATCCTAGCAGCTACCTACAACATCCAAGCAATACCTGACAACCAGTGCTAGACAGATTACATGTAATCTGGATTATGTAGTCAGAGTCCAAAAATCAAGTACTTGTAATTAGATTATATTACATTTTAAAGTGCTCATAATTTTTTATAGATTACATGATTACATATTATTTACACAATGGAAGTAAATTATTCATAATGTATTGATTCACCCCAATTCTTTTTTTTTTTCTCTTCAATTTTCCTTTCTAAAAGTTCCTACTGCTTATATACATTTTGAAAATCTTCCAGTTTTCTGGAACTGCACACACCAGCCACTAGTCAGGTTACTATAATTACACAGAAAATGGAAAGGCCACACAGTTAGTTTAATTTTACATTTTATGATTTAATTATTAGCTTTTCACCACCTCACGAACCCCAGTTTGGGAAACCTTGGTGTAATGTAATGTTTAATGCACTTCTTGATATTGATAACAAAGAACGAAAAGTATTTTCATACGAGTTAGGTCAAAAGTCATCAAAAAGTACTCAGAATACCTTACCATATGTGTAATCCAACAGATTATTACTAACTCAATTTTCTGTTATGTAATTTGTGATCAGTAATGGACTACAATTTGTAAGTAATCAGTCCAGCACTCTTAACAACCACTTTGAACACCAATGACCTAGCCCTATTCATATTTTTTTCTTCTGTATACCATGTGCCTCCAGTTTTCACTTCCAGAATATTTGTTTGTTTTTTTTCTGAATTAATTTTCTACTTCTTTTGAACATAATTGTATATCACTTTTTAGCAGGCTATAAGCAGGGATTATGTTTGAATTCATCTTGATTGTGATCTCTTTCCAGTCGTGCGGATGCATAGATTTGTATTTTGCATACTGAATGCACACGTGCTGAATTAAATCCAGTCTTAGGCTGCGATTTGAAGCCTGTGCTAGTGTTTGCGGTGCACTGCATTGGGTTAGCGCTCACTAAAGCTCACAGGAGATAAACCTTGCCTCTGATAGACGTGTTTGGTAGTGTATTAAACCCGTGAGCTAACGTCGTGCTGCTGGTCTTTCCCATGATGTTACCACTATGTCTTCACAGGCCTGAGGTCAGGAGTGGCTCACCTCAGGAATACTACACAAGTATGTGCACTGACAGCTATCGCAGGAGAACAGGAGTGCCTGGCCTTTGAATCCAACCACAAAAAGATGTGTATTATCCATTTTTGTGCCTAATTTTCTTTATCCAAGGGCAACACTGAGGCGTGCAAAAAAAAGAAGACAGCTGCAGTCAAATAAGCCCTTTGAAGAAATACATCAAAAGAACAAATCATCTCGCCGTGTGAGGGATGACAACAGCGGAGGGTGGGACACTGGGTTTGGAGGTCATCTGTGGAGGTTCAGCTTCATTTTTTGTAACTCTTCCAGTTTTTGCTATTGATGCATCACAGCAAATATAGTGAAAAACACGAATGCTAATAGGTAGTTTTCTCTAGGCTTTGTAGACCTTATTCTGGGTTGAGTACAAGTTAAGCTCAGCATTTGTGACATAATATTTATTATGTACAAAAACAAATAAAACATTTTTTTTTTTCAATTAAATCGGTATTAAACTGTGTGGCAATGAAAGGAAATGCAGCCAATCTGTAAACGTTAAAATACTTAGCGTTTTAACTGCACAGCAACAAACTTAAGTAAAATTAAGTACACACTAAAAAATTCTGGGTAAAATATGGACAAACCCAGCGAATGGGTTACTGCCCAGAAGGTTGGGTTAAACATTTAACCTAACTGTTGGATGAAAACAACCCAGCATGTGCTCTGTCCAATATTTACCCAGCACTGGGTTGTATTTAACCCAGCATTTTTTAGAGTGTAGCTACAGATCCTTTTCCTAATTGTGATTAACAAGGAAAGAAAACATGTTGGTGGAGACTTGGTTTAGTTCATTGGTTGTTGATTGGATGGAAGCTAATTTGAATGTGAGCTTGAGGTTGTTTGTAAAAAAGAGGTGGAATTTTTCTGGACGAAATCATTGGAGAACTTCAGCGTACCTCACCAGAGAGAAGTGTTGTTTCGTTTGAAGATCAAGTTCTATCATGACAACTCTCGGTTGATTCTAAGATTTTAGCATGGTAATGGATATGACAATGATAATGTATTTGGTCTTGGCAGAGTAGATCTGGTACGCTGCTAAATTGCTGCTGCTGTTGTTTATTGCTGTTGTTGGAGATTATTGCTGCTGCTGCTGCTGCAAAGCACGTACAGGAACTTGCTACTGCCAATACATATGCCGTTACAGTGCTTTGAGTATTTAAGACATACTGCTGCTGCACAAGTAACATATATAATAACCCGTTGCAGATCTATACAGGTGGAACTGGGGAAGATGGAGGTTTTCAGAGTAACTCTGAAAGCGCGCTGCGAAATGCTCTAGTGGATGCTAACCAGCCATTTAAACGTAAAGCAGCAAGCTTATTGGCTGCGTATGCAACATGAACCTATCAGCTTGTGCCAACTATTTTAACACTGTGAATATCATCAGTTTGCATTAACGACTGTTAATCAGTCTGCGCCATCTAGAGTTTCATAACAGAACTTGGTATTTATGACATTGCTCCCATTCATTTCTGTTGTAAATGCCTCACTGTAACCTCAATTTTGGCTGTTTTTTGTTTTTTTTTGGTGCTATTGTGCCACCAAATACTGTTGATAGTGGTTTACTTGTGTTAAATCCATAATATTCAGAGGAAATGAGAGCAACACTACACGCAGCTCTTCTCAAGCCTCCTTAACACATACGCATGCTCATACATACACATACATCTTCTGTCACGCTGGAGAGGGCGCCCGGGGCTCGCGGTGCAGGGCGGGTTGTGCCAAGCCGATCCTGTCAGGATCACATTGCGGCCGTTGACAGCTCCCCTGCACGCATTACGCATTAATACATCCAGCACTAACACATTATCACAGCACTGTCTGAAAGGCGGATCAGTGGAAGCTTCCTCGCTTTCTCGACTTCCTCTCACACTGTTTATGCCTTATTAGTATAGGTCCTATTATTTCCTACTTTTCTTCCTGTCCTAACCTCTTCAGAGCTGGAGGAGAGCAGTTAATTGGCTGCGAGAGACATTTCCAGTTCATCAATAGGTAACTATAGACTCCCGCTCTTTCCTCAGGATACTGTATTTCTATTCTTGAAAATGAGGAAACCGCTCATCTGCGGTTGCGACCCCAATGGTTCGTAGCCTCTCGGCTTTCAACGCCAGTCACATTCTAACAGGCAATTTGCCTGCTTGTCTCAGCCTGAGAGAGCAGCTTATCTGTGCTAACACAGCGGAGAGCCGCGTACGCACCTTATACCGGAGCGGCCTTTTGCATTTTAATCAGCACATCCTTTTCCTCAACGCTCATCAACTCTCGGCGACAATAGGTGGAAAAGCGCCGACTGTTATTTAATGGGTTCGCAGAGGCAATTCTGCGTACTGTCACAAAACAAACAGAGCGCCACTGAGAAGGAAGCTGTTTATGCGGATCGTCGGACTCTTCTCAACGTGTACTTCATGACAGACACATCAGAACTGATTTAAAGAACCGCTTTACATCAGACTGATGAAATCAGATGTCTTAGAGGCAGGCTTTTGGGGATGAGGCCAATCTGTTGAAGCAGAAGTAATGAGTCAGAGCTCAGCTGCCATTAGTTATGACTGTGAGGATGAGGAAAGTACCGGAATGCGTCATCCTGTCTCAAAGGCCATCATAGACTGAACAGACTTGTTTATCATTTTAGGGAAAAAATAAAACTGCATAGGCGAGAGAGGGGTCACAATTTGCAACATGTTAGGCATGAATCATATGGCAATAAATAAATGATTTTCTAATTTTAATTAATTTATTTATTTTTTTAAATAAAATATTGCACTCAAATATTATTAAAGAAAATATAAATCATTTTTAACATTTTTATTTATATTTATAATAGTAGTTTTTAACATTAAAAATGTGCGTCACTTTTCACATGTACATCTCTCAATTAAGTTTGGCTTTTTCTACACATATGGTAACATGACAAAGATCCGCTAGTCCAGTGGTTCTCAACAAGTAAGGGTCTTAAATTATTCAAATAGTATTATATTAATGGTCACACTTTATTTTAAGGTCCAATTCTCTCTATTAGTATAATATATATATATATCTCCATTAATAACAACTTTTGCTTCAGTAAACTCCTAATTTGCTGGTTATTAATAGTTAGTAAGGTAGTTGTTAAGTTTAGGAATTGGGTAGGATTAAGGATGTAGAATATAGTCATGCAGAATATGTGCTTTATAACTCCTAATTTGCTGGTTATTAATAGTTAGTAAGGTAGTTGTTAAGTTTAGGAATTGGGTAGGATTAAGGATGTAGAATATAGTCATGCAGAATATGTGCTTTATAAGTACTAATAAATAGCCAATATGTTAATAATAGGCCTGCTAATAAGCAACTAGTTAATAGTGAGAATTGGTGCCTATACTAAAGTGTTACCATATTAGTATAATTGTAATTAAACTGTAATTAAGTTATAATTAAAAACACTAAACATAGAGATCTACAGCATTTAACTGCCATTGTATGTTTGAGTTTATTTATTTGTATTAGTGCTGTCAAACGATTAATCGCATCCGAAATAAAAGTTTTTGTTTACATAATATATGTGTGTGTACTGTGTATATTTATTATGTATATATAAAGACACACACATACAGCATATATTTTGAAAATATTTACATGCATTTACATGCATATATTTAGGCCTATATTCATATAAATTATATATAAATATATTAAATATATAAACAACATTTTTCTTAAATATATACAAAATTATAAACACAACACTTTTGTTTTTGCCCCCATTTTTCATGAGCTGAACTCAAAGATCTAAGACTTTTTCTATGATAAAGTTTGTACACTATTCCTGGAAGCTGAAAACATCCCAGTTCTTGCATGGCCAGCATACCCCCCCCCCCCCCCCAATACAGTAAAATTGCACATTTTTAGAGTGGCCTTTCATTGTGGCCAGCCTAAGGCACACCTGTGCAATAATCATGCTGTCTAATCAGCATCTTGATATGCCACACCTGTGAGGTGGATGGAGTATCTCGGCAAAGGAGAAATGCTCACTAACACAGATTTAGACAGATTTGTGAACAAAATTTGAGAGAAATAGGCCTTTTGTGTACATAGAAAATGTCTTAGATCTTTGAGTTCAGCTCATGAAAAATGGGGGCAAAAACAAAAGTGTTGCGTTTATAATTTTGTTCAGTGTATATACATAATAAATATACACAGTACCCACACATATATTATGTAAACAAAAACTTTTATTTTGGATGCGATTTATCACAATTAATCATTTGACAGCACTATTCTATTCTAGATATCTCTCAACTTTCCTTAATTCAGCATCGCTACAAAGGTGTAAAACGGTTCATGTATGTGGCTGTTGTCTGCAGTACCAGGGCGAGTGTTAGCACTTCCTCCACACAAACATTCACAATGAGTTTTTTGGAAGTGCGAGTGGTTGGTTGGTTAGTTAGCGAGCCCAGGCTGATGAAGTGCGAGGTTCAGACGTGCAAAGACGAGGGAGGCACAGTCATCTTTTTTTAGAGAGAGAGAGGAGGAAAAGAGAATGAACACTCTGATCACACAACACACGAAAGCGCTACTGATCTCATCCTTACCATGCCGCTTGCCAGGTTTATCACATGCGTGCGAGTGGGTTTGTGTGTGCGTGTCATGCTGCAAAAGTGGAGCGTGGTCCTTAGAGACAGGCACAAACCTTTAATTAAACAAGTGGGTTCTCTTAACAGATTTACACAAAGTAAAACCCACAAATGAGAGAGGAGACTGGAGGCTGATATGACGCACGGCAGAGGTGAAAACGGACGGAGATAGTGAGAATGAATTAGAGTGTGTGGGGACAGTCGGAAATGAAACTAGCCCTCTCTGAAGTGACACGGTCCGTTCACTCTCCTTGTTCAGCATCTCCTTGTTTGTCAATGCCTCATGAATATGTATCATCTAAATAATAATGATGATAATCAGATGGTTCCTGTGAGTATCAGAAACAGATATGTATTCATTCCAGTTAAATCGCCCTGGTGTCTTGCAAATTAAAACTTCCACCTTTCTCATTTATGGGATTAGTTCATCATTTACTCACCCTTGTGTCATTCCAAACCTGTATGACTTTTTTTTCTAGCATAATCAAACAGGAGAAAATTTGAAGAGTATGCTGGTTGTGGTTTTCTATGCAATTACAGTGAGTGGTAACTGAAGATTTTAAGCTTCAAAAAGGACACTAATGAATCCTAAAAAATGGTTTATGGTTCAAGTCTTGTGTGCTATACTCAAAATTTCATGCGATATATTTCTGATGAACAGCCTGGCATTTAAGTTTATAAAAAAAATGTGTATGTATATATATATATATATATATAATTATTAATAATATTAAGAATATTAGATTAAAAACTTAAAAATGACAAATGCCAAATAACTAAAATAAAATAAGTTCAAGTAGAAGTTAAAACAAAAAATATAAATAAATTACAGCTAAATAGAAAAACAAAAAATTAAAAAAGATGACAAAAGCACATTACAAAATATTAATAAACATGACAAAAGTACAGTACTAAAATTAACATGCCAAATGAAAATATTAAAATAAAAGATTTAAAAATATATATTATTAATTATGATATATAAGTATATAAATAATGCTAAAATTATACTGATTCACTGATTCAAATGTGTGATTTGTTCATGCTTATAAATTTCAGTCTATTCATCACACAAACTTATCATATGGCTTCAATAGACTTGCACTTGAAATATAATGCATGAGTCAAATGGACCACTTATGATACTTTGAAGACGCTTTTTGTCATTTTGAAACTTGACAGCCCCAATTCACTTTCGCTATATAAAAGAGAGCAGCCAGGATTTAAGATCTGTTTGTGTCAGGTTTGGAACAGCGTAAGTAAATGATGACAGAAATTTCATTTTTGTGTAAATCATTTCTTCAACTTCAGTCCTGAGTGGTGGAATGTTTAATAAGAAATAGACAAAAAATGTGGCTTTCTTATTTTCAGAGTGAAAAAAGCTGATTAGGTCCCTCCAGCATAGGGACGGGTACGCTGAAGCATAGCAATTGAGAATGTTTTGTGAATGCAAAGCTTGCTTGAAATGGTCCGTGGTGAATTAGAGTGACTTGTTTGTACACCCACCCAGCTGTGACCGAATATTCAAGTCTGGGGCACTGAGCTGTTCTTCAGCCCGGGTTAAGCCACTTCACTCTGCCATCTGTATCGACACGGGGCACGTCTGAGCTGTGTGGAGGTGCTGGGAGACCGTGCCTCATTTTAACCCAATCTTATCTCAGTAATAGGGTTCATGTTTGGAGCTCACCCATGAACTCCCACCTTAAACAGACTTTATAGTGTGAACATGACAAGCAGCCAACCAATTATCCGAACACGACCGATGGGACATCATGTAATTTGTGCTAACATTACTATTAAACTTTGGCAAGTAACTCCTCCTGTACCGTGTATGCTAGATGCATGAATAGGTACGAAGGTACGAGTATACTTTATAAAACTTAGAAACCAAGCAACCACATAGCAACACACTAAGAGCCACTTCATCTGAGATTACGTTGTCAAATGTTATTGAGGCATTTTCTACACTCACGTTCTCTTTTCCTTGTTTTTCAGCCCTGAAGGACCCATGCAGTGAGGTGACCTGTAGCTTTGGCAGCACCTGCATCCAGTCATCCGACGGTCTGTCCGCCAAGTGCATGTGTCCTCTGAGTTGTGAGAACGTCCCCAAACACGTGGTGTGCGGCAGCGACGGCCTGGACTACCAAAGCGAATGTGAGCTCAACATGAAAGCCTGCGCCACTCAGAAGAACATCCGCGTGCATCACCAAGGCCGCTGCGGTGAGTCTGTGCAGCCTTTAAATAGTCATAAGCATTCCATTTATGTGATTATCACGTGTAGTTCTGTTACCATCTTGCCATTCTTGCATTGCAACTTCCTTCAAACTAAGTGATCACAGGTCGTTTTGGCTGCTTTTAGAATGCAATTGTGGTCAGTGTTGGGGAATGTTACTTTTAAAATGCAAGTGATCCCCTTTCTAAAACAAAACATATGGCAGCTCTACATATATGTGTGTGTGTGTGTGTGTGTGTGTGTGTGTGTGTACATATATATATATATATATATATATATATATATATATATATATATATATATATATATATATATATATATTTAAAAAAATAAATAAAAATGTAGTTATCGGTTTTTGCAAATGAACTCTTTTTTTTCCAGAAATCACGTTTTTTTTATATCAATCAAACTGCAGTTGGGTTGTTTTGATTAAGTAATAATAACTTAAACAAATACAGGTAATTTACAAAATTAAAGTTCATTGAAAGTATGTTTTTTTTTTTTTTACATATTAAAAGTTTGTATTATAGCAAAAACAGATAACTCCAACAGTCGTTTTTTTGGCAAAAGTAGATAATTCCACATTTCATGTTTTATAGTTTAAAAAAACACTTGTTTAATCTTTGTAATCTCCTCAGATGACAATGTAGATGCCTGACGACGGTCCGTGTACGTTTTGATAGTTTGTTTTTCAGTTTGTAATTAAATAAGCAGAAATGAGAAAACGGTCGTTGTTTAGTTTTTTCATTTGTTCAATAAAACGAAAAAACAAGATTTTGGCTCGATTTTTAGTTTTTTTGGTTCACGGGTAGAAAACGGATAAATGACTACAAAATTCGTTTTCCCCTTGTGGGCGGTCATGACACGCCCCTTTCCGCTGATTGGCCAACCAAATCTGAGCCTGTGTCGTCATCCTCAGTTTGTTCAGCAAAATAATAGTCCTCCACTGCTGTACGGGGCAGGTCCTAGATCGGGCTTTCTTCTGTGCAACCTAACACATTTCGCAGAAATATTTATTTCAGAAATTTTAATCAGCACCCAGCCCTATATATATATATTATATATATATATATATATATATATATATACATATATATATATATATATATATATATATATATATATACATATATATATATATATACATATATATATATATATATATATATATACATATATATATATATATATATATACATATATACATATATATATATATATATATATATATACATATATATATATATATATATATACATATATATATATATATATATATATACGTATATATATATATATATATATATATATATATATATATATACATATATATATATATATATATATACACATACACACACACACACACACACACACACACACGCTGCCTGTTTTATAAATAATTATTAATAATAAGAAGAATATAAAATGATATAATAAATTACTGTATATTTATGTGTATATGTGTGTGTATGAAATTATATATATATTATATATATATATATATTACTGTATGTACATATGTATGTATATATATATATGTGTGTATATATACATACATACGTACATACAGTAATAAATTATTTTATATTATTATTACTAAGGAGTATTATATATTAATTATCACTAATTATTTACATAATGCAAATACCATTATTATTATTATTATTTAAAATAATTCATTAAAATTTATTACTTAGACTGTTTTTATTTTTTTTTATTTTCCATGATTTGAAACAGACAGAAAGCAGAAAAATAACTTTGACATAATGTATTTGTAAAAATTATTAAATTAAATTAAATTAAATTTCTTGTTATATTACTTGAATGAATTCAGGTAATATAACAAGAATCAGAAGGCGTTTTACTGCCAGGGAAGGGATTTTTCTTGGTAATGAAGCTTCCAGTGTACACACATAAATACAAGAACATATATAAAATTAAAGGATAATTTAAAAAAGTATCCGATTATGCAACACATCACTTGTATTGCGTTATTTCTACTGTGATTTTGGATTCTGAATGCTTGTTAAAGAGTATTATGGATGGATTTTGAGTAAAAAATTCAACAGATCAATTATTCTGCTGAAAGCTCCCGTCACATCACACTTCTCCATGCTAACTGTCTGGATTTTTGAGCTCTTCTTCTTTGATTAAATCCTGGCTGTTTCATGTTAGTGGGGAGTTTGAGTCATGAGGACAGAGTGTCGTTCATGAAAAGCCCCCTTCCCACCCTGGACTGCCTAATGACATTTCCCTTCCACGCTGCCTGACGAGCTGTCAGATTCTTTTTTCAGCTTATTCCGCCCCTCTCTGACATTTCAGAGTTTTATTTTGATCTCTTTTATTCGTCTGTACTCCGTGATGAAGTCTGGACACATTTCACATTTTTAAGAGAAGTCAATAAAGAGCCCCACAGACCAGAATGTTTGGAAAGCCCTGCTTTCTGTCTCCATATATTTGCTTTAGCATACCCTGCACTCTCAGAGGATGATCATTAGATCATTTTCAGTTGTTTCTTTAGTGTTTAATGAAGATCGAACACTCCTCCTTATTTAACCTTGCCATTTTTTACCAAACATACTGTACTCTTGTTAAAAATGTAGGAAGGTTAGATGATCCACAGACGCTATATTGCGAGTCTGCAGTGCAAAAGAATAATTTTCTTAATCTGTATTTTTGTCTTGTTTTTTAGTTAAAAAGATCAAATTACTTAGAGCAAAAATGCATAAAATAGTGAGACTTGTTTTCAGAGAGTTTGTCTTAAAATTAAGTATATTTTTCTTACTTCATTGCCGTTGGAATTGTTCCAATGCACAAATCTAACAAAAGCTAGAGAGGTTTTTGCCCATGGGGCTAGAAACATAAATGTAATTGAAAATATTTTCTCTGAAAACAAGTTTCATTATCCTGTGCAGTTTTGCTTCTCAAGTGTTTTATGAATGTTGAGTTTTTTTTTTTTTTTTTTTTGCTAAGACACAAGACAAAAATACCAGTTCAGAAGATGATTTTGGCTGTATTTTTTTATAGACTTTCTGAAAGCAAGTCTTGTGTCTTGTCTGGGGTGTGTGACATTGTGGTGTTTCCTGCGGCAGAGCGAGGCAGACAGACTCAGAGGGAAGTCACCTCTTGTAAATGATGGCTCTCTGGGCGGCAGGGCTGGATGAATGCCTCAGGTCCCAGAGGACGTATGGAGTATGTTTCTCCATGGCTCTTGGGAGAGTGTCTTTCATTTTAACCCCCTCGAGAGTGCAAAGCACCAAGGAGGACAGACAGCAACTCTAAATCTAACTTAGAGACACCATCCTTGCGGTTACTGACTCTGATTCAGTCAGCACATACAAATGGTATTTTTATCACTGAGGGACACTATTGAAAATAAGAAAAATTAAATTAAATAAGATAGAATAAGAAATCTGACCTCTAAACTGTCTATACAACAAAAGTTAAATCATGTTTCACTGCATAATCAGTTTCTTAAACTGTATTTTTGCCTTGTTTTCCAGGAAAAATATTTAAACATCCTTAAAACAAGAACATTTTAACATACATTTATTTGAGAAACAGAATTACTATTTTTGTTTTGTCTTGTTTTGCAAAAAAAAAAAAAAAAAAAAATGTCTTAACCTTTAAAGAAGATCAGTTTATTTGAGAAGCAAAAATAAACATTATTATATGTCTGTTTTCCTTGAAAACATTTATAAAGATTCTTTTAAAAAGGATGGTGCTTGGTGTTTTTTTTTTTTTCAGGAAACATTTAGATATCCTAAAAACAAAAAGAAACAAAGAAGCAATAATTAAAATGATTTAAATAATAATTATTTTTATCCTGAAAACAAGTAACAAAAATAGTCTTTTTGTTTGTTTTTCAAAGAAAATGTCAAAACATGCTTAAAAGAAGATACATTTATTAATAATCCTTATTTTTATTTATTTAATTTTTTTTGTTGTCGTTGTTGTTGTTGAGGAAAACAATTTGTAAACATGCCTAATATAGGATCAAATTTACTTTAGAAACAAAAATAATTATTTTTATTTTGTCTTGTTTTCCAAGAAAGCATCTAAACAACCTTAGAAGACTATGTGTTTGCTAGGAAAGCAAAATATTTCAAAGCAAAATATAAAAGCTTTTACTACGGGGCCGTTGTATGCTTGAATCTGATTGGCTGACGAATGTTCTAAGGTGTGCAATTATTTTCAAGGAAACGCACGGCAAACGTAGTTCCAGGCAGCTCTTGACCGCATTACATGACCATATCACTTCACCAAATGATTTCTGTTATTTCAAAGGTCTTACAACAGCAAAATAACCAAGACCCACAACGACACTGTCCAAATAAATAAATATACAGGTGCATCTCAATAAATTAGAATGTTGTGAAAAAGTTCATTAAAAGTTATTCAAGTTATTTCAAAAAGTGAAACTTTCATATATTTTAGATTCATTGCATGTAAAGTAAAACATTTAAAAAAAATTTTTTTTTTGTTTGTTTTAATTTTGATTATTAGAGCTTACAGCTCATGAAAGTCAAAAATCAGTATCTTAAAATATTAGAATATTTACATTTGAGTTTCAATTACTGACCATCCCTACAGTATAAATTCGGGGTATCTCTTGCTCTTTGAAACCACAATAATGGAGAAGACTGCTGACTTGGCAATGATCCAGAAGACGAACATTGACACCCTCCACAAAGAGGGTAAGTCACAGAGGGTCATTACTGAAAGGTGTGGCTGTTTACAGAGTGCTGTATCAAAGCATATTAAATGAAAATTTGACTGGAAGGAAGAATTTGGGTAGGAAAACGTTCACAAGCAACAGGGATGACTGCAAGCTTGAGAATACTGTCAAGCAAAGCTGATTCAAACACTTGTGAAAGCTTCACAAGGAGTGGACTGAAGCTGGAGTCAGTGCATCAAGAGTCACCACGCTCAGACGTCTTCAGGAAAAGGGCTACCAAGCCACTTCTGAACCAGAGACAACGTCAGAAGCGTCTTACCTGGGCTGTGGAGAAAAAGAACTGGACTGTTGCTCAGTGGTCCAAAGTCCTCTTTTCAGATGAAAGTAAATTTTGCATTTCATTTGGAAATCAAGGTCCCAGAGTCTGGAGGAAGAGTGGAGAGGCACAGAATCCATGTTGCTTGAAGTCCAGTGTGAAGTTTCCACAGTCAGTGATGATTTGGGGTGCCATGTCATCTGCTGGTGTTGCTCCACTGTGTTTTCTGAAGTCCACAGTCAACGCAGCCATCTACCAGGAAATTTTAGAGCACTTCATGCTTCCTTCTGCTGACAAGCTTTATGGAGATGCTGATTTCATTTTCCAGCAGGACTTGGCACCTGCCCACACTGCCAAAGGTACCAAAAGCTGGTTCAGTGACCATGGTGTTACTGTGCTTGATTGGCCAGCAAACTCACCAGACCTGAACCCCATAGAGAATCTATGGGGTATTGTCAAGAGGAAGATGAGAGACACCAGACCCAACAATGCAGATGACCTGAAGGCCGCTATCAGAGCAACCTGGGCTTCCATACCACCTCAGCAGTGCCACAAACTGATCACCTCCATGCCACGCCGAATCGAGGCAATAATTAAAGCAAAAGGAGCCCCTACCAAGTATTGAGTACATGTACAGTTAATGAACATACTTTCCAGAAGGCCAACAATTCACTAAAAATGCTTTTTTAATTGGTCTTATGAAGTATTCTAATTTGTTGAGATAGTGAATTGGTGGGTTTTTGTTAAATGTGAGCCAAAATCATCACAATTAAAAGAACCAAAGACTTAAACTACTACAGTCTGTGTGCATTGAATGTATTTAATACAGTTTCTCAATTTGAGTTGAATTACTGAAATAAATGAACTTTTCCACGACATTCTAATTTATTGAGATGCACCTGTAGTAAACAATATGATAAAAACAACAGATCATGTCCATGTTTTTCCCACAAAATTATGATTTATTATGTACGGAAAGCACATACGCTATCTCTCCCGCTCTTTCTCCTTCACAGACCGCACATACATAACAATTACAGTTTGCACACACACTAACATACACCGCGCTAATGTTGTTAGCGCTACTCTGACGATTTTATCAGTAGTTTAACAACTTAAAAACTACATGACTTCTCACAAGCGAGGAAACAACAACGCCGCTGTTCGTGAACAAAAGGAACTAAGTTTCGCTATAACTAGAGAACACTATTGAGAGACGCACAGAGGTAATCTCTCTCTCTCTCTCATAACTTACTTATTAACTGTATTAACGGCATTAGTCTGCTATCAATGGCTCAAGCCTCTGTTACTAGGTTTAAAATGACGTTTTGGAATTAGCAACGGAGGCATTGGATGAGATGCGGAAGAAATAATCCTACTCACAATAGCGATTTAAGTAGAAATACTGGACGAATGCCTTGAAATGTATCTGATTGATGTCTTGAGGTGTGGCAACCGTAGTATAAGTGGAATAATTGACTTTGGTTCGTGTTGTGGCCGTTACACCTCGGGTGTGCATTATTTTTCTAATAATTCAACGGCCCATCGTCAATTATTCCTTACATAATCATTTTATGTCATTTTGTCTTGTGAAAACACATCTAAACATCCTAAAAACATCATTTTGGCATCTCAAGTACATTTATTGTGCATATTTTTTCCATGAAAAATGATTTTTATTATTATTTTATTTATTTTTTAAATCCTGCAGTGTTGCAACACGTTTTGTTTTACACAGAGAACTGAGGAACAAAACAAACAAACCCACAATCAATCGTACAGCAGGACATGGGCCACTGTTATTTCAAAGCACACTTAGACACATTTTTGGCCAGCCCTGTACACATTCATTCCTGTAATCCGTGGCTACAGCTACAGTTCCTCCAACACATGCATTAAGGTCTTGGCCAGCAACTGTCAGGCACACAGATACAGGGTCTGGACTAATGGAGCGGCCTCATACACATTCCCTGCTGGAGCGGGGCTCAGTGTGCCTGGCTAATTACAGCCACCCCTGCATGGCACTGTTAGGCAGCGATAGACTGAATGCTGGATCCAGCCGGCCTCTCTTAATGGGAGCTAATGGTTTCTCCAGTGGTAATGGCTGGCTTGCGTGGCGAGATGTTGTTGGAGGCGCTGCCCGCATTGTGCTGGACCCTTTTGGTCGAGCTCCATACTCCCCTCCTTTGAGAGCCGTCCTATTATTGTGTTAGTATACACCAGTCCCTGACCTGGCAGCAACACTTTCCGTCGGCCCGCCTCTCTCCCTGGGCTTTTTTGCTTAATGCTTGTATATTTGTTTTTAATTCAGAGCCTTAGAACTATTGAGTTTGATTTGTGTGCAGTTATGATGTGTTGACTTAACTTTGGCATATTTACATTTGAAACAAGACAATAAGAAATATGACTTCCAAAATCTAATTAAATTAAATTAATTAAATCTCTATAAATGTTCTAAATGTCATGTTGTACGATCTGTCACTGCAAATAATAATTTTCTTAATCTGTTTTTTTTTCCCCCGAGAAAAATAATTCAGCATCCTAAACGTAAAATAAATTTATCTGAGGGGAAAATTATTATTATTGTTGTTGTTGTTGTTGGCTGGTTTCAAAAATAATCATTATTGTTGTCTTGTTTCTCAGAAAAAAACATAAACATCTTTTAAGGAGATACTTTTTTAGTAAGGAGATACTATTTTTGTTTTGTCTTGATTTAAAAGATGATTCGTTCATACATTTATTTATTTAATTGTTTATGCTGGAACTATTGGGTGTGCATTTAGAATGGGTTAACTTAACTGACTGTAACCTTAAATTATTATTTGAGATTATTAATGTTTGAGAAGCAAAGATAGGCCTAATGCTTTTTTGTCTTGTTTTTAAGGAAAAAAAACATATCTAAACATCCTTACAAGAGGATAAATTTACTTTAAAAACAACATTTTTGATAAGTAAATTTATTTTGTTGTTAGGATGCTTAGATTTTATTTTATTTTTATCTTTATAAAACAAGACAAAAATACGAATGAAAATAAAATAAGAATGAATTTATTTATTTATTTATTTATTGCTGGAAGTATTGGATTTGATTTGTGTGCATTTATTGTGGGTTGGTAGCTGATTAGTCAATTTCTAGCCTAATTAGTTGACTAGTCATTCAGAGAAAAGCCACTGACTAGCTAATTCTGAAATATGTCGTTTTATACATGTGTGCATCTGTGTGTTATTTGCTTTCATGATGTCTCTCTATCTCTGTGGCTTTGTCTTCATTTCCCGCTTATTTTGTTCCCATTTTCTTGTTGCCTGTGTTTTTCCTCTCCTCTCATTCTTTGTTTTGTTTATGTGTTTTGTCTTTCTTGTCTAATTTCCTCTGTCCTTTCTGTCTCTGTCTCTCTTGTCTTTTTTTCTCTGTCTCCGTGCTTCTTTCTCTTCCGTGATTGTGCGACTCGCTCGCAGCTCAGCATTGTCTTAGCATGACATCGGCTGATAAGTCCATTGTGTCGTCTTGTAAAAAAGTGTGGAGGCTGGCGAAACTGTCACACTTATTTCAATAACCATCATGGCATTTCTATTACAATTATGATCTTGCCATACAGGGCCAGGGCCTGGAGCCCCCTGCAGCCACAAAGACCCATCAGCTCCCACATACTCATCACTCCTGTCCCGTCAGCTGTCACCCTTATCTTTTCACTTCTCAGTATTTCTTCTCAATAAATGACACACCACTGACAACAGCTCCATCAATGTGCCTAGAAGATGCTTAGAAAAAGAAGAACATTCTAGTTAAAAAATGGCATTGTTGCTGTAGAGTAGTGGATAGGGCATGTGCTCAGATACCAGAAACTCTGGTCTTGGAGGTGCGCTGACCTTAAGAGTTTAAATCCAACATTCATCAAAAAAAGTTCATCAAGATCTACAGGAAAAATATACATGTACTGCTGTTCAAAACTTTGGGGTTGGTAAGATTTATGTATGTAATGTTTTAATGTAATAATTACTCACCCTCATGTCATCCCAAACCCGTAAGACCTTCGTTCATCTTCAGAACACAAATATCAAAAGATATTTTTGATCAAATCTGAGATCTTTCTGACACTGCATAGACAGCAACGCAACTACATGTTCCACATTCAAGATAGTATGGACCAGAAAGATAGTAAGGTCATCGTTAAAATAGTCCATGTGACATCATTAGTTCAAGCTACGAGAATACTTTTTGTGCGCAAAGAAAACAAAAATACTAACTTTATTCAATAATTCTTCTATTCCATGTCAGTCTAGCTTCATAACATTATGGTTTTACCTTTTCTGTTAAAAATAATAGTGAGTCGGCACAGATTGCCTTGTGGGCAACGCTCCGACATAAAGCGTTGTTGTGCTATTGGCGTCCCGAGTTCAAATCCCCGCTCAAGGACCTTTCCTGATCCCTCCCCCTCTCTCTCTCCCACTTTGCTTCCTGTCTCATCTACATTGTCCTCTAACAATAAAGGCAAAAGTGCCCAAAAAAAAGACTTTACTAAAAATAATAGTGACAAAAAGGCACAATAAATGTAATTGTGAGGTAACAGAATGGATGCCGGTATTGTGCAAGACTGTATCCGCCTTCCATAGTATGGTATTGCATATTTAAAAAGAACATTGCTACGCTAATAGGCTAAGCAGTTAGTATGCTAACTGATGCCTGTATGAAAACACAAAGAAAACTTTAGTGGTAACATTTTGGCATTATTTAGATTCAGATTATCTCACATTATATCAACAAAATACAATGAAAGTCATGAATTGCCATCTCGGTCTGACACATTTTTTCCACTCTTGTCCTCAGATCCTTGCAGTGACACTCTGAACAGCTTGAGTGTGGCCTGTCGGGTGAACCCAAAGACCTACAAGCAGTTTACCTTCGCCCCAGCCGATTCCTGTCCACCCGACAGTACACCCATCTGCGGCAGCGACGGCCACACTTACGATAGCGAGTGTCAGATGGAGCGGACGGCCCTGCAAAACAACCTGGAGCTCAAGAAGGTTTCTTCAGGCAGCTGCAAGGAGAAAGGTGAGTTCCTCTTAAAGCAGAGATGTCACAGACTCCCAGGAGCTCATGCTCGTGTCTGATAAAGGAGCCCTACGGCCGCATTTGATTTATTTTGTCATGGCTGCGGTGAGGAGGCTCTGGACAAATTAAGTCAGGTTAGCAGTACTGTCATGCCTACACGATACCAATCTC
The DNA here is from genome assembly GCA_036784905.1 of Acrossocheilus fasciatus. NCBI lineage: Eukaryota > Metazoa > Chordata > Actinopteri > Cypriniformes > Cyprinidae > Acrossocheilus > Acrossocheilus fasciatus. The sequence continues at coordinate 14,826,219 of CM071960.1, forward strand.
CACAAATCCAATTTGCCTGTCGGGCTCTGGCAGGTGTATTGTGGCAAGACTGTATCTTCACGGGTGATGAAAAGATCGTCCCTGCTTCGCTCTGAAGCCCTGTGGCAAAGCGCAGAGAGAGTGTGTGTTCAGCTGTGATAGTGCGTGAACAGTGGCTTAGTGTGTATGTGTATGTGTGTGTGCCTGTGTCTGAACTGTGTTTGTGCCGTGAGCGATAGCGGTGTTATTTGTGGGCCACTGTTGTCCCCGTACAGAGCAACTGTTTCTGTGTCGGTATAACTCGAGAAACGATAGCATTTGTCTCCGATGAATGTCTTACTTTGTTAAATACATGTCTAGCATGTTAATGTGTTTGGGATCTTCTCTCAATACGTAAATCAAAATGTTTCACTCACATCATTAGTGTTAATGTAATGCATGTTATTTGCTATTATTACCATAATTTTATATTTCCATATCTCAAAACCTCCTCAAAGTAGATTCCAGTTGTACTGGATCATTCCGATCCGGATCAAATGTGTATCATGTTATTGCTAATCAAAAGAGTCTTTGGCTGCGTTTACACTTGGCATTAACATGCAACCTGTATCCGGATGTTGTCCACATACACATTAAAAAGACAAGTGTAAACGCGCTTCTGATCGGAGTGTTATCCGATCAGCGTGTCCTGGTCCAGAGGTAGTTGAGGATGCATTGTGATCGGATCTCAGTGTAATGTAAACTGATTGACACGGTGATGGCATGTTAATGCCAATTGTAAATGCAGCCTTTCTTAAACAGTTAAAACAGCTGGTAGTATGATGTGCTTGTAGGCTTAGCTGATAACTGAAGGCTAAATGAAAACAAAGAAAGGGATCTATTTAATCACCATTTTTAACTTTTTTTATTTTCTTTAGCATAGCCTACTATCTTAACACAGAGCTAACTGGCTAAAAAAGGCTATATTTTTATTAGCTAGAACAAGATATTGTGAAAATATGCTACATTTTTGACCAGACATTACAAAGACTTCCAGAGGGGATATGATTATGTGGAGTGGATTGATATTTACACCAGCAACTTTTCAAGAGAGAGTACTCTATAATAAATTGAAAACTCTCTTTTAGGTCTGTTCTTGTATGAAGCACCCAGTTTTCACAGTAATTCCAGATGGAGCATGTTATTGTTAATCAAAAGAGCCTTTTAGTGCAGGTTAGCACTATGCTACGCTAGAACACTAAGATGTTAGTTTGCCAACTAAAGGATAAACAAGGGCACAAAAAAGTGGGATGTTTAATTGTCCTATTTCACCTCACATTTTTTAGCTTTGGTAAGATGTTGTTTACTAACTACAGCTTAGCCTAGCACAATGCTAATTAGCTAAGAAAGGCTTTTTTTGATTAGTTAGAACAAAATATTGTGATAACTTGCTACATTTTTGATCTGACATTACAAAGTGTCACAGAGCCACAACACCAGCAGTGTTTCAGGAGTGGAATTCTCCTCAGCAATCTCTCATAGGTCCGTTCTTAACTCTTAACTCCCAGTTTTTGCAATCCAAATGATTCCCGATGGATTAAATCAAGTCTTGCCCTAGATTTTATCTCATTAAATATTCTTTTTACTCACAAATACGTCACACTGTGGAAGTAATAGGGTTGTGAAAGCTGTTTCATGTAGTTCACGAAATTCCACTTCCATTCCTATAGCTTCCTGTGAGTCCACTTTCATCAGCATGTATGTCACATCCTTAAAGATAGGTTGGATAATGCAATCAAACATAAATCAAGCTCAGATTGTACAATAACATAATAGGTCTCTTAATTTTCTCAAACAGATGAAAGGCTGCTGTAATTACACACCGCCACGGCCCGTCTGTGACAGCTTAACACAACTCTTGAGTGGGAAAAAAAACACCCCAAATCAATCTGAATGGAATTAGATAATTGATTAAATAATCAGGCACGGTAATTAATTCAAAACCCCTGAGTGAGTCAATATCCTATGTCTGATTGAGCGAGAGAGAAAGAGAGATGCCTCCAGTCAGTGTTGATTAGCACCAGGATAGTTACTGCCGTTCTTCACATTGTTGACGCATGTATACGTGTGTCTCCGGTCTCCAGGGGGCTGCCCGAACGGTTGTAAGTTCAACGCCATGTGTTTGCTGGAAAACGGAGAGTTTCGTTGTTCCTGCGACCCCATACAATGTGACGGCACATACAAGCCCTTGTGCGGAAAGGACGGAAAGACATACCCCAACGACTGCGAGAGGAAACTCGAAGAGTGCCGGACCAAAACAGACATCCCTGTCAAGCAACAAGGGCCCTGTGGTGAGTGTGGAGAATTGTGCAATGATTTTCTGTGTGTTCTTGTAATTTTATGTTAGCAAAATAGATTAATTAGCATTGTATGTCTGCTTGTGTTTGGTTGTGTCCTGCGGGAAACTCTTGTGGAAGGTGCTCATTCTCTTTCATTTCCACGCCGTTCTCATTCTGCCATCAGCTCTGATGACACATGAAATGCTGACTTCATGTTTCATTCATGTCCGCACCCCTCCAGTGCCAGTCGTCCACACCAGTCCTTCCATGTTCAAATGTCTCGTCATTTCCCCCTTTGTCCTTTTATGTCCTTTTTTGGCTGTCTTTAAACTGTTTTTTCTGTTCCAGTGTGTCTCTCTGTCTGTCTTTGTCTGTGTGACGTCTGCTCAGGGCCGCTGCCGGACACACCACTTGTTGCGAGCGGGGAAGAGTTCAACCTCTGACCTTTCTTATTGGAATTCTGACCTGTGGGTCTCCTTCAGGGGGGCCCTACCTGTACCTTTTTGTCTCTGTCTCTTGTGTTTGTTTGCGTGATGGAGGATGGTTGGAGTGGCCCTCCCTGCAGCTCCAGTCCTCATGGCACTATTTGGAAGGGAAGTGAGGTCATGGAGCTCTTCTTTTTTTCAAGTGCTGTGTTTGTCTGGATGAATCACTTCCCAATCATTCTGACCCTGTTGTTGCCCCGCTACCGGTTTGCATGGATGGATGGATGCATGCATGTAGCCCCCTTGATAGGAGCTATGTTAGTTTCTCTGTTATGCTTAAGCATAGAAACAGAATCTACGCAATTACGCAGACGTGAAAACTCAAAATGTGGAAGCGAGCATTCCCATATTTAAAGTGTCCTGGCATCACTCTGGCAGCAGAAAACCTTTGCTAGAGGGCAAGAGGGTTACTGTCAAATGTCTGACATTAAACTACATGCTGCCATTCAAAAATGACAATGAAAAGCACTAAATATATTTATAAATCGCTCAGTGAAGATTGAAGTCTGGCCATAGAAGAAGAAGGTTTATGGGCTTGCATTGCTTGAAACGTTTGCGCACTTGTGTGGCACATCCCTCTGGCATTCTCCCTTGAGTTCTAGTGTGTACTTCCCTCCTATACAGTATATAAGAAGCAGTATAGTAAAGCGTAGGATGTCCGAATATTCAGGCGAGCAATACCTGCATGACCCACTGCATCTGCAAAGTGTGCTACCATTGGACATTTGGACACCCCATAAGGCTATAATAGCTGAATATCCATGAGATTCAAAATATTGAGAAAAAAAAATGAGTCAGACATTGCTTTTTATGGTTAAATTGTACTTGTTTAACAACACAAGAGTATATTTGATGCTTTTTGCTTAGTAATAGCTGAAAATCTATTCTGGAGAATATCTTAATTCTCTTAGAAAAATAAATATGTAATATCTTAAAGTTGTTTATGAATATTTACTTTTTTACTTGCAAACAAGACAAAAATATTAAATTATTTTTTTTGCAGTGCTCATCTGTCGTATCTACCAAATGTACTGTATTAACTATCAAGAAATAAATTCTATTCAAGTACAGTAATTCAGAGGTAACCTGTTTCGTCTGCTACTTTATACTAAAATGCATTAAACACCTTAAAATTATTGCAGCAGTTATTTAAAAAAATGCTTGAAAGGGAAAAGAAACAGGATCTGGACAGTGTGTTAATTATGGGACGTGTATCCAGGGCTGTTTTGGCAGGGTTCAGATTTTTAGCACATTTTAACGGTACAGAAATATCCCTCTCATTTATTCTGAATGCTATGTGTGTCCTACTCCCTGGCAGCACATATGTGGCAACTATAGTGCTGGATGAATCTTTCCTTTTTTCCCCTCCCTCTCTCTTCTTTATTCTCTTCTCACTATCAGCCTCTATGACTCATTAGGATTGTTTTCCAGTCTTCAGCGAAAAGATGCATAAATTAACATGTAAAGAGGAGTAGTGCTCATGTCTTTGGCTTTATTTCATTATTTCTGACAAAGTAAATGTTTTGGTCCTTTCAGGCTTTCGCTGGTGGCAAGTTACAGTATGTTTTTTTAATACATTTATTTACATTTGCATATTCCGCAAACAGAACATTAATTAAACATCAAAAGCTCCGTGGCGGACCTGAGCCAGGCTGACTGCCTTTCATGCCGAGGAAGATACGGAGCATTGATGAGCGAAAGTCTTGTGCTTTGGACACCTGCTCTCAGTTTGATGTGTAAATGCAGAAAAAAGTTGCTTTGCTTGGTCGTCTTGTTTTGCTTTTGTCACATTCTTTGTCTTCTCTCTCTCTTTTTCTGTTATATCCATCCAGACCTTTTCAGGTTTTGCTTTTTAGCATGTTCCCATTAGATGTTGTCAAAAGGAATGCTAACAGCTACAGTAGCTTCCTGCGGGTATTATAGACTGCCTTCATACTGACAAGGGCCCAAGTGAAGTCTGTGTTTTACTAAAGTGCGTTTCGGTCCTTTAGAAGACACTCAAGTGTGACAAAGCTCACCTTTCCCCGCAGTGGAAAACCTCTAAATGGACCTCTTGTCACACGCTAATCAATAGCAGAGAAGCTGTGTGTGTACAAGAGTCATTTCAAACGCTGAGCATGTCAGTACTTTTTCCAGTGTCTGACATGGTTTCATCTGCTTCCCGTTGTCTTTGGAGACAAGCAGAGCTGGGTCACTGTGTCAGCAGCTCTCGTCAAGAGACGATTCGCTCTAAAATCAAAGAAATGTGTAGTACTGAGAAAGGTCAACAAGAGACTGCAGCTCCTAAGGAAAACAGAAAACACTGTGAAAGTAGAAAGATTGAGAACAAAGGATTGAAGATACACAAGACCAGACTGTGATTCTTCATCTGAAAGTCTACCTGCATTCTGTTGATGGAGCTTTAAAATATGGTGTTGTATTGAGAGTTCAGGTCCTATTAATGTCAGCGTGGGTTTTTCAGTTTGTTGTTTGGAAGTGTGAGATGAGTCTAAGAACACCTGTGTCAAAGTCGTTTTACGAGTGACAAAAGGAAAGATAGGTTTGGGCGATTATATTGAATACTCATATTTAGTTTGCAGGGTTTTTGCTGCTGATTGTAAAATTGAGCAGTATTGTGATGAATGTGCTTTTTATTTTGTCATAAAGTTCATGAAGAGCATGTCATTAGTCTCCACATGGCGATTTTCATGCAAAAAAAAAATAATAATAATTATTTGCATTCACTGTAACCGTAATTATTAAAAAAAAATGCTTGTTGCCTTAAACATTTCTCATTTATTTTGCAGCAATGTTTTTATTCAAATCATAGTTGTTCTGATTAATAAAAAAAAACATAAGTAGCAAGATTATTTTTTATTTAGTTAAATCATAATTGTTCTGATTTTTTTATTTATATTTTAATTTTAATTTTATTTTATATTTTATTTTATTTTAGCCTGGCCCTTTATATATATATTTTGCTGTATGTTAGCATTGTCTGCATTGTTAGCATTGTTATGAGGGCAGTCACAGGAAGTTGCAGATGGTATAGTTATGGTATCACATGGTAATACCTTAACATTCATATTTATATCCATATTTAAAAACAGTCTATTCAGTATAAGGGTCAAACCAGTCATAAGGGTCAATTTGTTGAAAATGAGATTTATACATAATCTGAAAGATGAATAAATACGCTGTCCAGTGATGTATGGTTTGTTAGGATATGACAATATTTGGTCAAGATGCACATATTTAAATATCTGGAATCTGAGGATGCAAAAAAATCAAAATACTGAGAAAATCGTCTTTAAAGTTGTCCAAATGAAGTTCTTAGCAATGCATATTACTAATCAAAAATAAAGTTTTGATATATTTACAGTAGGAAATTTACAAAATATCTTCATGGAATATGATCTTTACTTAATATTATAATGATTTTTGGCATAAAAGAAAATTAGATAATTTTGACCCATACAATGTATTGTTGGCTATTGCTACAAATATACCCGTGCTTCTTATGACTGGTTTTGTGCTCCAGGATCACATATGGTACTGTGATGACCGTGGTACTATACAGTAAAATATGGTAGTATTATGGTATTATCAGATAATAATTTACTGTTTTTGGTTAGTTTAAATTAGGTCCTGCGCTCGTCTTCACAATTTCCACCACACTTGTGTTATGTCCACCGCCCACCGGGAATCTGTTTTCCAGGTTTCAATGGCTGAACGAACTCTATCCAGGTATACGCCAGCACAATATATTTAACGGGCTATTTCCGTCCTTCACAGCCTCATTTTCGTTTACATCAAATTAAATACAGCGTCTGCTCTAACTGAAGTCTATGAGACCTTGAATGATGATCTTTGTGCATTATCATGGCTCAGCTCCATCCAATGTAATTTCAGAACTCCATAACTCGGTGGGTGTGCCAGCCGTAATGGACTCCTAATGATAAGGAAAGAAAGCAGCCTGTTTCTCTAAGCAGAGCAAGATGGATCCTGCAAATGAAGCTGACCTAAATACACAGCTGTCATTATAGTCCGGAGGATGTTTCATAGCTTGTGTGAAGTGAACAGACCCTCAGAATATACCAGCTTTCTGTCTCTGCCTGTCTGTCTCTCTGTTCCCATGGCAGTAACTCATAAAGACTAACAATGGGCTCAGACTTACTGACAATGTCATTGAGCAAGAGCTCTGTGAAAAGAGGTGCCTGGGAATCAACGCCCCAGGTGACAACGCACTCTGATTAATATTTATCATTTGCATATTTATTTGATTAGCATCTCTCGCTGAAAACGGCATAAACTTTGATTTTTTTTCTTAATTTTCAAAAAAAAAAAACGAAACAATAACAAGTTAAGCACCCATTGAACTTTGGAGGGCCTAGTGAGATGTGCGTAATGAATCCAATTAGACGAGTAGATTGAAGAGCCAGGGTAGCGTGATTATAATTAGCATGAACCTTTGCACCTCGCTTTGTGAGGAAGGGTTGTATCTGGGTCGATGTTGTAAGTTGGAAAGCCCTCGCCGGATTCTGTTATGTGTGTTTGTTAGGAGGCTCTTTGTAGAGCATGCTTCTGTAATGCACGTCTGCCTTCCCCCTCGTTTTCCTTCATTCCCTCATCCTCCTCTGCTTCCCTTTCTTCTCTGTTCAGAGTGCTATGTGCAATGCTTGTCTTAACGTCTGCCTGTGTGACGCCCTTCTGCTGAAGGGATCCATGGATCCGTCTCGCTCTGTGCTCAGTTTTCAGGCTTCTGTGTCATTCAGAACTGAATTATGAATGACTTCAAATTTCCAGTTCAATTCCTGAATTTGAATTGAGGTAGCAAAGTGGGTGCAGAATTGTAATTTGAATTTAAAGAAGTACAATCAAAATTAAATGAAATTCTTTCTTTTTTTTCAGTATTATGCATAAACGTATAGGATAATAACCGTCATTATATTATTATTATTATTTAATTAGTTTTGTTTGATTAAATTTTACATATAAATATATTTTTGTAATATATATAATATTATATAAATATAAAATTATTTGTAATTATTTTGTTAATAAATTATATGTATAAAATACTTATTTATTTATTTGCCAGTATTTTTTTTATTTTAATGAACTGTCTAATTGTATTGGCCATGGTGTTGGAATAGATATTTGTATAATAGATATTTTATTTTTATATTATGAATTAGTCAATTATTAGCTATTTTAGTATTGATGTCATTTGTTTGTTGATTTTCTTTGAATTGCAGTTAAGTTCCTTTCATTCCAGTTCAAATTTCAATTCAAAATCCTTTGCGATGCAGCCAGTTCAATTCAAATTCACACTCATAAACTGAAAGCCAGTTCCTAAGTTCAAAATTTCACCAACTCTCTCTGTTTTCAATGTGTCCAACATTAGATAGCGGGCTAATCTAATTTGTGTGGTTTATTTTGTCCTCCCTCCTCTCTCCCTCTCTTTGTCTCTTGTTCTCTCTCTTCCGCTCCTCTTGCTTGTCCAGTTTCACGGTGTCTCACCTCATCCGTTTCCTCCCTTGCGGTGCGGGGAGGGCAACGGAATTAGTTCCTTGGTTAAATTCTTAATGCGTGGGGAGAAAGTTTCTACGCCCTTGAAGCCATTGTTTGGTGATAAGTACTCCTTCAGAAACCAAACACCGCCTCTGGGGGGATTTCTGCTTGTGTCATGCTAATATTTTCTTCTCTCCCTTTTCCTTGCACCTTCTCCTACACGCTTATAAATGTTTCCCCTCAAGCTGAAGGGGAAGGTAGGGAACGAAAGAGAGAAAGACAGAATCGAGGGGGACGTGGCGGGGGAAGTCGTTGCTTCTGATATGCAGACGCACAAAAAGTGAGACACGCACAGCTTGCCGAAACTCGCAAACTCCTCTCATACTGGCAAGATGCGAGGGAGCGGAGAGTTGGAGGAGACGCTTGTGCGACTGTTTGTATCACGATTTGCACACGCCCTGTAATCCCGATACGAGGGCTGGAGATCTCAATATGCATGAGCGTGCATACAGCAGATCGTAGGAATAATTCTCTGCATTCACACTGTGCTAAACTCACTAACTTTGCGCCAGAGCTGAGCTGAAGGAGCTTACCGGACCCCCTGAAGTGAGTGTTGGCTGACTGTCTACGTTCTGACAGCCCTGCAAACCAAGTTAAAGAAATCTTCATTGGCTCAAGAGACCTGCACTTTAAATAGCACGTAACGGTGGCAAGATGTGAGTGGGAGGGTCCCTTGGGGGGGCGACAGGATAAAGCATGTAGGGAAGCCGTCTCAATAGGAGAATCTCGTACTATGTGCTAATAGTCCTTAACATCATGTTTCAGTGGCAGCAGTAATTAAACGCTACTAGAACGAATGCATAACGTAATAAAAAATTGCAGTGTAGATGTAGAGCAGGAGGCGGAGCCACATCGCACATATTATATAACACCGCAGGGGCCGGAGGTGTGCGGAGATTCTCAGGCCTGATCGCGGCAATTACTCAGCTCTTCCAAGTCCCGCTATTTCTTCACACCTTCTCATTATTAGACCCGCTTTTCCACACTCACGCTCTCACACAGAGTCCTAATTAATGTCCTCCACCGCTTTCCAACGTCGCTTACGCAGCTCTCCTTTCTTTTACATATGTTAACCTCTGAAAAAAAAACTTCAAATGCACTCCTTTCTACGTGCATCGCGTCCCAGTGGCAGTCCCGTCGAGGCATATGGCTGTCATCCAGCTTACAGCTGGAGTCCTTGAAGACTGGCACTGCAGCACAGGCCTCGGGGATGGCAGCCCACTATTTCAAAGAGGCTCCGAAAAGGGCTCATTTTTTACTGAGAGAATATGCAAGCCATCTCAATAACCAAAGCCAGACTGCTTTTTTTATGAAGTATGTAATCGTGGCTGCATGTAACATTATTTCTCAGAGAACTTTCTCTTCCTTGACTTATTAAATCTGCAAGTTTTTTTTTTTTCCCCCATCCCCTAGAGACGAAAAACTGAAAATGAGAAACTGAACAAGTGAACGTTTCTTTTCATATCTACTTTTTTCATATTCTTTTTTTTTTTTTTTAAAGGAGAGTGATCCTTTCATCTTTGTAAGGAAACAAAGGGTGGCTTGGGACAAAGCATTATCGAAGGCTGCGGTTCGGGTTTTAGGATCCGTGCCTTGGGAAACAGGTCACTGAAGCGTTTTGAAGGCCATGAGGGCTTTACTGATGAGCCTGATCTCGTTGTCCTCCAGCCGGGCGCTTAGAAGGCACAGATGGAGAGGCGCTGAGAGAGAAGATCTGGAGGAAAAGCCCGCTTTCAAGGCCTGCGAAATTAGGCACCGATCCACTGTTTACACAGTTACGTGCCAGTTCAAGACGTATTTTAAGCTCTCGTTCTCAGCAGAGAAATCAATAGCCGGAAACGTTCTCTTAGAGGAGCTTCTACTGTAGGACACTTTTAGATTGGCACAGGAACACAGCAAGTCGGGAAAGTAACCTGCTTACTTCCCACTTCTGTTTTTATTTTCATTGGCTTAGCCGAGCAGTTGCATGTGTGGGTTTAAAAGAGATGTGTGTGGCACTCTGCTTGATTTCTGTCATGAAAAACATGCTTTGGAGTACTAATCATGGTCTTTTGATGCACGCTGTGCTTCATGTGTGTTTGATATGCGCTTCTCCCTGGTTGCCGCCTTCAGAAGTGAGGCGGGATTATAGGTGAGTGCCAGAAAGAGGTTAGAGAAGGGTTACGTTCAAATCGTTTCCCCCGGTCTCTTGCAGTTTACTAAAGCCATGAGACTGTCTGAAGGTCTCTCCCTTGCTAAGTAATATTTAAGGCACAGGCTAAGTCTTTAGCTCTGTTTGTTAGTGCTAAACCTAGTGAGCTGCCTTCTGTCTATATAGTCAGCTGCCTTCTAAGACAACATCTTAACTGCCATGGAATCTTGTTAGTAACCAGTTTAGAACTTTCTGCGTAGTGTGTGCACCATAGCAATAGCACTATATGACAATTTCAGTGCAGTTTTTGTTAGCATTCTGCTAAGCTAACAATGTAAAAATGCTTAGCACTCACAAATTATACTGATATTTTTAATGATATTTATCAGTAATTGACTTAAAATTAAGTTTATTATCAACATTCCCATCGTATTTATTTTATTTTTACTTAGCTTGTTGAAATGCGTTCTAGGATTGACTTTAGAATTTCACTGAAACTAGGTATCTAACTATTCATTTTACTATTACTCTTCATTAATAATAAAGAATTAAAAATAAAAAATGTTGGTCAAATTATGCAGCCCTACAAACAAACCTAATGAAAATTAACCATTTTCTACATATAAACTTAAAAAAAGCATGGTTGCTATAGTTAAACCATGGTAACAACAAATTAACTATGGTTTTACTATGTATAAAACCAAAAATCCATGGTTATTGTATTTATTAAACCTTGGTAACCACAAATTAACAATGGTTTACACTAACCATAGTTTAATCATGGAATCTGTAGTAAAACTGTGGTTATACAAATTGTAGTCAATACACCAAAAAGCCATGGTTACTACACTTTTACTGTAACAAAATCATGGTTAATTTACACTTAGACACTTTTAGGCACATTTTGTTTGTTTGTTTTTTAATTGCATTTTAAATCACAATTTTTATTAGAATCATAATTAGATCTTTTGTTCCCAAATCATATTGTCCTAACTAGCATTCTTGAAAATGCTGTCTCTTTAAGCAGCTCAGTGTGTTTTGGAACACAGCAAATCTCTTCTCCCTTCAAGAAGCTCAATGATGTTAATTTTTTTTTTCTCATTATTTTGTACTTATTTGTTCATATCATATTGGAAAAGAAAGTTATTTTTACGGAGAGGGACATATTTGATTTATCTGAAGGCAGTATGATAGCTGTTTGTGTGCGATATTAAATGTATCTGAGTGTCTGTAATATTATTTGGAAATGATAGCATCTAATCCAGGAATAAATTACTGCGGTGTAGCAGGGGTAGGGGCGCACAGACACACACACACACATTCTTAAAACAAACACTGAAGATGGAGGGGTTCATACATACATGTCGAAAGACATACTCACAAACAAACAGTCAAAACCATGTAATCTTCTATACACAAACACTCACATACGCTGACCAGCATGCACCTGCAAACATTTGCTGTCACCCTGTCATTTTACCTCTCACACAATACTGAGTGTGCCTGAAGGGCTGCCCTTTATTTTGACATGTCTTTAATCTTAGTGTGAAAGTCCAAACACATCACGTTTACTCCTCTAGGATTTCTCAACCCTCCGCTATGGAGCCCAAGCATACAAATGTGCAGCATGTTGTGCATTTGTTTATAAAAACAGTTCAACTTTAAAAATAAAAAATAAAAATTACATTTTCGCACAATTAAAAATGAATTATATCAACATTTACTCATTTTCATGTCATGCGAAATCCGTTTGACTTTCTGTAGAACACAAAAAAGATTTTAGGCACAGTGTTCACAGGTGCATTGTTCAGACTCCATTGTATGGAAAAGAGCAGCGTGAACATTCTGCTTAACATCTGCTTTTGTTTTATACAGAAGAAAGAACATCACTCAGGTTTGGAATGAAAATGAGGGTCATTGCTTTTACAGAATCTCCCCTAGAAACCTCCTCCATCTTTTTGTGCATACATTTTTTACCTTTTCTATAAACATTCCTCCTGATTGGGCAAAATGAAGCCTTATTTGGTGACGTAAGGTTCTCCTCTAGAGGACGGTGGGCTGTGCTGGTTCACCGCTGACCCACTTCTTCTTTCTCGTTCTCCTCTTTCTCTTTCCCTCTGTGTTGGCATCAAAAACAGGGCTTGTGCTCAGTCCCACTGTCCCTCGGCCCTCTGTCTACTAACTGCAGCAGTTAATGAACTTACTGTGGAACTACTGTGGCACCACTGAGAGTCCCAGCTACTCTCTTTCATGTTCATATTTCATATCTGTGCTGTAGCCCAGCACACTGAATTATTAACTAGAGCTCTCCCTTTTCTGGGATGATGCTTTGTGTTTTACTTGTCTGTCTTTTTTTGCCTTCTGTCTGTAGTTGACGGAGGCTTGGTTAGTGATGCATGGAATGAGATGTGAGTAGTTAGTGTTCTGATTGGATGCTCTAATGGGCTGCATGTTTACAGCTGCAAAGTCAGAGTGCATATCTGTTTAGCAAGCAGTTCGTAGAACATTTTCTCAGACCATCAGGTGTTATGGGTTGGGAAAAAAAGGTTGTGTTGAATTTCCAAAATCAACTATTTCTACTAAAACATAGGTCACATACACACTGCAGTGGTTATGGTGTGAAATTCACATTTAAATGCAGGAGTGGATCTATAAAATTATTCTACCGTATGTGAACAGAAAACTGGAGTCACTTAAAAACCTGAATTTTTTTGATGTAGAGATAATCATAGCAACAGTTTGGTGTCTCACAGGTATAAATGAGGAATGACATTTCACATGCACACTGCAGTGGTTATGGATGGGAAAACCACAATTAAATGCGTGAGTGAATCCATTAAATTATTGTACCGTGTGTGAACAGAAAACTGGAGTCACTCCAGATCCTGAAATGTTCGATATAATCATAGCAGCATTTTCAGTGTCTCACGTGTGTAAACTTGGAACATGGATGGTGGTGGCAATTTGAGTGCAGGATCCGGATGTCACTCTTGTAATAGTCAAAACACCATGTGTAGAGAATCCTGATTAAGCACTGGGAAGTGGAATGACATCTGGATTTAGCAACCTTTACTCTTTCCCTTCCTCCTTGTCTTTCCCATCTTCATCTAAGTAAAATGATAACTTGTTTCTCTGCTTTTTGGGGCAGATCTTAACCTGGAGAGCCCCTGCCTGAAGAAGACCTGCGAGTTCGGAGCCGTGTGCGTGGTCAAGAACAGCGAGCCTGTGTGCGAATGCTCAGACGCATGTCCACAGGACCAAGACCCTGTTTGCGGCAGCGATGGGCACACTTACAGCAGCTCATGCCAAATGAAGGCCATGGGATGTGCCCTTCAGAAACAGATACAGATGCAGCACAAAGGACCATGTGGTGAGTCCACACACACACACGCACACACACGCATTTATGCCACTCACTCCCTCACTGCCTTTCATCCCCGTCCACCCCCTGCACTTAAGCACTCCACCGATATTTCGAGAGAGGACTGTAATTTTCCTCCTCCGCAACCTTTTTTTGAAACGATGCACTTAAGTTAGAATTAAAGAGGGCAGCATCCTTCACAGTAATTGTTTGCATGAGTCATGGGTTTTTTGTCTGGCTTTTGTAAGCACGCTCCAGATAAGTCTGCAGAGGCCTGCTCGCCCTCCAAACAAACGCATGTTTATGTGTGTTCTTCACAAAAGGCTTGTAAATCATTTTCGATGGCTGTCTTTGTGCTTGGGAGGGGAATATTAAGGGTGCTTTTTCTGCTAAACTTGGAGCCCTTTGTAAAGCCAGTCCCTTTCACTGTCGGCTTAAGTTTAGAGAGAATGAGGTGGGGCTATTGTGTCGACAGAAGTGTCATGTGTTTGCAGTTTATACATGTGTGTGTATTGGCTCTACCTCCAATGAAGAGTTCGAAATGGATGCCGGGGGTCATTTGGTAGCAGTAGAATTCATCTCAGATCGCTATAGGCCACGGTTGCCCTTTATTGCAGTGCCGCCTATCATGCTATATATGTTGCCAGATAGCAAATGACAAATGAGAGTGATATCTCTCTCCTCACAGGCTTCTGGAACATAAGCTTAACTACCCACAGAGATTTAACCCAAAGAATCAGGTTTGGTTGGGGCCAAACAAGTCAGTTTTCATGCATACATGGTGAAATCTTAAAACTGATGATTCAGGACTAGAAATAGAGGATTTTAGAAATGCTTGAGCTTGACAGATTTGTTTTGGAACGGCAAGCTTGATGTTCTGTGTGTAGAAGGTAATAATAGGCTTCCCACAATCATAGAAAACCTGTAGATAAAATATAATGGTAACACTTTAGTATAGGGACCAGTCCTCACTATTAACTAGTTGCTTATTAGCATGCCTGTTATTAACATATTGGCTCTTTATTAGTACTTATAAAGCACATTTTCTGCATTCTACATTCCTAATCCTACCCAGTAAAACTTAACAAATACCTTACTAACTATTAACTATTAATAAGCAGCACATTAGCAGTTTATTGAGGAAAAAGTCATAGTTAACAGTGGTAATATCAAGAATCTGACCTTAAAATAAAGTGTGTCCAAGATCATTTTATTTTTTTAAATAAAAAATAAAATTATTAAAAAAAAAATATATATATATATATATATATATATATATTGAAAGCAATAAACTTAAAAATATATATTTAGATAAAATTTACATAAAAAATAATTTGCTTTTGAATTATATATACTTTTATATTTATAATTACATAAAATCCATCATGGGAACCCCATATATAATTAGAAATATGTAATTAGAAAGTAAATTATTTATGTAAATATTTATTTTAATTTTACAAGCTTTATCAAATGTATTAAAATGTTTACAGTTTATTCATTCATTCATTGAGAAACAACTGAAAACTAATCCAGTAAAAATTGTGGTCCACTTTTGTTTGGTCCAGTTTAGATGGTTAATCATCTTGTGGTCCACTTTTGTTTGGTCCAGTTTAGGTGGTTAATCAGCTGACCTGCGAAATTGTGTGACTGGTTTAGACCTGCTAGATCATGTTGGACAAGCAATTTAAAGATGATAGACCCTCTTTTAACCAGCTGTGGTATTCCATAAACAAGCTTAACCACCTTGAACAGAATTGACCTGGTTTTTCCAGCTGGAAATAATCATTGTAGTTTGAAAAAAATCCACTCATTACAGCATCACAGCAATGTTGATGGGTCCGGCCCCTCGCTGGAGCAGGTGTCAGTGGAACGGGGCAATAAAAAGCGGCTGCAAACAGCTCACCATACAGAAGGAAATGTTGTTCATTTAGTGCTGTGTAAACAGCCACACTCTCCACCACAAGTGAATTCTATTATTATCACCGTTAATTATCCAGGCCCATTCAGACCACAGCCTCTGCCTCACTAAGACCCCAGCTGTGTTTGTGTGTATTTGTTCGTGAAAGCTTGTATGTGGGTCGCTGTTGATAGCAATGCACCCACATGAGTGGGTGTATGATGTGCTCGTGGCCAAATTTCATTTCATTTTCTTCACTCCGCATAGAGGGGAGACTCATAAATGCCCTTATCTTTATAGTTCAGGTGCAGTCTGATAGAGATATGACTGACGTTGTTTATTATTCTGATTTTTCCCTCACATTTGAGTGGCGGCTGACCTTGTCGCGCAGCTACAGGAAAGCGTGCGCTTGTAATGGAGTATTTGATATCTGCTCCTCTGAGAACCGATACGTATATGTTTATATGCAAGGAAATGAAAGAACAGCCAACGAGTCAGCAGCAAATAAGCACTTTTTACTGGTGATTGAAATGTTACTGGCCACAGTTGGGGAATATAGGTTACCTGCAAGACACTGAGCTGGAAGCGGAAGAAAAATCATCAGGCTGTGGAAGGAGTGAGAGGGCAGTAAATAAAAACTAGGAGGAGATGGAGCAGACTAATAGAGCCAGTGCCCTTGCCCAAGCACCAATCGCCAGGGAATTTTTACGGCTGTTCACAAAAACTGCTGTTCTGTACCTGACATTAACAATGCTCCTTTCTTTCTCTGGGCAAACCACTCACCTTTAGAGGAATTGTTCACCCAAAAATGAAACTTTTGTCATCACCAAACCTGTATGACTTTTTTTTTTTTTTTTTGTGGAAGAAAAAACACTTTTTCATTAGAATGAAACATTTAAACCATTATTCATAGAAGTTCTGAAAACATCCATTCTAGCTTTCCTGCACTGAAAAAAAGGTTTGCTGTAGAAACATTTTTTACTTTAATTAATGACAAAAGGCAAGTAAGTTTTTAAGTGGAAAGACTGAAATAGCATTTTCTTGTAAAACATACAACAGTAATATCTGAATCTTGTTTTTTTGTTGTTGTGGTTGTTGTTTTAAAGAAAATCCACTTTTCATTATAATGGAATTGAATTCTGAACATTTGAACCATTATTCACTGAAAAAAAAAAATCTGAAAACATTGTAAGTATATCACAATTAATGCAAGTAACACAGTGGATTAAAGTTGAAACTTTAAAGTAGAAAGATTTAAATGGTGTTTTCTTGAAAATCATACTCCAATAATCTCCAAATCTTTTTTTTCCTACAAAAGTTAACACTGTAAAAAAAATTCCGTAAAATTTACGGTAAAAAAACGGTAGCTGTGGTTGCCGGAATTCTACCGTAAAATATACAGTAGCAACATTTTAGGTTTTACGGTTTTAACTTAATTTTACAGTTAAATACCTTAATTTCATTAACTGATATAATGTTAATATACCAACCTATTGAAGTACTGAAATCTGTTTTGTACCTTTGAAATTCACCGATAACCACCAAATGCAGGTGGTGATGAGAAAGTCACATGATGAACCAAAGCCCATCACAAGCAGATTTTAAATAGTAACTTAGTTAAAATAGAAGGTGCACAGTGTCATTCACACAAACACTAAACACCATCATGGTGAGACTCATTAAACTGAAATATGCAATAAACATTAATTTATCAACATTAGATGTAACATACAACACTAATAAACATAACTGATAAGAAAAAACTAAGAAGAAACCTAGTTATTTCAAAGAAAAAACATCAAATTCAAACAAAATTTGAAATGCAATGCAGGGAATTCTGGGAACGTCAATTTATGTTTTTTCCCTGTAAATTTTACATTCTTTTTCACTTCCAAAAGCGGTATTTCACCGTAAAATTGTCTGAAATGTATATTACATTTTTTACCGTATATATATATATATATATATGGGGAACTTACCGTTAACCATTTAACAGGTTTTTACCGTAGCTTTTTCAGTTTTTTACCATTAAAATCACGGACATTTTTTACAGTGACATTTTTATTATAATGGAATTGAATTCTGAACATTTGAACCATTATTCACCGGAGAAAAAAAAAAATTATAAAAACATTCATTCTAGCTTTCCTAAACTGAAAAAGTTAGATGTAGAAACAATTTTCACTGAGAAATTGGTAGTATTTCACAATTAATGACAATAAGCAAATAACATATTGAATTAAAGTAAAAAAAAAAAATTACTCCAATAACCTAAGAAAAAAATAATGAACAGAAGTAGCAATGATATTCTGAATTGATTGATCCAAACCGAATGATTTGTTCGCATATGAGGCTGATTCAGTTCTCAATGACTCAACAATGACTTAAATTTCAGTCTTTTTCAACACAAAGCTGCCGTATGAAGACATATATTTGACACCCAAATGGTACAAACCTTTTTTATACCTTTATGATACTTTTGTGGTGCTTTTGTGCTCTTCTGAAGCTTGAAAGCTCTAGTCCCCATTCATTCATTGTAACCGCATACAAAAGAGAGAAACATTATTCAAAATTTTCTTTGTGCTTCGAATAAGAAAGAGCATCATACAGGTTTTGAATGACATGAGGGTGAGTAAATGATGGCACAATTTTCATTTCTGGGCCTGAATGGACAGAATTTCTTCTTGTTCCCATAAGGCTAAGCTCTGCCCTAATGGCCTGTGTCTGTACTCGTATCTCGGGTCCAGCTCTATATGCTGGATCACTGTTTATATGTAACCGACTGCCGTATCTATTGCGCTCCCCTCTGCCGAGGCCGTGAAAGCATGGAAACATGTTGCAACTGATAAAGAAATGTCTTTATCACACATACTGATAAAGGAGAATACCAGCAGCCATGAGAATGTGATTTATCGGCCTGCATTGGACTGTCACGACGAAGCACTCTTGGGCGGCCGGCTGGGCAGCATGCTGCAGCTGCTTTTAATAAGACGGCCGAGCACAGTCCCTGAGGTTGACTGAGCGCAGATCCTGAGCGGAGGTGAAGTCACTTTATTAATGTGCAATAAACAGGTTGGTAGAAGAGAGACGAGAGATTTATGCATGAGGACCTCTCTCCATTAACACTAAATCAGGTGCTGTTATTACCCCAGCACTAATTGAATGTGATAGCAGTTGCTCTAATGCAATCCCCCAGGTGTAATTGTCATCGGCCATGCTCCCTCCCTCCCTCTCTCCCAGTTGGAACCACATTTTGTTTTACTGATTAACTGGGCTCTCAGTAATCACAGCAAGATATCTGAGAACTAGGGATGTCAATTTAACACGTTAACTGTGATTAATTAAAAAAAACACACACACTAAAACCCTTAATCACACTCTCTGACCCATATATAAATTGTGTAATAAGGAAATAAATAGTACTAGAACGATTTAATATCTTCAGTTAATAATTGAATTGCATGATATTGCAATTAATATCACAAATTAGCATTTTGTATAAAGTTTAATACTATTAATTGTGTTTCATATTAATAATAATTATTATTTTAAATTCTTCATTTTGTATGTTATAATACAATCTAGAATATGTAATAATAATCTAACATTTCTTAACATATAAGTTTAATATTAATATAAATATAAATAAGAAATTAATCAAATTTAATCAAATGTAATATTACATATAACTGTAAAATTAATAATAAATTTCATATATAATGTATAATTTATTAATATAAAATATATTAAAATGTGATTATCATATGTAATATAATTGTGTTTAATAATATGTGATTTTAATTACATGAATGTAACAACATATATATATATATATATATATATATATATATATTTTTTATTTTTTTTTTTTTTAAACAGAAACGCACACACATACTGTATATAATTTAAAAAATCATGTAATTTATTCCATATATTTTTTATATAAAATATATGGAATTAGTTACATGTTGTTTATATACATATATATATATATATATATATATATATATATATATATATATATATATATATATATATATATATATATATATATATATTAATATTAGAATTAATTACTTTGTATAAAATAGCTTAACTTGGGGGTTTTCCTCAGTAAATATTGACATGTGGTTAATTAAATGCAATGTCATGTCAGGGGGGCTGTAACTGTGTCTGAAGGCACAACATAAGTTGAAATGGATGACGTTATAAGATGCTCTGCTGTGCCTGCATGTAAACAGAGCAGTATTGCTCCCATCTGCATGATGGAAGGATGCTTTAGCCCAGACTTTGCAGAGAGATTTTAATAAAGCGGACAGGCGGCCGGGCAGCTGAGGCTGATCCTAGTGAGCGATGGTGTGTGAATCTGTAGCCTGAATCTTTCTGTTGACGTCACACTTTCTTTTCAGCAGATGAGTCCTGCACCAACTGCTCATTTGGCGCGATCTGCGACGCTCAGACTGGTCGGTGCGTGTGCCCCAAAGGGTGTTTGGAAACACGGCAGCCCGTGTGCGGCAGCGACGGGGTGACGTACGAGAACGAGTGCAAGCTGAACGTGGAAGCCTGCACTAAGCAGCTGGATCTCAGAGTGGTGGCCCATGGAGAATGCAGTGAGTACAGAAAAACAACAATCAGTTCATCCATCACCTTCATACATGTTCACTCATCAGTCTGCGTTTGCTGCAAAAAAATCATTTTCTGTAGTATTTTTGTTTTGATTTCCAGTAAAAGTTTCTTTACTTTACAATATTGTGACAGATATGACTTTCTTCTGATGCATCTTGAACTAAGGTTATCTGTTTTGTTTGTTTTTTAGAATTATGCTTTAAGCAAGAAACTTGACAATCTAGGAAGAAAATAAAACTTAATTCAAGATAAATGTTCTCTGAAAAATTCTTGTGCAGTTTTACTTTCCAAGCAAATTATGTTTTGTTTTGTTTTGTTTTGTAAATTATTGAATTATGTGGTACTAGAAAACAAGACAAAATACTGATGAAGAAAATGTTTTGCAGTGCCATTTTCTTGTCAAAACACAAGAAACTGTTTTAGCACTCTTTCCAAATCATGCATGCTACATGATTTTACGTGGTGCTTTTTTATCCCATGTGAATGCGTTTGGAGTTTCAGGAGGACGTTTATTGAGGTGTGAGCATGTTTCTTGCATCTCTTTTTGTCTCAACTATCCTATCCTGTGATATGTGTGTGTTGCGTGTGTGTGTGTGTGTGCTCAGAAACCTGTGGCAGCACTGTGTGTAGCTGGGGAGCACGGTGCGTGCAGAACAAGTGTGAGTGTCAGCAGTGCACGGGTCAGCCGTTGAAACTCGTGTGCGGCAGCGACGGCAACACTTACAACAACGACTGTGAGCTGCGGCTGGCCTCCTGCAAAAAACAAAGGAAGATTGAGGTGGCCAAACCTGGCGTCTGTGATGAAGGTGGGTTTGTGTGTTCATGTATGCGATAAGTGAGGAGCTGAACTCCCTGTTATTTGCTGATTTTCACAGTTGTATTCAGGGCTAGCCGAGTTAATGCATTCACTCCAAACAGTTTATTGCGGCCAATTTAACCACCTTGCATCGACTGCACTTAGTGACCCGTCATATTGAAGCATGAAATGCAGGCATCAGTATGCGCCTTGTGTTCTCTGTCTTTCTGCCGTAGGTCCCTGTTGTGTCAGTGTTTGAGATTCAGTTTTAGATGCAGTTATAGATGGTGCCATGCTTTCTACTTGTACTAACATTTAATAGTACATATGTATATATGTAATATTCACAATATATGGGCAATAAAACACACACACGCACACATGAATATGCTAATGAGGCGCAATGGAGTGACGTCAACTCCCCTCTTCGACTGATTAATATTTCAGTTTTGTGCAATACGATTTTAAATGTTTTGATTCATGCTTATTATTTTTTTTAAATGTGTTATTAAATTTTAGATTTCCGCTTACTAGTTTTTCGATCTGTGACCATTGTTTGCTATTCTGAAAACTTTGCTTTAGTTTTTACATTTTGTGCAATATATTTGTACTTCTATTTTTCCATTTTGGTTTCACGCTTATAATTTTTTTATGCGTGACTGCAAAACTTTTGGCAGAAAATTTATCCCATAAAGTATCCCTTAGATTTTCAAATAAATATTAGTTAAGTATCATTTTTACATGTTCACGGTTCTGTGACGTTGGTTAACAGTCACATGACATGCAGGTAAACATCAAATATTTCATTTTTTTAGTAAGTTTTTTATTTTGATTTGTGTTATTTTAAAATGATTTATTTTAATTTGACTTTTTTATGATTTAATTCATTATTAGCTTTTCATTAAACTCACGAACCTTTACGAACCCCAGTTTGGGAAACCTTGATGTAATGTAATGTTTTATGCACTTCATGTTGTTAATTACTATAAATGTAATACATTTTCTTACTCTTTGTATTTTTATATCAATATGGTACAAGATTATCCAATATTATAAATGAGAAGTAATCTAAAAGTAATCAAGTAGTCTTATTATATTACCTAAAATGTGTAATGCATTGGATTACGTTACAATTTTTGTCATGTAAATTGAAATCAGTAACAGACTACAATTTAATCTACAAAGTACCCTAGCTAGCTCTGTATATAATAAACTATAATGTGCCCTACTTTTCTGCATAGTCTTGATGTAATATCTCACTTAAGTCATTCCCAGCAGGCTGTTTGGCAGTAAAAAAACCCACATTTTTCCCCTCTAAGTCTCATCAGACGTTTCTTTCCAGCTCTGTAAGCTGTGGAGGAGTTGCTGTTAAAGGCTGCAGGATCTGGGTCCGGTCAATAGATCCTGCCCAGAGGCCAGTGACACCTGCTTTGTCAATTTATTCTCTAGACTAGTGATGCAACACTGCAGCTGCTAAAACACATCAGCCGGCAGGTCTTTGTATTTAGAAGAATAGTGAACGGGGTTTTAAGTCGGCGAAAACTGAGCTGTTTTGTCTATTTTACATTTAGCTTTCAAACACCGCACTCCATTTGTGTGATGGCTGGTATGATTTTGCGGTTGTGGGCACAAAATATAGTGTCAACGTAAAACATTTTCTCAGAGGGGCCAAAGGGGCTGTTTATTTACACAGAGATGGTTTATTCATTTGTTTAGACCTGGCTTCAATACGCATGTTCATTAGTCATAAGAAAGAAATGGCAGTGTTCTCTCACTCTTTTATTTGGAGGTAATGAAAAATGACAGTGTTCCCTGCGTCTGGACGTAGTGGTGAATTTATCACCTGTTTAATTTCACACTCTGCTAGTCTGAAGTCAGCCTCATTGTAGACACAGACAAAGCAATATATGAAAGAACCAAGCATCACCTTGGGGCCGAGGCCCGCTTTTAATTGAATATACGTTTACTAAATAGTATTATGCATTGGAAATAGCAACATAATAGCATATGAAGCATCAGTACACGCTCCGGATCACCCACAGGAAGAGTGTTTGGGAGAGGGCAAACAGGAGAGAGTGTGCAGTCATCCGTTACACACAAGTATCTTCTCATAAAGAACTTCTGCAGGCTGTCAGGATGCCCTATTGCTCTTTATGTTGGCAGCATTACGATTACTCTAAGCTACTGTCCAGGTCTTTCAGTAATGCCCATCTACAGGAGACAAATCACAAGTAAACAGAAAACAACCAACTAGGCCTGGGATTTATAGCTTTAAAAAGGTAACTTTTTTTTTTGTCTATAAAATATGTTGATATAAAGTGTTTTTGTTTAGTTTTTTTGTTCAATGTTTTGTTCATTTAGAAAAGAAAACAAGCTATTGTAGCCAACTGAATTATTATTATTATTTTTAAATAATTATAAAACACAGTAAACATCTAATAAGTGTCTACACATAAATAAAATATGTGAATATCTAATTAATGTTACGTAGGCATATCTTCCACAGTATTCTTCCTAAAAATTCACACAAAACGAATATTTAATATTTTTATTAATGTTCCCCACTATAACAATACATAGTATTAATAAGCGATATTTATCTACATATATTTAAAAATAAAACAAAAAAATTCTGAGCACTGATGAATTGTTGAATCAGTTTTGAATCGAATCAGTTTGAACTGATTGACACGAAATGAATCAAACTTTCCCATTCTATTGCCAGTTTTACTACTGAAGTCTACAGTTTACCCAACAATGAAAATTGTCACAATTTAATCAACCTCATATTCATCCAAACCTTTGACTTTCCTTCCTCTGTGGAGCATGAAAGACAATATTTCACGAGTTCACACTTACATGTAATAAATAGAATAAGGTTAATGCGTATTTGGCGTGCTGTCTGAGGGGAGGGCTCCGAGCTCAGAATTTTGGCCTGAACCCAGAGTACCCCCCTACAAGTTAGGACAGGAATAGTTGTAAGTGCGGAGAAGGGGTGGCGGAGGGAACAGTATATATACACACCTCTTACCTCGTTAACTGGGCTGATTACTGATTGTGCTCCTCTCGCGTTAATTAGGTTAATTATCTGAACGTGCTCCTCCCAAACTTTGTTAATAAAACATCATTTTGAGAAGGAATATTTTAGAAATGCCCACATAATGAATGTAAATTGCATCCAAAACAACATTAGACATCACTGACTTTTATTGGGTGGACAAAAAACATATTAATCAATGTATCTTTGTTGTGTTCTGCAGAAAAAAAAGAAAGTCATACAGGTTCGGGTCAACATGAGAATGAGTAAACAAGGATGAAAATTTAGTTTTTTGGAGTAAATGATGTTTTTAATGTTCTCAGAGTCATTAAAAGTTATGTGATGCCTTTTATCAAATCAAATGACCCAAAAAAGTCACAATATTTTCCTTAATTTTGTCACCAGTAAAGTCATTGCACATATGTTGTAAATATTTTAGATATTGCCCAATCCTACAACTTACCATCCAGCCGATCTTGAAGGCCAAAGGTTGTGTTTGTGTGTGTGTGTGTGTGTGTGTGTGTGTGTGTGTGTAGATGTATACCCATAGTTTGAGATACAGAGGTCAACTACTTGTGATGAATGTGAATGCTGACTCTCGAGGGGAGAAATGGAAAAGAGAGTGAGGAAGAGAGAGGTAGACAAGATGTGTGTTTGTGTGTGCGTTCCAAAGTGAAGTGTGACATTTAGAAGGTCTGTGTGTGTGTGTGTGTGTGTGTGTGTGTGTGTGTGTGTGTGTGTGTGTGTGTGTGTGTGTGTGTGTGTGTGTTTTCATGGGAGTTATGCATTCACAGTAAGGCATCCCAGCCACCTGCAACAAACTAGCAGTTAAGTCTGAAGGTCACTGTCCTTGCCACGCTCCCGCTTGACATTTTTTTTCTCCCTGTTCTCCCCATATCTCTCTCCTCTCCCCGTCATCTATCTCCTCATCGGCTAGAAAAACCTTTCACCTCTCGATGGTACCATCTGTTTTTTTTCTGCTGGAGTTATTCTGTGTCTGTTTACCCACTTTGCTTTCACTCTAGCTCGCTCTTTATTCCTTCAGCTCTCCGTCTTAATGGAAAACGCATGGCTAAATGGACCCCGTAAGTACATGATTGAGTTAAAGAGACGGAAAAGGGCTTTGAGGACAGCTGATGTGTACATCTTGGTGTTCGCTAATTGAAAGGTTCGCGTGCGGCGCGGGTGGCGGTGACATCAAAGGACCGAAACTAATTAGCACCTCCTCCCCCACCCGTATCCACTCACTCCACCAGGTTTATTTATTCACCTTTTTACGTTGCGTTTTTTTTTTCTTTCTTTCTGCTAACGCACAACAGAACCGGGAACGTAAACGCTTTCATCTTGTGCTTAGCTTGCACAATTTGGCTTAGGAGGCCCGGAGAGCCTCGTATATGAAAATGATTGCTGCTGCTGCTCAGTGGTCAGGTTTATCAGAGTCAGAGTTTAGAAACCTTCATTTAAGCATATTATTTACTGTATAGCTGATGAGGGGATGAGAGCATGCGTTGAATCTGTAATGGATCTTTGCAATGCAAAAATGCTTTGTGGCTTTGGAATTGCTTGTGGTATCAGGTCTGTTTCATTCGCAAACACAAGCAGCACATTTATTTATATGCTTAAATTACAGTTTATAGTATTTACACTGAGTGTATAAGCCGCACGGTGCAGAAGAAGCTCTACTGCAAGATGAGGAGTTTTTTTAGCGCTGAGCTCATTTTTATTATGCGAAGTGTGCTTGACTTAGCAGAAAACACTTGAAAGTGCACTACAAATTTATCAACAACCTTTTATTATCAATATAGGCTTTTATGAAGCAACAGAACAATTATACAAACTACGTGATCCCTCAGAAATTGTACTAATATGCTGATTTGGTGTTTCAAGAAACATTTCTTCTTATTATATATGTTAAAAAAGTTGTGCTGCTTAATATTTTTACAGAAACTTTGACACATTGTTTTCAAGATTCTTTGATAAATAGAAATTTTAATTAAATTAATACTTTTATTCATCAGGAGTGCATTAAATTCATCAATAATAACAGTAAAGACATTTGTAATGTTGCTAAAGATTATCATAGATCAGTCAGTTAAAATATTTCAAAAATATATATATAGTGTATTGTTATTGTTATTGAGTCATTTGTGCTTCCCCTGTGCTTCAGACAGTTTGTAACTGTTTTCTCTGTTTGCTGTGCCTTAATAATAGGCAATTGGTGTGAAAAAAAGAGAAAGGCTGTAATAATCATAGTCAAATGCTACATTCTTTCCCCTTGGAGTCTCTTGGCTGATCTTAACAAGACTCTGCCCTAAGGCGTAAATTCAGCTCAGCTCACATTAAGCAAAATACCGAATCTCTTCATCACAGCGTTGGATCGCTAATGCTCTGAAGCAGAAACCTGATGTCTACACAGTGAGTGCGTTTGCTCTCTGTATCACTATGGCCAGGGCTTCAGGCTTGAGTGCTTTCATTGTTTCCAGGCTGGGGCTAATGAATTGAATGGCCTCCACGAGTATCGACCCTGCAAGGCTGTCAGTGTGGATTTTTGATAAGACGTATCAGTGCTGGCCAACCCCTAGCCTTTACTGTGACTGGCTTCATAATCTGTTTAAGGAGATTTTTTATGCTAAGTGGCATTTCCACCTATGCGCAATCGATTTTCCCATCAGGGTGCACGAGGTTGCCCTACCCAGCTTTGCATGTGAAGAAAAGAACGTGTTTAACTTGCAATGGAGACGTGGGAAAGAACATCCACAGTCATTTGGTCTTTCCTCATTAATCAAATCGATTGACTTGCGGATTTTGTGTTTCCCTGATGCTAATGATAAACTGGCTGATTAATCGCAATTAATTGCATATATCAGTATCTGCAGAGATAAAACCCAAAAAGAAAATAATACAAAGTTGTGAAGTTACCTCAAAATTGCAAAATATTATTACAAGTTGAAATAAATATTGATTATTTGAATATTTTTTAAATGTTATTTATTTATTAATGAGATGGTAAGCTGAATTTTCAACAGACTTCAACTTCAGTCTTCAGTATTCCTGGTGGGGATAAAAAAAAAAAAACATCCTGGAAACCTACTCTGAAGTCCCGATCTGAATCAAATGATTTGCGATAAACGCTTTGAAGTCCCGATTTGAATCAAATGATTCGCGATACATGCTTTGAAGTCCCGATCTGAATCAAATGGTTCACAATAAGCGATCTGACTGTCACTGGAGCGCTTTGAAACAGTGAATTCAGAGTTTCGTTGTTACTGTGTTCTTTGCTCACGTTCTCTATATAATTTATTCATTGTTTAAAAAAACAATGAATAAATTAAACCATCCCCACCTCTGCTTTTTTCACAAATCACACCATGTATATATATATATATATATATATATAGGCATTAGGGATGTAACAATTACCGGTTTGACGATAAATCATGATAAAATTTCCATCAGCGCCACCTGCTGTCAGAGAGTGGATTTACAGAGACTTATATATTTACATTCAGTCTGGCCAAAAGCAGACCAAATTTGCATGCCCTGATGAAAAACAAGCTTATGTGGATTCTACACATTTAAACAATTCAGATAAGCTATCTAGAATTATTTATGGAGCAGATAAAATACATATAATCATTTATTAATCAATTATCATTTTGACTTAACCCTTTTCTTTATTCAAGGGCTGAAATGTGAGGTTTACCTTTTATGAAACTTTTTCTTTTCTTTTTTATTTGAACATTTACATTAGATATTTGAACATGCTATTAAACTGTTGTTAGGCAAGTTGTCATTTAAAATCTGAACATCATTGGTAATTTTGTTGTTTTAGTGATTATGCAAACAAAAAGTCATTTTATTTGTTGTTTGCTGATTTTTAAATATAAAACTTGGTGAAGTGATTCATGTGTCGGTACTTTTGAACATCTCCAGCACATTTTAATAATACCGTGATAATACTGATAATAACCGTGATCATTTTTGTCACTATAATCGTGATAGGAAATTGTCATACCATTACATCCCTAATAGACATAGATACAGATATAGAATTTTTTCTCAGCAAATACATTTTTTTTTCCCTTAATGAAGTCAAACACGCAGTTATGAACTGCAGCAAGTTTTACACTCTTTTTATTAGAGCTGCACAGCAACTTTCATTAGAAATAACAAACGGTAATGCTCTGTTACAAAGAGTGGTGCTTTATATCTCCAGCAAGTCAGCTTTGTTGACTAATGAACTTTAATTCTAATTAAATAGGCTAGATAAGAGTGTGTTTAATGAGGCGACTCATCTGAAGAAAAACCCTCACAATTTCCTCACCCATAATCCCCAAAGTTTGGATCCTGGAGAGAATCGAGATTTATCCGTCTGGGTTTCACATAGAGAAACTAACCCTGAACTCGCACCGAGACTAATTGCACACGACATAATGTAGTGTGATTACTGACGTCATGCAAGATAGCCGTGAAACACCCGTTTACGATGATTTCCTGTGTTAGATAACAGATTGTCAGTTATTTCACTTTCGAATCGAAATGTGAGAGACACTTTGCTAGTGGCACACTGGTGTCTTGTTTAATTTATTTCGCTAGTTGCTGGGTATTTCCATAGCTGGTCATTATCTTGTTCTTCCAGCAGTGCCTTTGCTTCAATCTTCACTCCAACGTGAAGAAAATCTCAATATTCGCTGCTCCATATACGCTAAATGTCTGAATACTTTGCCAAGCACTGTCCATTAATTCTTGGCAGCAAAAGTTAAAACAAGATGCTTGAGTACCTGGGAATATTTTTATTTTATTAGAAGACAATGTGCAGCATACTGATATGCAAATATGTGTTTGCATGAGGTCCCCAGTGTCTGCGTGTCTTATTTGTCTTTGCTCTTTGTGACTTCTAAAGTACTTACCCGCTGTTACGCTCAGATCGCAGGTCTCGTGTGAGATTGCTTGTTTATCTCCCTGCAATCAGTGTTAGTGATTTTATTTGTTCTTTTATATGGTATAAATTGAAGTTGTGCATGGGTTATTGCTCTTTGTGTGGACAAAGCTACATTTTGGGACCTGCCTTGTGTTTCTTATGAGGAAAACAGCTGTGTATGGGTGTTTGTAAGATACAATGTGTCGGTACCTCATCATTTTTACATTTAGATTACCTTTGCTATTATCTAATGGTCATCAAAGTTCATTTTTAATCATTTAAGAACACCTTTAATATAAAAAGAAATGCTATATTTTGTTTTGTTTTAATTTATTTTATTTTAGTGTTTTATTTCATTTTGAGTCAATTAAACTAAATTGTTTTTTTGTTTATTTAATTTAGACAAAATATTATAGAATTTGATGCTGGCCGTTTATTGGTTATATCTAGTTATGTCTCCAAAATGAATATCCATTTTTCAAACTATACATTACAGTATAATATCGGGGTACCTAAATTCACTTGTAATACTTGTTTTTTATTTTGTTTTGTTTTATTGTTTTTTTATTTATTTAGACAAATGGTTTGGATATTTAATATGGATATTTTTATACATATTTTACATGTCATTTATGAATTTATGTTAATTAAGATATTTGAATATTTGTCTTTTTAAAGATGTATTTATCACAGTTTTTTTTTTACGTGAAATAATAAAGATAAAAAAAGGTTAAAATGGTGAAAAACTTCTGAAATTTTAATATAGACAAAAATGTTATGCATCAACCACCCATAAATGGACTAAATAATCTTATTTCGCATTTAAAAATGCCAGAGACTTATGGGTTTTCAGTTAGAATTAGTATAACAATTGAGTTTTGAGTATTTATCAGAGGTTTTTTATGAAATAATAGAGAGAAAAAAATGAAAATGTTGTCATAGTTATGCATCCCCCCCGCCCGCCCCAAAAAAATAAACGAAATAATCTCATTTCATACTTAAAAATGTTTGCGTTAAGGGTTTGAGTCAGAATTAGTATTATGATTGATTTACTTTATGGACAGTTCAATTCAATAAAGGGTCTATGAAGTAAACGCGGGTATTTGTGTGTTCCAACAGACTGTGGTTCAGGAGGCTCAGGTTCAGGATCTGAAACCTGCGAGCAGGATCGTTGTCGACGATACGGCGGATCATGGGATGACGACACGGAGGATGACCGCTGCGTGTGTGACTTCACCTGTCAGACAGTGCCGCACAGCCCAGTATGTCCATTCACACGCCTCACCATTTCCAATCAAAGAGAGTGCCGCCCAAGCATTTGACTTGTTAAAACGTGTGCTAAATCTTATTGAGTCCATTAATCGCGCTGGGTTAACCTTGCTGTGAACATTTGCAGGTGTGCGGCTCTGATGGGAACACATACACCAACGAGTGTGAGCTGAAGAAGGCCAGGTGCGAGAAGCAAATGGACTTGCTGCTCCAGAGCCAAGGTCCCTGTCCAGGTAAGAGAACACCTTTTCTTTTCTCTAATATTTATGTTTTCCTCAGTCATCTGAAGAATAACACTCCAGGAGCTCTGACAGGATGGTTGTTGGAGTCACTGCAGCAGAATGCAGTGTTTCTTTGAGCTTGTGTAGTCCGGACCTGAGCATCTACCACAGAGAGAGGAAGAGCGTGGCTCTGTGATCAGAGCAGTGTGAGATTCCCTCAGGCTTCAAGCCTAGCTTGACTTCAGTTGCGTGCGCACATGCGCGCTATTTTCTCTCTCTCTCTCTCCCTCGCTCGCTCGCTGCACCCCTCATCCTTTATCTATGGTTTTCTCGAACTCTGAGTTTTCTGCTTCAGAGCCTCACAGGCCCTCTAGCCAGATCAGTCATGCTCCTTCTGTGGCCGTGGAAAATAAATCCTTTTGGAGAACTTTCAACCGGTGTGAGGAGCTTTTGGCATCTGCTTCCCATTGGCTCAGCTCAGATCAATGGAAATCTCATCGGGCCCTGCATTTGATATGCACGCTGCAGTCTCTCCTCCCCCAGTTTCTGACCCGTGCCTTTGAGAGCTGACGGGCCTCCAGAGCACCTTGCTGCTTTTTGCTAATTGGAAATTAGGTCTTGGTGACCTCTAGACAACCTTGCACTGAGTCTCCTTGCAGTGAAGATCAGAGGATGCTGTAAGCCGCCTCTTGCAATTTGTTGGCTGATTGTGACGCTCAGCTGATACTGAGATACTGAGCTGCGCTAGGCAAAAAAGCTACTAAACTGATTTTTTATAATATTTATACTTTTGCCGTTTTCAATATGTATTTCAAAATGTATGTACTTTATTTTTTTTTAAGTCAGAATGACCAGAAATTTCTACCAAAAAGAACCTTTGTGCCTGATTAATTTAAAAATGTAGCTTTTTTATGTAGCTTTTTTCCAATTAACAAACATGTTTTTTAATAGTTTTAGTTTTAGTTAACCGTAACAAAGCATTGAGTTGTTTAGCTAATTGAAGATTTACAGAATTTTTTTTCAATTCTGAGACAATGATTTATTGAAACAAATTGTTTAAATCAGCATCAAAAGCATGAAAACATATGATATATATCCAGCCCTAATATTCAGATGTTCCTCGTCAGTCTTCATTTCAATATAATGTGGTGTGGTCATTTCAATTTAGTACGGAGAAACAAAATTGTTGTAATATTGACATTGTGATGTTCCCACAGTTTGGTAGGTGATCTTCACCCCATCTATGCCATTATCATCACCAATAATCTACGATTCTTTTATAAAAATAAACATCTAAGCTGATCGGTCTCGCTTTCAGCAGAACCTTGTTGGTGTCAGAAAGGATTTTGGGTAACACTTTACAATAAGGTTCATTAGTTAAACATTAGTTAATGTATTAACTAACACGAACTAACCATGTGCAATACATTTGTTACTGTATTTACTAATCTTCGCTAACGTTAGTTAATAAAAATACAGATGTTCATTGTTAGTTCATGTTAGTTCACAGTGCATTAACTAATGTTAACAAGATTTTAATAATGTATTAGTAAATGTTGAAATTAACATTAACAAAGAATAATAAACGCTGTATAAGTGCAGTTAATTATTAGTTCATGTTAACTAATGTAGTTAACTAATGAACCTTATTGTAAAATGTTACCGGATTGTGCTGTAGAACAAACGAGTGTCGAAAGAGGATGGTGAAGAATCGCAGTGAGATGAGAAGGATCAAATTAAAAGCACCTTTTTCATAATGGACTCAGTGCAGAGAGGAGAAGTTTAATGAGGTGTGGACAGAACCCATCTCTGGAGCCACAAAATGCTGGGAAAGGCACGGTGACACATCACTATTATACCCCAGGACGTGTAGGCTCACGCCGACGGCCCCCTGATTTACGACAGCCTAGTCCTTCTAGCTCCGAACTCGAAACCACAAACCTGTCGCCTCGCAGCCATTCAGTTCAATGGCCTAGAGAAGAAGCGCTCGAACAGAACAAGTATGGAAAGACTGGGAAACAAATGACAGCACAGATAAGACAAATAGGCACCTGCCATCTGCCTCCGGCACAACGTTATAGTTAAACACCGCAACAAACTTCCTCCGTATGTGAGCCGGGAACGCTAAAATAGTATAATTAGGTTATAGCAAGAGTGGACTGACATCAGTGTGTCCTGATTTGCGCTCTTGTGCATTTGCGTCCATAAACCCGGAGTCCATAAATCTTTGTTTGACATTGCGGCGTAGGTGTAAACGGCGCTATCTGCGACGAGAACAAATGGAGAAAACAGGCCCCTGAGAATGTGTCAAATGTCACCCACCAGACATTCAACGAGAGGTCTATTGTTTGTTTTCACGGCTGGTAATAGCATCATTTTTTCCTGATTTTGAATTGGTGTCAGGAATTGTAAATAGAATTGTTATCTGGCAGCCAGATGCAGGCTCTCCCACCTCTGCTCCTTAAGCGATTCTTATTGTGTTGTACTAAATTGCATTTCAGCTTGGATTGTTTAGTTTAATTTGTCTTAAGAACGCTGTGGGTCTCAATATGTCTCTCTCTCTCTCTCTCCCCCACCCCCACCCACCCCACCTCTGTATCTTCTCTCTAGCTATCATATCAGCTCCTCCAGAGCTCGTCGCCTCCCAGCACTGTAGCAAAACTGTTTACGGATGTTGCCAAGACAATAAGACCGCTGCCCTTGGTGTTGGACTGGCTGGGTGTCCTAGTACGTATAACCGCCATGAACTCTTATCTATCAACTAGTTCAGTGGCAGTTTGATTCAGTCATGTTAAATATCAGACATAAGCTAGGCCAAGCACATTGATTTAAAGAAATGAAATTTTTTATTCAGCAAGGACATATTAAATTGATCAAAAGTGACATTATAGACCTTTATAATGTTGCTAAAGATTTCTATTGAACGTTTTTCTTTTGAATGCTGTTCTTTTGAAATTTTGTAAAGAATTCTGGGGAAAAAAATGCATCAGAGATTCCAGAAAACTGCAACACAACTGTTTTCAACATTGATAATAGTAAGAAATATTTATTGAGCTGCAAATCAGCATATTAAAATGATTTCTGAAGGATCATGTGACACTGAAGACTGGAGTAAGGACTTCTGAAAATTCAGCTTTGCCATCTCAGGAATAAATTACATTTAATATATATTACAATAGAAAATAGTTGTTACAATTAATATTTCACAATCTTACTTCATTATATTATTAGTGTTTGTAGAGGTCTTAAACACCGTCTTAAACACATTAAATGAAAGCATGGATGTAGGATTGATCTGACATGGGGAAAGGGAATGTTATAGAGATGACATAACATTTCTACAATATTTGCTAAATGAAATACCGGTAAGTGTGTACTGGACATTCGTTCATTTGATCCTGGCAGAGGCTTCTGCTTGATCCTGATATGTTATACAAATTTTTATCTCCACAATGCCAATTCTCCTGCCAAAACTCTTGAACTATAAGCATAGCAATTCATAATAATAAATATTCAAAAGTAATTATGTTTGATTATGCAAAATGTGAGTGGATGAACTTTTACTTTTTCAAGTTGGGATGAACCAGTTTTAAAATTCTGGCCAATTCCAATTGCTTATTTTCTTATTATGGCCAATTATAGATAAATGGGCAATGTGCTGTTGCGGTTTGCAACCCTGACAATAGTGCTGTCAAATGATTAATCGTGATTAATCGGATCCAAAATAAATGTTTTTGTTTACATAATATACAAGTGTATATTTGTTATGTATATATAAATACAAACACATGCATACTTATTTAAGAAAAATATTTTATGTTTATATATTAAATATATTTATATATAATAAATATATAAATGTATATACATGTAAATATTTTCAAAATATATACTGCATGTGTGTGTATTTATATATATATACATAATAAATAGACACAGTACACATACACATACACTGAACAAAATTATAAACGCAACACTTTTGTTTTTGCCCTCATTTTTCATGAGCTGAACTCAAAGATACTTTTTCTATGCACACAAAAGGCCTATTTCTCTCAAATTTTGTTCACAAATCTGTCTAAATCTGTGTTAGTGAGCATTTCTCCTTTGCCGAGATAATCCATCCACCTCACAGGTGTGGCATATCAAGATGCTGATTAGGCAGCATGATTATTGCACAGGTGTGCCTTAGGCTGGCCACAATAAAAGGCCAATCTAAAATGTGCAGTTTTATCACACAGCACAATGCCACAGATGTCGAAAGTTTTGAGGGAGCGTGCAATTGGCATGCTGACTGCAGGAATGTCCACCAGAGCTGTTGCCCGTGAATTGAATGTTCATTTCTCTACCATAAGCCGTCTCCAAAGGCGTTTCAGAGAATTTGGCAGTACATCCAACCGGCCTCACAACCACAGACCACGTGTAACCACACCAGCCCAGGACCTCCACATCCAGCATCTTCACCTCCAAGATCGTCTGAGACCAGCCACCCAGATAGCTGCTGCAATAATCGGTTTGCATAACCAAAGAATTTCTGCACAAACTGTCAGAAACCGTCTCAGGGAAGCTCATCTGCATGCTCGTCATCCTCATCGGGGTCTCGTCGTAACCGACTTGAGTGGGCAAATGCTCACATTCGATGGCATCTGGCACTTTGGAGAGGTGTTCTCCTCACGAATGAATCCCGGTTTTCATTGTACAGGGCAGATGGCAGACAGCATGTATGGCGTCGTGCGGGTGAGCGGTTTGCTGATGTCAACGTTGTCGAACAAGTGGCTCATGGTGGCGGTTGGGTTATGGTATGGGCAGGCGTATGTTATGGACAACGAACACAGGTGCATTTTATTGATGGCATTTTGAATGCACAGAGATACCGTGACGAGATCCTGAGGCCCATTGTTGTGCCATTCATCCACGACCATCACCTCATGTTGCAGCATGATAATGCACGGCCCCATGTTGCAAGGATTTGTACACAATTCCTGGAAGCTGAAAACATCCCAGTTCTTGCATGGCCAGCATACTCACCGGACATGTCACCCATTGAGCATGTTTGGGATGCTCTGGATCGGCGTATATGACAGTGTGTTCCAGTTCCTGCCAATATCCAGCAACTTCGCACAGCCATTGAAGAGGAGTGGACCAACATTCCACAGCAACAATCAACAACCTGATCAACTCTATGCAAAGAAGATGTGTTGCACAGTGTGAGGCGAATGGTGGTCACACCAGATACTGACTGGTTTTCGGACCCCCCAATACAGTAAAACTGCACATTTTAGATTGGCCTTTTATTGTGGCCAGCCTAAGGCACACCTGTGCAATAATCATGCTGTCTAATCAGCATCTTGATATGCCACACCTGTGAGGTGGATGGAGTATCTCAGCAAAGGAGAAGTGCTCACTAACACAGATTTAGACAGATTTGTGAACAATATTTGAGAGAAATAGGCCTTTTGTGTACGTAGAAAAAGTCTTAGATCTTTGAGTTCAGCTCATGAAAAATGGGAGCAAAAACAAAAGTGTTGCGTTTATAATTTTGTTCAGTATATATTATGTAAAAAAAACCTTTTATTTTGGCTGCGATTAATCGTTTGACAGCACTACCTGACAACAGTCCAAAATGTCACTTAACTGTGTATTAAACGTAAAATATGTTCCGACTGATTGCAATTGTGTAGTTCACGCTTTCATGACGCATCCCACATGCTGTCAATTTATAGATTGTGTCCGTTTCTTCTTTAGGTGTGTGTCAGTGTAATCATTACGGCTCATACGGAGGCACCTGCGACCCGTCCACCGGCCAGTGCTCCTGTAAACCCGGCGTCGGGGGACTCAAGTGCGACCGCTGCGAGCCCGGGTTCTGGAACTTCCGTGGCATCGTTACAGAGAACATGAGTGGCTGCACACGTAAGCGTTCCTCTCTTCTCTCTTTCCTGGTGATTTGCTTTCGGGGCATTTTCTGTTAAATGTGTTAAATGTTCCTTTCTAATCCGAAATCCGAAGTGACAACCCACTCGTTTAACGTGCGCTATCCTTCCGGGCTCAAATGCGATTTCTGTCAAAACAAGCGTTTTGAGTTAAGCCTCCGAGCCACCGCGGGTAATGGGAACTGTGCGAGAGTGCAACGTGGCTTGACCTATAAGTTCTGCCTACAGACCAATAAAGCTCTGATGCACGTATTTGTGTGTTTGTATGCTGCTACAAAGCCGAGGATAGAAAAACAAGCGTGATTGAAACAGTTTGTGCTCTGTCCCAGGGGTCTTCGGAGCATTAGCACATTCTGTAGCCACGTTCGCTCTTACCCCAGGGCTTCTTGACCCCGCTTTGAACTCCACCAAGCTGCGGTCACTGACACAGAGCGAGCGCTATTGCTGCAGCTGTGGGGTCACAGATTGGAGCAGCTTCAGATTGCCTGCATGCATTTGGCGGATGTGTGGATGTTTTTGTCAGAGTGAAATTGAAGAGAAAGAGACAAGGAATCTAATCAAAACTGTTCAAGCAGATAAGGCTGACAGCCCTCTCTCTCTCTCTCTCTCTCTCTCTCTCTTCATCAGCGTGTAACTGTGATGGAGTGGGTTCGGTTCGTGACGACTGTGAGCAGATGTCAGGGCTGTGCTCATGTAAGCCTGGAGTTAAGGGCATGAAATGCAACGTGTGCCCCGACGGCAGCAAGATGGGAGCCAACGGCTGTGACAAAGGTAACGCCGGGATTTTAATTAGTACAAAACTCAGACGATCTCTCCAGGATTGCAGTTCTAATGCAGCTAGGTTGTGACTTATAATTAGGTCTGTTTTTCCCAATGTTGGGCATGTGTAGAAATAAAACAAATTATGGCACTGGTTACTTAATAGTCTTTGTTAATTAAAAGTGTTCTGACAAATAAGGCTTTTAGTGTCCGAACCATGGCATAGTGGTAAGATCTCAAAAGGATGTGGGTTTGAATCCAGCAGTATGTTTGAGGTGGTCTGGGGTATCGATTAACAATATATCTCTACCAGTTGTTATTAATATTATTTATATTCATATAACAATATTTAACATAAATATAACAATATTTATGTTGATATATACTGTATATATATATATATATACTGTAGAGTGATGGTTAATTATATGCCCAGTTTTTTGTGTTTTTATTCCTTAAAAACACTTAATAACACTGTTAAATGTAATATTTTTCAAGCCTGAAAAATATATAGATTTTTATACATTATCACTTGTAGCATTAAAAATAAAAAATGTAAAAAAAAAATTATTCTGACAAAATATTATAGAATATAATAATATCATTTAGACAACATTTTATAAAACATAATA
The DNA here is from genome assembly GCA_036784905.1 of Acrossocheilus fasciatus. Classification (NCBI taxonomy): domain Eukaryota; kingdom Metazoa; phylum Chordata; class Actinopteri; order Cypriniformes; family Cyprinidae; genus Acrossocheilus; species Acrossocheilus fasciatus. Next base: position 14,864,137 of record CM071960.1, read on the forward strand.
TTGACCAATGAGCATTAATCAGTTAATTTTCATTATGTTTTTAATCTAATTTAAATATCTATTAGTATCTAATAAACTATTTTTGAAACTATTTTTATCAGGACAGAACCTGATAAAAGATGTGGGTTTGAATCCGGCAGTATGTTTGAGATGGTCTGGGGTATCAATTAACAATATAGCTGTACCAGTTATTAATAATAATATTATTTATATTCTGTTGATACTGTAGAGTGGCCAGTTTTGGAAGATTATATGCCCAGTTTTTTATATTTTTAATCCTTAAAAACACTATAATTTAATAGCACTGTTAAATGTAATAATTTACAAGCCTAAAAATAAGTATCCATGTTTATACATTATCACTTGTACCAATTTATTTTAGGTTTTAATATTTATTTTTTTATTCAGACAAAATATTATATTATATAATATAGTAATATAATTCAAACTAAATTGTATAAAAATATAATACTGACCATTTACCATTTTATGATCATTTACTATTTTCATTATGTGAAAATAACTGTTTTTTAAAATCTTATTTAAATATCTATTATTATCTAATAAGATATTTTATTTAGTATCTATCATGCTACAATAATTGTTTTATTTGAATAATTGATTTCATTTTAATGATGAATTATTATAATTATCTTAAAAGGCTGAGACTACAGTATGCTATTATGTACATTAAAAGTAGAAAGTCCATTAAAAAATTTCATTAAATTCCAAATAATTAGTTACTTTATACTAAATATTGTGGCATTAATATTTTCTGGCAACAAATGATTGTAAAACTATGTTTTAATATGTTCTACATTCAACTATATGCTATAATGTAATTAAATCAATGGAGTTCAAAGTTGAATCTTCAAATGCACACCAGGGGTGACAGTGAAATGCTATCCTGATGTCACCCCCTGTGTTGGCATGGTGAGTAGAATGAAGTCACCGTCAGCTATTGACAGGAAGTGAAGAGCTTAATGAACTCAATAGTCCCAACATAGAAGTGTTCATGCAGCGTTCCTGCCAGATAAAAGCTGCCACATGAAAGTGCAGAAGAGGAAGCCAGTCAATGCTGCAGGCCAGGCAGTGCAGCCCAGCGCTCTGATGTCAGAGTAAAGAGTAGACTTCTATGGCAGGCAAGGTCCAGGCTCTGCTACTGATGCAAGTCCATCTTTCTGATGAATATCTGTGGAGGAGGTCGCAGGGTTCATATCAGAAGTGGATTAACAAGTAGCCCACACTGAAATGACCAGCATATATTGTATTTTGTGATGCTGGTTTCCCACATGTTTATCCATGTGTGTTAGCTTTCATAAACCCTTAAAAGTTCAAATTGCAGTTATGAATTAACCAGAGGCCAATCTGTTCCACAGGACCCGAGGCACCCAAGTCCTGTGATGAGCTTGTGTGCCACTTTGGGTCATCATGTGTGGAGGTGAACGGACAGGCTCACTGTGAGTGCCCGTCGCCAGATTGCGATGAGAAAAACAAGACCAAGGTGAGCTTGCATAAGCCACAGATCCACACTCTACACCTACTCTAGTGATGAAGATTTCTTTTCTAATAATAGACATGGACATGTTTGTGGACAGGTATGTGGTTCTGATGGGGTCACCTATGCAGACCGATGCCAGCTGAGGACCATCGCATGCAGACAAGATAAAGAGATCACTGTGGAGCATTTAGGCCAGTGCAAAGGTGAGATTAGCCTCTTGAAATCAGATTTGTTATCTGTTTTTTTGCATATAGACATCTAAAAAAGTGTGAATGATAAATTATGACCCTGGACCACAAAACCCGTCATAAGTAGCACGGGTATATTTGTGGCAATAGCCAACAAAACATTGTATGGGTCAAAATGATCCATTTTTCTTTTATGCCAAAAATCATAAGGATATTAAGTAAAGATCATGTTCCATGAAGATATATTGTAAATTTCCTACCGTAAATACATCAAAACTTAATTTTTGATTAGTAATATGCATTGCTAAGGACAACATTAAAGGTGTTTTTCTCAATATTTTGATTTTTTTTGCACCCTCAGATTCCAGATTTTGCAGTTTTACAAGGTTTGTTGGGGCAAACTGCATGGCCCATATTTAGGAATGGGGTCACTGTGTGTGGGATGGGGTTTTGATGTGGGTGTTCAAGGGGACAGGAAAGCTGCCTGACAGATGCTCCCCTGTAGATAGAGCCATGCTGCTTGGCTTCAGGCTGGAGTCTTTGAATCCCCTGGAACTGGGCAACATTTGAGCAGTTTTATTTGCATCACCCCCGTGTGGATTAGGGAGAGTTAACTGCACAGTCTGAAGGAAGCACCTGCAATCCGGCTGCTGATGCTGTCGGGAGGCCTGCTTTGGGTAGAGCAGGCTGTGTAGAGAGTTGGGCATCGCTCTCTTTCTCTCTTAAATCGTTCATCGGTCGCTGTGTACATGCATGGGCAAAGGGACCTGGTAGATGGCCAAGGTTAAGACTTTCATGTCAGCTGTATGTAAGAAGCACTGTGCCAGCTCACGTCAGAGCTGCTCTGAGATGGACATGGCACGTGGTGGACATCGCCAGCTGCCGAATCCTGGATCAGGGCCAATGGCAGGTGCCAGACATTTTCAGCAGCAGCCCATGCAGCCACTCTGTCAGACCTGTTAATGCCACATAAGTGCAGCTTGATCTAACATGACTCTGTGTTGCGTTGTCTTTCATAGCTATAACCAGGTCTTTATAGATTCTCTGCCAACAGAATATTAAAAAGTCCAGCACATCGCTCATTCTTTGCCTTCAACATAAAATCATTTCGCATTCCTGGTGTAACTGTGAACAGTTCCTTAGTGTTATTTTAAAGAAAGAAATGTCTTTGTTATTTTAACCTAAATGTGAACTTGCTTTTCCTATGAAATGCTGTTTCATTTCCTCTGATGTCACTGAGGTCATTCAGGCTATTGGATAATGTTAAACAATTCTGGTTAGCCACTGTTTTTTCAAATTCCCACGTTTCTTTTTCAATTCCTCACTAGTGAAAAACGCAAATTTTTCACTAGCGACAAAACAACCCTAGAAAAAAAGTAAAATACATTTATTTCATAGTAAATATAGTTCAAATCTATTCATATATTCACTGACATATCGCTTGAGACTTGCTGATATAAAAAGTACAATTAAACTTTATTGGACATTTCTTAATATTATGCCAAAAATTGGTTTTATTGTCACTATTGATGAGGACTGTATGATCTTTTAATAATATCGCTCTTTAAATGCAAGATATTTAAAGTTTACCTGAAGTATACTTGCAATAATTCCACTTTAGTACAACCAAATATACTTCAGCGTATCTTTAGTTGGACTACTTCTGCTCAATTAAAGTGCATTAAGTACAAAATGATTAGTTCCAATTTAGCCGACTTCAAGTATACCAGTTTAGTATACCAGAAGTACAATTGCAGGGTCTTTTTATTAAGCACATAAATATGTTAATGCATTTGTAGTATATTTAGCATGAAATAAATGTAATTTAATTCAAATGTAATTTTCACTAGGGAATATATCATTTTGATGAGGCATCAGCCGATAAACAATTGAGTATATATTACAAATAATACAATACTAACATTCAGATTATAGCAAGTTATCATCATCATCTGCATTTGTAGATTTTGGCAGCAGCCATTTAAACTCCATATCCTTCATATTAGTTGACTAATTTTCACCATCCAGTCAATTTTTTTTGGAGAACAACAATTCACGTTGACAGATATTTTAGTTATTTGATTACAGTTCACATGTGGCAAACTGATTCTGGACCTGGTTATGACACAACACACTACAAACTGATGTTTAGAGATGATGATTGGACCATCGTCCCTGTAGTCATTAACCAGAGCACCTCTCTGTCTTGCTCTGTTTCTTGGCATTACCTGCCTGTATGACAAGAATCCAGCTGCTCTTCTGGGTTTATTCAGGGATCTGGGAGGAAGTAAAGAGCGGGCTTAGGTTGGATCTTCACCAGCCTGGGGCGGAACTGGCAACAGCAGGATCATTTATTAATTTCTTCTCCGACAAGTGGGGTAAAGCAGACTGGGCTTCAGACTTCTCGGCAGCCCTGAGGTGGAGGGGTTAGATCACAAGCTCATTTCACGTGTGACTGGATATGAATTAGCCGAAAGCCTGCCTTTCTCTCTATATTTCTCCCGCTGATCTCTTGACGCTCTCTCATCATCAACTCTTCTTGATGACAAACGGTGCTATGAAACGCCACACGGAGCGAGTTACTCCTCATGTTGCCATAGCAGGCAGCAGATGAGGCAATCAGTGGCACATCTTGGTACATGACGCAGGGCGTTCAGGGTCTTGAATGGCTGAGAAACTTTTGGCTCATCAAGAGTCCAAGACTTGGCAGTTCCTTGCGCTCACATATGGTGTCATCACCTGTACGCTTGCTGCAAATTGGCAGTCTATGCATTAGCATACGGGACGGGCGGCTTTCGGCATAGATGTTAGTTTTGTTATCGTTTTTGTTCTAAACAATATTTTTCGGGTTCAAAGCCCGTTTATCTCTGTCATACCATAGAAAAACATTTCGAATCATCCCTCAGTGTTTAAAAATTAAAATGGAAATCTACAGGGCAAGGCATAGATGTTAAAATACACACTGTTTCAGAAGTCTGTTCTGATAAAATTGCTTACTAACCTTGTCTGTGTAGAGTTACATCCAATTTTTCAACTTTTCTCATTACCATGTAAAGGCGGTAAACCCTGCAAGGTACTATTTACATAGGGAAAAAATCCTCCCACAAGAATTATGTCATATAACCTGGAGTTTATCCGCCCACTACAACAGTAGTACTATATGGCTACCACTGCTATATGGGCATTTAAAACAACTGTACATCTCAAATAATGTTTTAATAACAATATGAAATGAGCAGTGCTTCTCAACCAGGTGGCCAGGACCCACTGAAGGCTTCAGCAAACTTCCAAGGGCAAAAATAACTATAAATCAAGATATTTCTTGTTCACTCCCTTAAGTCTTTTTTTTCTTTAAATAAACAGGGTTCCTTCTGTCTAGAAAAAACCTGGATATATGAAGTAGCCTAATTTTAAGTATAATTTCTAAACCTGAAAAGGTCACATAAATTTCAGGTATAAGAGTAAAAAATATATTTTTTTAAATCCTTACCCTGGAAATCCTTAGAACTGGAAAAATCATGTAGCTTCAAATATCATTGTGGACATTGGGGGAACCAATGCTGTACAAAGTGATGAAGTAACATGTAAATCTTGAGATTTGATATTGCGTCGATGGCTTGGCGTCTAATTCAAAGACATTGCATCGCTATATTGCAAATAGCCACGCCTCCATGAAATCTCATTGGTCCAAAATTCTGCTCCACATAGCTAAATATTACACTTCAAAAATGCTGTCAGTGTGGACAGACTTGAGTCTGGAATCACAGTTAGTTTCATTACTACAAGAGTTCCAAACTGAAATGATTTTCTGTGGTGCTCTATTTGCATAAACACATTGTTTATAGAGCATAACTAACTTACATTGAATCCGGAACAATCGTCTTTACCCCTTTCATTTCCTAGTTTCTCTGCTTTTCTCCCACTCTTTTCTCTCTCTGCCTCTTTCAACTTCACTTCCACCTAAAATACACACGCGAGTACAATGTTGTATGAAAAGACAGAAAGCCATCTTAATAACAGCCTTTCAAGAATAAGTATACGGCTATGGCGACTGAAGATGACAATGATTTTTTCGTCTTCTAATTGTGCACCCTGCCTCTCTGAAAACCAAATGGAGCGTTAAACTTGATTAAGGCGAACTGACTGCTCCCGTTGCCAGTTGCTCTCTTTCAGTGTGCGTATTTGTGTCACAAAACCCAAAGCTGAGCGACTCGAAGCCCACACCCCAGATCTCTCTTTCCCTCAGAGCGAACGCTACGCTGAGCTCCTGAATGACAGGTGCAGCCGAGTCGAAATAAGAAAACGCATGCCGTGACACACGGCGATAGCATCGGTGCTCTCCCGCACAAAGCTAGCATATCTACACACTTGCTCCCACTCGCCCAGGCTGTGACAGCCGGTCTGATAGAAGTAGTATTTCTGTAAGGTATCGTATTTCACACCTCGTCAGCTACTCGCTGTTCAAATACGAGATGATTAGCATGTAATTAAGAGCCTGTGCTAGCATGTTATCAGGTTCCCGACCAAGCGCAGCTAGCCTGTACACGAGGGATCCGTTAAAGTTGAGAACGAAGCCACGGATGATTGGGTGTTTGGATCCCTCGGTCCCTATTGTGGTGAAATCTTCATGCCGCGGTTATTATTGTCCTCTGAATCTTTTTAAATATATATCAGAGAATATGTATCTTTGAAGAAGACTCTTGCATTGGTAATGTCTTTTTTAAGTTTGAGCTCAGCTGCTGCATTGGAGAGGTTTGCTAGAGTGTTGACAACGCTGCGGTGGTTGGAGCGTCGACGGATGCTTGCATGAAGTGAGGGCTTCCTTTGAAGCTGCAGCTAAACCCTGCTTTTCTGCCCTATTTATATCAATCATTCATCACTAGAGGCTCTGGCTGTCTGTGATTAAAGCCTCCCTACAGGAGGGCAACATCTGAATATGTATATATAATTCATATCTACAGGCACTCTCTCACATGCACAAGCGCGCTCTCTCACAGATCAACCATATTCTGCAGTCTCAAACCCAGAAACACTTCTGGTCAAGAGTATGTGTAATGATCGGGTTGAGCTAGCAGAAAACCTAGCTTTTAAAAACCTCAAAGAATCACATCAGAAAGACGCGGTGAAGCAACCTAGGTCTTCTACATGTGCAGTTCATTAAATTTGAGGGATAGTGCACTCAAAAATGGAGATTATGTCATTATTTTTCACTCTCTTGTCATTCCAAACCTGTGTGACTTTTAAAAGGTAAGGTTTAAAGAATACCCTGGCTGCTATTTTTCAATGTAATGAAAGTGAATGTGTATTCAAACTGTGTAGCTTCAAAATGACAAAAAAAGCATCATGAAAGTGGTTCTTCTGAAGTGGAGTCTTCTGAAGCCATAAAATAGCTTTGTGTACAGGATAAACCAAAATACTAAGATACAAATTGTCATCATTTACTCACCTTAATGTTGTTGCAAACCTGTATGACTCCTGTGGAACTTAAATACGATATTTAAGTTCTCTAAAACTATTTGAGTACCAACATTTGGTTTTCATTTTGGGTGAACTTTCTCTTTAGTCATTATTCACTGAAAAACTTGACAATCCAATCTAGCTCTTCTTGGCATATTCATTGGAGTTTATGGGACTAGAATGAATCACTCTTTAAGTCATATATTTTCTATAAATTTGCTTATTCAGTTCACAGAATCGTTCTGAATGATTTGCTCACAAATCCAACTAATCCAGATTTCAGTGACAAGGAATATATTAGGCTTAGTTCACACTGCAGGCTAAAGTGGCCGAAATCCGACTTTTTTGCCCAAATGTGACCCATATCTGATTTTCTTATGACAGTCTGAACAGCAAAAATCCGATTTTACTTTCATATGTGGTCCTAAATTGGATACATATCCGATGGTTTGCAATGCGACTTCAGTCTGAACGGCTATGTCGCATTTCATGCGATTTTTAAAAAATCCAATCTGAGCATTAAGACCTGCATTGCGAACTAAGTCATAGTCATTTGGACCCATTTTACTTTGCCTTTTTGAAGCTTGAAAACTTTAGTCACCAGTCATTGTAATCGTATGGAAAAGAACGACAAGGACATTCATTCAGAATCTCTCCTTTTATGTTCCACAGAAGAAAGTCAGTCATAGAATTTTGGAACAACATGAGGTGCAAGTAAATGACAAATTGTTCATTTTTGGGTGAACTAATCCTTTAAGGCTAAGCCCTTGTTGTTTGACTACAAAAGGGGCTCTTTGCAGGTGTTCAGGTGTTGGGGTGTAATGAAGCTTAAGTGATATGATGGAAACATGATGCTTTTTGCAGGCAGGAGTGGGTTTATTCACGGTGTTTCAATGCATCTGATTTTGATATGAATCTGTGAGGCATGCAAAGCATTGCTCGGGCTAAGGACACCCTGCTGAAACCATGCTGAGGCTTTTTTTGTTTGTTTTAATGGCAAAGAGAAATGGGTGGGAGGGTGTAGGTAGAATTCAAAGGTGAGAAAGAAGGCTTACAGAAACATTTCCATCTATGCTTACCCATCATTCCATTCCTGCTTTCTCCCAGAATCCATTGAGCTGACGGCCAAACCCACCCCCTTCCCAACCACCCACCGCACCACCCCTCCCACCGCTCACGTCAAGATCACCAAACAGCGCCATGGCCACACCACCACCACCACTACTTCAAGCATTCTCGAGGATCTGGACAGCTCCGTGGTGGAGGCACTGCCTCCACCGAAGGTGGTCAAGGCAGGAAAGTACTCCAGCTCTTTCACCACCCACCGCCCCACCACACTCAACAAACCACCCCGCACCTCATCCCCACCCCTGGACTCCAGCCCTGACTTTGACGAATCGGGCAGTGGAGAGCCCAGTGGGGACGACGAGATGGTGAGCGGAATGGAGGAGAGCGGAGAAGAGCCACTTGGTAATGCATTCACCATAATCTTTCAGTCATAAGGGGTTTAGGCATAATTGTCAAGAACAGATGACAAGAGATGATGAAATTCTCCCTTGTATGGAGGGACCTTACGTGTGAGATGACCTCGACTCCAATTGTAATGGCATATCAATTTAGCACTGCCCATTATCTCAGCGCCCATTATTATTTGAGAGGTTTTGACACCTGACATCCAGCTGCTAAGTGAGCGGTTTCATTTGGAATCACTTTGGTGAATAATTCACCAAAATGACTAGCTTCGGTTTTTAACATGGCCTAACCTTATGAGTAAGCCTCTTCTAAAGGCCATTTCAGATGAAGTCGATGTAACCACTGTTCCTTTCTCTCCTTGCACAGTCTGTGTTTGTCAGGAACCGAGCTCAAGACATAGACCCCATGAAATGAATTGACAGTTTTCTTTCCTATGTTGACATTTTGCTATTGAGATTTTGTTATATTCTATTTATATATATTGTAACTATTTTTGATTATATTACTGGTAGAGCTGGGTATTGAGTTCGATACTTTTTAGGCACCGACCGAATTGCCTCGATACCATCGTGTTTTGAAAAACATCTTGTCGTTCGGTACCAAATTTTGATACCTAAGGTTAATCTCATCAACGTTAGTGAGGCAGTAAGCCAGCAGCACTAGGTGTGTTCGACTAGAAGCGACGCGGCGCAGATCGATCAGTGTTTGACATCCGCGAGAGCGATTTGAAAGCGTATGGAGCAGTCTGCTCTCTATATCACGCGGTTTTGTTTACTACGCACAGACTGAAGTGCGTTGATGCTCACGGTGATTTCAGTGTCTGCCGTCTCACTAAATGAGGACATAAACACATGAACAACATCTCTAGAACTACTCTGAGAGTCACTTCATGAGCATTTTACCGTTTAATTTGAGTAAAACTAGCTTTCATATCATATACACACAGAACTGTAAAGGTATTCACAGCAGCCCGTCATAATAAAAGTTTGGTTTAACTTGGAGGACACTGCGGCAGAAATATATTAATAATGTTCAACAGAATGTACATATTGCTACTACTAGGCTGCTATTAAAATTATTAAAACTTTATTTTTTTAAGTAATGATCACACAACATTTCTTCCATGTTTTAATTTTAATAGTAAACCCCCTTTGTTTGCCAAAATAAATAAATACATTTTTATTTTCAATAATTTAAAGATAAATTAAATTAATTTTTTATGTCTTCATTTGAAAACCAGATACAGAGCACAGAATTTCTGAGGAAAAAGAAAACATTTCATAAGGCTATTTTAAGAATAAATTTGAATAAACGAAGTCGTTTTTTATGCATTCAAATAATTAGACATACTACAACACAGAATCTAATAACAATAAAACATATGGTGAAAGAAAATAAAACACCCACTTATGAAAGTGGATAAAGAATTTAAAAAGTCTTTAACAACCTAGAATAAATTAATAGAAATGATGATTCTGTCTGAGCTATGCATTTTAAAACGAACACGCTCTAGTGTAAACTGAAAACTATTTGTACTGATTTATTGTGTTGGATATATTTTGTTCCTTTGTGCATAGGCTCAGGAGATGAGGCTTTGAGTCTGTATAAATGTAAACAAGCTGAAAAAATAAAACCAAAGTTTTTTGAGATAATGTAATCTTTTTAAAACTGATTTCATAAAATTGGTATTGAAACAAGTATCGTTCAGGAACCGGTATCGAACTTAAGGTATCAGTATTGGTATCGATATCGGAAAAATTTTAACGATACCCAGCTCTAATTACTGGTTGCATTTTTTAATTGCCAGACCAGTTGAGAACCACAGCTACTGTACTTATTTTCTGCCTCGACAGTTCATACCATGGAAGAATGGAACAAAGACACTTTTAAAATGAACAATTTCCAGCTGCTACCTACAATTTACAAGTATATTAAGTTGGTTATTTAAAAAAAAGCTAAGATGTTAACAGACTTAAATAATTCTTAGTTGCATTACTTGCCTCTAGCAAAAAAAATAGCAAGAAGATAAAAATAGGGAAAGCTGCAATTCTAAAATGTATTCTAAAAATTTATCTTGTTTGGTCCATTTTGCCTTTTTTTTTTTTTTTTTTTTTAAATGGGGATCTGTTCTTTAGTCAACCTTCTGCAGACTTCTGCAGACTAATGGACATTGACTCTAAGAGCCACAAAACTCCAATTTTGTTCTCCAATACCGCCGTCTCTAAAATGATAACCTCTTGGTTGACATAAGTGACAAATCCCTCAATCCCTTTACTTGTTTTGTGTCCTTCAACACCACGATACATAAAGTAGACCAGCTATTTTTACTCAGCTAATGCTAGCTTTACTGTTTAACTGCCTGAACTGGTATAAGAGAGAGCAGCAGGGCCTCAGATTTATTCTCTTGTCACTGTTGGACCGGAGCGCTCTTTGACACAGGACACATGAAGTCTGTCTGACATCGGAGTGGGAGGCATCTCTTGGGACTCTCTGATGACTTTCTGCCTCCCAGTAAACCAATAGCCTGTTAGGCTGAAGCAGTGTGGCGGCCAGCGTGCACCTCGGGGGCAGCAGCTCATAAATTTGCCCACAGACGCGATGAAAAGACGTCCAGGGTTGCTTTCCAGCTCTACGCCAAAAGTCATTTTCCACCACTCACTATTTTCACACGCTGCCTCTCTCATACTCACAGAGCCCTTGAACATCTGACGGCTTTATGGCTTGTTTGGCAAGCAGGAGATATTTTGCTCCAACCCTCAGTGCTAATCTTCTGTATATATCCTTGTAGGTGTGTGGCTGGCTCTATAGCTAAGACAGTTTTAACAAGCTATTGTTAGGGTTTGACTAAATGTGAGTTTAAAAAGTAGGAATACATCAAGAAAGATGTAAAAGTCATTTCGCAGCTACTCACAGATTGTTTACTGCAAATCAAAGAGTCAACCATAGAGCCGTCTGCCTCTGTAATTATTTACACCATAATTTTCCTTCTCTGCAATGTGACATGTTAATTTTTTTTTGCAATTATACAAACATAAAGATATCAGTTTAAACTAGTTGCTGCCTAGAAGCATCACATTCTAGAAATCCTGCTCGTGTGACGTCTTCATCTCTCTCTTCAGGTACAACAGTAGCAACTACCACTCTTCCCACAGCCGAAGAACGGTCTTCCTGTGACAACACGCCTTTCGGCTGCTGTCCCGATGGGAAGACGGCTGCCATCAGCTCTGAGAATGCAAACTGCCCCTGTAAGTTCCCGCCAATCACTCTTAGACAACAGCACGTGTTCGTTTATTAACTGTATGACCAGCTCTATGACTAAGCCGCCAACAGTGATTATTCTTTTTATCCTGGAAGACTGAGAGGATGGTGAGGAGGAGGGGGCCAGAGTTGTTAATGACAGGGGAGACTACTGTCTATGAGCATGTATTATCTTAGACATGCCGTATGGATGTTGATTTTGTGTGCCCAGGGTCCAAAATTAGTACTTGTCAAGCGCCAAATGCTTGTAAATATTGCTTGCTACTCTCCAGTTGGCTTGGTGTGTGTATATATATATTGGTGTAATTTTAAGCAGCCATCACTCCAGGTATTCAGTGTTACATGATCCTTCAGAAATCATTGGAATATGCTGATTTGGTGCTCAAGAAACATTATTATTAATGTTGAAAACAGTAGTGCTGCTTAATATTTTTTGGAAACATTGAAACCATGACACAGTTTTTTGTTTCCAGAAATCTTTGATGAATAAGTTAAAAAGAATGGCATTTATTTCTTTTGTCACATAAACTTTTTTACTGATGAATTTATTTTGTCTTGACTTGATAGTTAATTGTGTATTTCTTTCAAAAAGGAAAAAAAAAATCTTACTAACCACGAACTTTTGAATTGTAGTGTATATAAACAGTTAATTTTGGACCCTGAGTATGCCAGATGCAGGGGAGCAGGTTCAGTGTCAGTAGCCGTAGCAAATGGATAAACCAATTCTCCAAAATGTGTTCCGACTGACATTAGACCAGATGTGTCCATACACACACAAACCCTTTTCTCGCACCAGCCCCATCTGTTTTATAAGAGCAGAAATTACACACAATGGAGACTAATCAATACAGGACAGACAGCCAGTAGCAGGCAGATGTTTTGTGTTCACTGTATGGGAACACTAGGTCAAGTGCTCACGTCTCTTCTCATATCCGTCAGCCGGGTCTCGTAACTCCCCACCGTTTATTGGCGATGTGTCACAGCGGCCGAGAGCGAGGGCCCTAATGTCCATTGCGTTCAGTCTCTGCTGTCAGCTCGAGCTCTCCCCATGTCTCTCAAGCACTAAGGAGAACTCCCCCTCGTATTAAACTGTTTTATTGAAAGGCTGAAAACAGCCAACAGTGCAGTTTACCCCCTGCTGCCTCAATGCAATGTTATCTGGCTTACCAGTCCTCAGATTATAAACTGTAATTATACAAAAAATATATATTTCTATGCATGTATGTCTTTTTATATGTACCATATTTTTAAATATACTACAAAATACATTGTCATGCTAAGTGAGAAATATTTATATCTGAATTTTCTCAAATTACTTCTCAAAAAAATCATTTTGGACCCTGGAAAAACATGTTTAAAGAATAAAAGTCTTACATTTCTTTTACTACTGGAATCATAATGCTGTTATAGTCTGTGTTTATTCTCCTCTGTTGTCCTCTATGGACCAATTCTGAGCCTATGATTTAAACTAGGGTGTCTTAGATGCCTCTGCCCTACCCCTCTGCTTAAAAGTTAAAATGTTATTTAAGAATGAATTTACATATCTAGTGTAAATTAAAATTATATAGCTCATTGTACAACAGGAAGCCATCTGGACTCTTTGTAACCAAAGATAAGGACAGTTTTAATGAGTAGACGCTAGCAATGATGTACCATAGCCGTATTGTGGTGTAGAATTTGGGACTTTAATTTGAATCCACATCTAAAGCCTGATTTCTCCACATGTCTTTGCGCTCCGTGGGAAATTCCTGTCCTCAGATGTTTCCGATTTAGAATCCGATCGCTGTTTCCCTCCATCTCTCTTCACATTCAAATCTCCCCCATTTGCTCCTTTTTGAAAGTCCCATCAGATACGAAGTGATGTGTGTCTGTGCAAAAAGACCCTTATCATGCCGTTTTAACCAGCTTCTGTCACTCACCCGTTCCTGGGATTAGAAGACAATTACGGCTATCTTTCACGATAATCATACAAGTGCTTATCCCGGTCCCAGCCAAGCTGGAGCCTGGCCGGTATGATTGATTTGGGCAATTTGTTCAGCTGATTACATGCTGCACAGAACCCAGCATCAGGCCCGCTCCCCGCTCTCCTTCAGTCGTTTATTCATTATTTATTTCTCTCCGTCATGTAAAAACGGGCCTCTGATCCTCTCTCGCTCTTTCCGCTTATTAGTGTCAATGGGAAAGGTCAGCAATAACCTTAAAGGAATGTTTAATGATGACCCCGACCCTAGTCGGGACATATGAAAGTGTCTTTTAACCTATTATCTGTGATATATTGTGCAATGTATGTCAGTGTCACTGTCTAACCGATCTCTTTCCACTCAGTCCTCCATGCCAGCTTTTGGGAAGAGTCTCGGTCTGGTAAAGTCCAGTCCATCCTTCCTTCCAGACCTTCTCCCTTTATCCATATTCTCACATACTTCCCTATACCTCCACCTCCACTGCAAACAAATCTCTCTTTCTTCACTCAGTGAACCCCACGACTAACCTCACAGAAGCTCCATCACTAACTTACAGACTGGCACTGCACCAATCACAAGTGTCTGTAGCTAAGAGTAGACTGGCACTGTGTTTCATCGAAGTGTCTTTTATATAACCATATGTGCTTCCCTGCCTTGCCCTACAGCCACTATGCGTTTCAGCGGCTTCCTGCACCTGGATAAGGTAGAGGATCAGGAGGTCTTCTACACGCCTGAGATGGAAGACCCCAAGTCAGAGCTGTTTGGCGAAACGGCCCGCAGCATCGAAAGCGCCGTGAGTTATGCAGCTCAAACTTATGCTTGAGTTCACTTTCAGTTCAGCTTTGAAAAGAAGTTCAGATTTCGGTTACAGTTTCATTTTATAAAAAACTTTATGCTGCTTTAGTGATGCTTTATTTTTCAGTTGTGTGGCAGCTCAATTGTTTCAAAACACTGTAGCTGTTCTAAAAAGTAGCAGAATAACTGAAACCTGATTGAAGATTAGCTTATTGTTTATCACAGATTCTTTTCTTGTTTGTTTCAACCCTTTACTTCTCCATCCAGTCTATTTTCTCTTGAGGTTGGCCCCTTGGGAATTAATGCGGAATGCATTGTGATAATTGGTGGAATTATCCAATGAAATAGGTTGAATATGCCTTTTGAAAAAATGTGTGTCTGGTGATCTGTCAGTGTCTGGAAAGCAGTGCAGTAACATAAAAATAAAATACAGACACTTGATTTTGAAGTTTGTGATCAATACAAATCCCATTTTAGCAACCAGTGCTCAAAACTGTCTAGATGCTAAATATAGTCTGCTAGCACTAGTCACGATACCAACGTTTCAGTAGCACATACCGATTCTAGTGAAATTTCACACATTATTTGATACTAATTTTAAGAGTGCAGCAAAAACTAATATGCTGTTTAATTTTCAATGTGGAATATTAGTTAAATACAAACAAATTAAATCAATTAAACATTTCCTCAAATTTTAACAGTTAAATAGATTTATATATAATATAAATTATATTAATATATATATATATACATGTAAATACATGTAAGTGTTTTCAAAATATATACTGTATGTTTGTGTATTTATATATACTAGTTCTCTCAATCGATTCAAAAATTTAATCGCGTTAATCACAGTCATGGATTGTGATTAATCATGATTAATCGCAATTTTAAAATACTAGGATTTAGCTGTAAATGTTTTAAAAAAGAAATGACAAACTAGTTTAAGGAAACAGAACCTTTTACACTTCTGCCAAGTATGAGACATAATCCTTATTATTCTTTTGTTTTTATTCAGCCATTATCAGCCTTTAAATTGGCAATAAAACGTTTACCAAGCCACATCGCTTCAATCCCAGTATACATTTACCCAACTATTATCAAAAGTATTTCTAAATAAATACAAAAAAAAAAAACATTTTTTGTGACCTTACATGAAGTATTATGACAAAATGCATTATGAAGATGAATTGGACCTGTTCTGCAGGTGCATTAGAGCTAACATTAGCGTCATGCTACATAAGACAATTTATGAGATTAATAGTGCACTTTTACTCAGAACTCACTTTAAACCCCCATCGAGTGTTTGTAATAACTTCCTTTTGCGATCACATGTGGAATTTGATTGTTTACTGTTGTTAAAATATGCTATTTATAGCCTTTTATATTGCTGCACAAATTAGCATTTCAGATGCTAATTCATCTCAAGAAAATCACATACAGACCATATCTATCGTAATCATGCGTTTATTATCTTATATAATCTATATTGGCTGTTGTCAAGTTTATTTCTGCTGTGTAAAAGCCTTAACATGTGCTCTGCTGAAACTCATGTTGTTTGTGATGTTACAACCGCCTCTCCGTTCTTAAGTTGCCAGGGATACATTCCAAGTATAATACACATTAGTAAAAGGATCCATTTAAATTTTTATTTGTCTATATACACTTTGGGCGGCTGCGGTACATTATAAAAGTAGCCCAAAAAAAACGCAACCCATGGCTCTGTAATTTTTTCCCGCAACTGTATTTTAAAAAATAGCCTAACACTGGCTCGCTGTACCCTCATCAAACAATGATAGATAACCTTTCGCGCCGCGATGACGGCAAGAAGTTGGGGTAAAACCTTATCAAACAAATAATTTGCGTTAAAAAAATATTAACGCTTTAAAATGTTTTGATTAATCGCATGCGTTCATGCGTTAACGGTGACACCCCTAATATATACATAATAAATATACACAGTACACACACATATATTATGTAAACAAAAACTTTTATTTTGGATGCGATTAATCGTTTGACAGTACTAGTTAATATGTATATTTTTAAATATATATTTTTCTTGTTAATACTTTGCCAAAAATGACCTTTTGTTTTTCTCTTATTCAGTTATAATTTTTTATTCAAAGTTTTTTAAGGTACATTAAAAAGACAAACAAAAAGCAGGAACGGAATATAGCAACAATACAATCAAATAGAACAACAAAAAAAAAACACACAGTAAGATAATAAAAGTAATAGTGAACAATTACAAAGAAGTTTTTTGACAGTATTATTCATTTATATATGTGACCCTGGACCACAAAACCAGTCATAAGGGTCATTTTTTTTTAGATTTATACATCATCTGAAAGCTGAATACATAAGCTTTTCATTGATGTATGTTTGTTAGGGACAATATTTGGCCGAGATGCAACAATTTGAAAATGTGGAATCTGAGGGTGCAAAAAAATGAAAATACTGAGAAAATCACCTTTAAAGTTGTCCAAATGAAGTCTTAGCAATGTATATTACTAAGCAAAATGTTTTGATATATTTACAGTAGGGAATTTACAAAATATCTTGGAACATGATCTTAACTTAATATCCTAATGATTGTTGGCATAAAAGAAAAATCGATAATTTTGATCCATACAATGTATTGTTGGCTATTGCTACAAATATACCCCAGCAATTTATGACTGGTTTTGTGGTCCAGGGTCACATATTTAGTTTGTTAGTTTATTTTGATTTAGTTTTAATTAATTTCCAAAAAGTGATTATTTACCATTTTAGTTGTAGTTCACGGTTTCAACACTGGTTGGTATCTTGGCCTCATACTTTTGACATACTTAATTTCTGGGACACTTAATTTCTAGCGATTATCGTTGATTTGATTGCACATATACTATTTAAACTAAACTGAGCTAAACAATGACATCTCTGAGTTCAATAATGAAATGCCTTTAACTGAAAATTGAGTGTTTAATCTTGTACATTACTGACACTCTATCCTCCAATTTGATACTGTAAGTGCTTTGACACAATCTGTATTGTTAAAAGCGCTATATAAATAAAGGTGACTTGACTTGACTTGACATACTGATAGCCTACTGTAGCTTCCTTCACTGAGTATTTCTTGCATTCCTCAGCTGACACTGCAAACTACCTGCCGGCATCTGCCGAAGAAGCTGGCGATTTGTTCTCGGCTTGTTAACCCATTTTGGGTGTGTCTGGGAATGAAGGGCAGTAGTATAATGAGTTCCACTTATCACTCTAATGTTAGCTAGTGCTGTGACCGAGATTCCCGACAGGGACTAAGCGAGGATGTAATCAGCCTTTCTCTCGGAGTGCTCTACCTGACACAGAAAGCTAATCCCCCATACTTCACTCTCTCGCTTGGTGAGGTCCAAATCTCAAATGGGGCCATGGGCAGTACAGAGCCAGCAATTGAAATGGTTTCACTTGCCTTGAGTGTGTCCTAATCCCGCTTCTTCATGATGTTCATGATGCTCCCAGGTTCAGCAGAGCACCCCCTCCCCTTCACGCCTCGATATCTCCACCCTGTCTTTTCCTTCACTTAATTTCAACACTGTGCTAGACTCTGTGTAAGCAGCTTCTGAGGATAGAGACCAATTTCTGGGTCAGCATTTCTATCCGGCTATGCTGGTCAGCCTGGTTTTGGTGGGGGTCTCTCCAGTGAGGCCTGAAGGAAGGGAGGGAGCGTCTCCTTTCATTTCTTGCCCAGCATGGATCCAAAAGTACAATGAACTCACACAGGGTCAGCCTAGAGGCAAAAGCCATTATGTCTGCGACAACTGTGCGCTTTTCCAAATTCAAGTGCAGCTGTGAATGAAAAGAGCGAAGAAGGAAAACACAAGGCCCTTGGGTGACTTGAATGGGGTACTCGATGGACCTCCTGCTGAGGCACTCTTACAGAATGTGCACACACGTCAGAGAGCGCTAGAACAACTCTCAAAGCAGTTTGTGAGTCGATTGAGTGCATCCTAATTGGAAACCACTTCTCGTTTGCTCTAGTTTTGACCAATTAGGTGCACTGAAATGAATTTGGTGAAATGGTCTTTGTATTCCAGGAACCAGCAGCAACTAAGCTCGTCTTACGTTATACCAAATCGGTGACAGAACTCTTCTACGCGTACCGAGGTGGAAACCGAGCCGATTCTAAACAGGCAGCATTGTAATCTGACATTTACCGCTGACTTCGAAACGTGTTCATGTAATTACTTCTGCACTGTAGTTAAATGTCAATTTGTGCACCGAGACCCGATGGGGTTCAGTAGAGTTTTTCCACTGACACACTTTCTCATCCTGTGAAGGAATTTGGAGTTAACAAGAACTAGATCAGCATATCGAGCTTATTACCAGTTCACACACTGCACTTGGGGCATTTACTACTTTGTTTTTCTCTGTCTTACATTCTTTCTGCTTTTATTTTTCCAGCTGAATGAGTTGTTCCGCAAGTCAGATGTCCAGAAAGACTTCCAGAGTGTCCGTGTGAAGAATCTGGCCCCCAGTAACTCCATAATTGCCTTTATCGAGGTTCACTTTGACCCAGGTAAAGTTACACCAAAGGTTTTCTTAAAGATTGTTTACTCAAAAAGATCTGAAATGTGCCCAATGATAATGTTTTATATACACATGCTGTTTGTATCATTTCAGTGGCCAACTCACTATTACCAAATAATCTAACACAGGGGTGCCAAATTTATCTCCTTGAGGGCCACAGTCCTACAGAGTTTAGTTCCAACCCTGCTCCAACACACATACCTGTAGTTTTCAAATCGTCCTGAAGGACTTCATTAGCTGGATCAGGTGCATTTAATTAGGATTGAAGCTAGACTCAGCAGGACTGTAGCCCTTCAGGAACTGAGTTTGGCACCCTGATTTAACTGCTCAAACTCCCCCACAAAATTAACACTGAGCACATCTTGTGTAACAGAGGCCAGCTAGTGGCGGTGAAGAGGTGAAAACATGCCTGCCTCCCATGCCGGTTGACATTGGTTTGAGTCCCACTTCAAGCAGTGTGCATAGGACCAGTTACGTTGGTGCCGTGACCCAGATGGTAGTGAGGTTTAGGCGGGTGCATGTTACAAAGGCCAGCTAGTAGGTGGTGTACAGAAACCTTATTCCTCTGGCCTCAAGAGGCACATTAGTGACTGGCTCTAGGCCCTGCTGTTTTGAGTGTCCTTGTACGCTGGTTCAAATCTTGCAGTAGGACCGGTAACACTTGATTTGAAAGTTTCAACTGAGCCTAATTTCAAACTAAAAATTCAACTGCATGATTTTTACTGTACATTTCTGCCATAGTCACCACTAATAACCTACTCCTAAATCTAATGTAGAAACGTAACATTTTCTGTAAAGCTGCTTTGCAGCGATTTGTATCGTGAAAAGCGCTATACAAATAACCTGGAATTGAATGTATAGCATGCTATGCCGCAATAGTGCAGCATCACTACACAATCCAGGCTCTTTAAAATGCAGAAAGTGTGCTTAACTACAATGCACATTCGGACATATGCCTAATTATAAAGCTTTTCTTCATCATTTGATCACCATTGATTAATAACTGTTGCCATTACAACAGACACATAAAACTGCATTTACCACCAACTTTCCGTGAAAGTGCAACGTCTAATAAAATTGAAAATAAAATTATCCTAATTTGCATAGACAATGAGGTCTATTGCACTGACAAGAATATTTGTAACTTAATATGAATATTTCGGTGCATTTATATGGATTAAACTGCATTGCATGTGCTTAGTGCTTAGTGAAGACTGTTTTTAGCACTACAATACAGCACAGTTTAGTGAATTTGCCCCTCAATGCTCTTTATTATCTGTCTCCCCCAGTCGTTCTGTTTTTCGTATCCTGTTTTTATTTACTTTCTTTTTTCAAGCTGCTTCTAATTTATTTCTAAAGCAGCTCTAGCACACAAAGCACACAGTCCGACTTATACCCTCCTCTCACATCAAAATTCCCCCAGTCTGCGCTCCTTTAGAAACGTGCCGGCGGCAAGAAATAAAAAGCACATAAAAACTCCCTTGTATGTTTGAAGAAAATAATAATTCAACACAGCAAAATGAGGCGTATAAGTTAAGTAAAAGAATCCCTGAAGATACGGCTCTCGTCTTTTCTGTCTGCCGGAGCGGTCAGAGAGCGTGGCCTTTTTAGCGAGGTAATTTATCAGCTAGGGCTTCTGAAAAAGCTCCTTTATTTCAGTCTCCATCGCTTCTCATGCTTTTAAGACCCTGAGCATCACACTAGCTGATAAAAATCTCCTTCGCTATTCTCTTTTTATTGGTCCCCTTCAGCGGCACAAGAGCACAATTCTAGCACAAGCGCCTGTCATAAAGGCGGTCTGTGGTGGCCAGTAACAGGGCCATCTGTGGAAGCGTTATTAGAGTGTTTCATCCCAACGTCCCTGAAATGCATGGCGGTTCAAGAACAGATTCTCCCAAGGGCCTATTACACGCAGGCTTTTCTGTATATATTTGCAGTATGTTATGTCAAGTGCAAGGGTGGTGGGGCTGGTTAGTGCCGGTTCTTCACACTCTGCTGTGCAATACGTTCACCTCTGGCTCTGTTTAATGTTGTGTTCTTGTGCTACAGACACGAGGTTCAGTGTGGAGGATATTGAGGGAGCCCTTCTCAAACAGCTCAAGGCATCTAAAGACACTGGTATCGTTGTGAAGAAACCCGAAGAAGAGAACATCCGCATCACCACCTATGGTAACCTGCTTGAAATTGCTTTTCCGTCCTATTTCTTTTTCTCTTACTGCCTTTTGTTGAATGTGATTGCTCTTCAAGCTGGCATTTGATAACCACGAGTGCCCGCAGGACTCAAATAACTCAAAAAGATCCAGCTTATTGAACGTGAGACTGTATGTCTCAGCCTCAGTTTTATTTGTCAAGAATTATATATGTCTATCCTGACTAAGGCCTGTTGACCTACTTTTTCCTTCTCCCCATTTTTTAGGCCTTTCAGCTGTTCCTTTCTTCACCACCACCACGACCACTGTAGCGTCAGTCACAACTCCCACTACCACTACGCTCTCTCCCACTTCTGCATTTACCACGCTCCGCCCAACCACCACCAAACGGCCCTTCACCAGCCGCAGGACCACCACAGCCGCACCAGCCACCACCACTCCATCCAAGGCACCCACAACCACAGTCTCGCTGAAGAACAGACTGGCGGTCCACGGCAACAGGCCATGCGACTCCCAGCCCTGCCGTCACGGTGGAACCTGCGAGGAGGAGGACAATGACTTCACCTGCATCTGTCCTGCAGGAAGAGGAGGCGCTGTGTGCGAGAAAGGTGAGGAGAACTGCAAAAACTTGAAAAAATCTGTGCATTGCAGGGACAACTGGGTGAACTCATAGCCAGGTCATATTTTAATGACCCCATAATCAACAGGAAAATAAAATCTTTGCATAATAAAACAAAAACTAATTTTTAGGGCCATTTAAGATTTATTTGTTGCATTATGTTATTTTCATGAAAATTAAACACATTTTTACGATCCATTTTTTCTTATACATCTCATTACTGCAATGTGTCTGGACAATTCAATTTTGAGGGTTTTTCTGGTAATTATAATAATGTTCTGGGTGGTGATTTTTATTAAAATGCTTTAATAATATGTTGTTTTTTAATCAACATAAAAGGCTGTACAACAAATACTACCATGAATACTTTACAGTTTTAAACATTTTAATATATCAGTGCTTTGATAGAATTTATAATATATGTTATGTATTTAAATAAAATAAATGTATACTTTTTTGCATTATGCTAATTTGACTTTTGTTTTTTGCAGAAAAACTAGCATTTCATTTTATTATAATCATTTTCTTCAAGCAAAGTATTGTTTCCTATTTCTTTTGATCTTTCTTTTGGTGTGACAGAAAAACCACAACAGAAGTACACTTGAATATTTCAGATATGTTTGAATATTAATTATTATTCATAATTGATTGCAATTAAATATGTATTATTTATAACTGTTATTATTTATTATTAATATTTCGGCATATTTGAATCCTTTGGGGAAAAAAAAGTATTCAATTATGATTGAAATTAAAATTGTAGCTCTGCTGTTACCCTGAAGACATTTTAGCTCAATTCATTGTCTCTGTTGGTGGTATTGGGATATGAAACTACCTTTTGCAGCTGTGTCAGGTTATAATTGACACTAATTACATCGATGAACTTTAGTTAGTATCAAACCGCTGTGAGGTGAAAAAAGCCACTAATTAAAGGCTTGTAAGCAGCCCTCAAACACTTCCTCTGATCAATCGGGCCATTAAAGAGTGATGAAGAGAGAAGGCTTCATCAGCCTTGCATTCTCCCGAGAAAAGGGTGAGAGACAGCCTAGAGAGAAAGAGAGAGAGGTGTTGATACATTTCTGAGCATGGGGATTCTCTGTCTGGAATGTAAATGTCTAACGGAGAAAAACTACAGCACTCACCATTGCAGGTCTATATTTTCTCACCCTTGGGAGTATAGCAAACACAACATTAACTGAAGATTACTGTAGTATTGACAGGGGTATCTGCGTTATCTGAGGAAGACACACTTAAGCACAGTTTTGTTTGTCGCTCTATCAGTAGAGAGCAGACTGTTAAGGGATTGAATGCCTGGTTGAGAGCCTCTGATGACCTCCTTTATCTGTCTTCTACCTTCTGCCCTACTCAGTTATAAAGTACTTCATACCATCCTTTGGTGGCAAGTCTTACCTGGCTTTCCGAACCATGAGGGCCTACCACACTGTGCGAATTGCCATGGAGTTCAGGGCTTCAGAAATGACAGGGATATTGCTGTACAATGGCCAAAAGGGCAAAAAGGACTTCTTGTCTCTGGCACTGGTTGAAGGACATGTGGAGCTCAGGTAAATAACCCACATTTGTTATACATTCTAGCAGTTCTTATTCAGAGTGATTTTCATGACCATTAACCAGATCCATTAACCTTTTTTTTTTTTTGTGATTTTCCTCCATGAAGGTTTAACACTGGCTCTGGGACGGCTTCAGTGATCAGTAAGGTCCTGGTAAGACCGTTTCGCTGGCATCAGCTCGTAGTAGTGCGTAACAGGCGTAATGCTATGCTGAGCGTGGACAATGAGCCGAGCGTTGAAGGACAAAGCCCCCCAGGAACAGATGGACTCAACCTGGACACAGACCTTTTCATCGGAGGAGTGCTTGATGACATGATACCCGAGTAAGAGGAGCTCCAGAACGCCTCCAGATAACACTAACAAGAACCTCTTTAGTCTTGTTAAAAGCCGTAATGAAACAATATGGAGAATAATAACTTAAACCACTGACTGTCTGAGATTGTCTGCGTATGCTTGCAGAAACCTGCCAGAACAGCTAATATGACTTAATAAGATTGAGCAGAAATAGCCAAATCAAATTAGCATCAATCAGAGATGTTGTGAAACACCACTTGAGTTCTTGTGGGTCTAATTGAATGTTTTTCCATCTGTTCTCAGTCAGGCAAAGAGTGTCTTTTCTCAATTGAGAAGAAGACGTCTTTGTTTTTTATTTAATCATTTCATGCTTTTGTTACATTTCCGTGTCATTTACGAATTAAGACGAGCATTAAGGAGCTGACAAGAACTGATTTGTTCTTGCAGTGTAAAGGAGAGGACGTCAGTTTCAACAGGCCTGGTGGGCTGCATCCGCATGCTGGACGTCAACAACTTGTTCTATAACCTGCAAGAGAATGGCGACAGCGTTTTGTACGGCTCAGGCGTGGGCGAGTGCGGCAACAATCCGTGCATGCCAAACCCCTGCAAGAACGGAGCCTCCTGCCAGGTCAAAGAAGCCGAGATGTTTCACTGCAAATGTGTCAATGGTTTCTCTGGTAAGTGCACCTTTTGACTTCAACATATTTTCTTCAAACGCTTTCAGTGGTTACGCTAGTGTTGTCTCAAAAATCAGATTGCTGTTCTATTTGGTGCCAATAGTGGTGCAGAAATTACAACCTTCACCTTTAACTATACACTGTTGAATTATAAAAGCTTCTGCAGTCACTCTCTGTTGAGTTCTGAATATCTGGACTTGACTGTATTGATGAAAGATTCAGCAGGGCAGAGGATGCTTGTCTAATCAGTTTTTAGCCTTATGGGTATGTAAGAAAGATGAGTGTTTACCCAATAATATGAAGGCAGCAAGGACAAACATGCAGCGAATACAGAGAACTTCACCAGTCCTGAATATACACACCATGGATAGAAAGTGAATAGGAAAACCATCAGAACAACAGATACAAGCTATATTTTTCAGTTCAATAAATTAAAAAAAAAAAAAAGATTGTATAAAACAAAATCAAACATTATTCAGTTCATTCATAGCCACTTTTGAAGCACCGAACTTCTAACTGAATCTCAAACCGAGTCTCTCATGTCTCTGTTTATTTATTTATTTTGAATAAATGTGTTTCAGTTAAATAAAAACCTAGCAATGCCGTAATATATTATATATTAGATATTTGTAAAAATATAATATACAATAATATAAAATATATTTTTAGGAGATAAATGAAATAGGATTCATTTTCTTTAAGCAAAGTATTTGGCACATCCATTAAGGCAGTCCTTAATATTTCTCAAGTACGTGATGCTAATGTTATGATGAGCATTTTCCAATGTCTGCCACACAAAATGTGTTCAATCTTCAACAAAATTGGCTCAGGTCATCTTTAGACCAAGACTCAAAAAATGATTTTCAAAACCACTTGAGTGTAAAACACCAAACAAATTTGATGGTGATTATGCCAAACAGAAAGTGAAGCTGTATCTTGGACCTTACTGGGCAATTTTTTATTTGTTTGTTTTTTTATGTTACAAGGCAAAATGTATAATGTTACAAAAAAATACTATTACGAATAATAACAATGTTTACAACATAACCGTTTTTATTGTATTTTTCAACAAATAAATGCAGCCTTGGTGAGCATAAAAGAAGTCTTCTTTCAAAACATCAAGAAAGCATACAAGCTGCAAACTTGTGAACAGTAGTATATATTCTACTGGTGTGCTTGGCCCTGTAATTACTGCTTGCAGCTCCATGTTGAACTGTTTCTGGCTTTCTCCTGTATGTCCATCTTTACTTTCTCACAGCATAAGAAACGGTAGGAATCATCCACACTGTAGAAGTTACTGTGTTCTCTTTGTTCACTTTGAAGAAGCTTTTTTTCTCTCCATCTTGCGGTGTTGCTCCAGACATTTGAAATATTGCCCAGAGTAAATTGCTCTGTTGTTCTGCTCACAAGCCTTTATTGAACAACCTTTATAATAATACAGTTCAATATCTTCCACTTTATTTCAGCACTGCAGAATGGCTGCAATGAGGTGTGTAGGAAAATGAAGACCCTTTGAAGTAGAAGTGTACACAAAGAAATTGGCTTGAGGGATAAATATGTGGGATAACCTTTAATGTTTAAAGAGCAGGATTGTAAGTTGGAGGGTTGCCGCACTGTCTCCGTGATAGAGCGGCCTTATAGTTTGAGAGCAACAGAGAGAGACACCTAGCAGAGCGTCTCAGAACGCGGCGGGGGCTTTCATTACAGCAAGCAGCAGCTGCCGCCCGTGGCGTGATCTCCTACTATGTTCTTTGTGATGATGGGAGTGTTCTGATGAGGCTAGAAGCGCTGACCTGAAGGAGTTTCAATCTCAAACCAGGATGGCACACAAGCACGCCATGTGGCATGGCGGCTTAATCTAAATTTGTAATAATTCAAAACAGAATCCTATTAGAAATCCTTTACGCTCTTAAAAATACAGCATCTTTATTGGAATCTATGGTTCCATAAAGAACCTTTAACATCCATGGAATCTTTCCATTGAACAAAAAGTTCTTCATAGTGAAAAAAATGTTCTTATTAAAAACGTTTCACATGAAGAAAAAATGATTAATTTAGGAACTGAAAGGTTCTTTGGGGAACCCAGAATTGTTCTTCTATTGCGGCGCTGCGAAACCCCACTTTTGGAACCTTTATTTTTAAGAGTGTGTTTAAGTGGAAATTCAAATCAGCTCACTCAAAGGCCATTTTTGTATAATTTCTAGGCAGCTCGATTTCAGTGTAGCTTCTTTAGCTCAAATCATGCTTAAAAACCATATTTATCACAGTAATGTTATCTTTCAGCTAATGGCTAGTAAACAAACTCTATCAAAAAGGTGATTGACTCTTTTTGATTTGTAAGGCAGTACTGATTACCGCCATATTAATTTCTCTCATTCATTTCAGTGCAAGTAATTAATCTCTTCCTCCTTACACTGTGACTTAACTAACCAGTTTGTATGAGGATTGACAGGAAGTGGTTGGATTCCTCCCCAAGTGGCTTTTTCTTTTTTTATCATCTTTTGTTTCACAGAAATATCAATTTCTGTTAACAGGTCCAACCTGCGCTGATGCCCACAACCCTTGCGACCCCAATAAATGCCACCCATCATCGCGGTGCCAGGTCCTTCCGGAGGGAGGTTACAAATGCGAATGTCCAATGGGACGTGAAGGCAAGCACTGTGAAAAAGGTACAGTACTAAATCATAGTAAAAATACAGTAAATGAGCATATTGACTCTCCTAAGGGCTGAAATAACTGCTACATCTCAGTTGTAATTTCAGTATTGATTTTTGTCAGGATCGATTGGTCTGATATTGGCTGTAGAATTATCAAGGGGAAAAAAGGGCTGAGGTTATGGTGGGGTGGTAAAAATGAGATTCTCCAGTTGGTGTCTCCAGTACTGTAAAATAGGTTTTACCAGCTAATATAATGGAGAGTCAGCATCTGGGAGGTGATTTGAAATAATTTTCCCTTTTACACTATGTCTGAGCTGCCATCCTGAGCTGGAAGATCAAACATATGGTGGGTCAAGGCGGGGGTGGATTACTCTCCTATGGGAGCTGGACCCTAACCAGGGAAGAGATGCTTCGTTCTTCTGCCATTTCGAAGCTTTCATTAGCACTCTCACTCTGTTGCGTTTCCCTCTCTCGCCTAATTAAAATTCCTGCAGATGTTTTAGACTGCAAGCATTAGAAAAGGGGAAGCCAAATTAATGGTTTAGGAACACACATGTGCGCAGGCGTATTGGACACCACCCGTGGTGCGGGGGGTGGGCGGTGGGTTGGTTTGGGGGTCCAGCCCTATGCGCTAGGCCATGAGCCATTTAAAGCCCACTTTTTTCAGCTGCATTGGTTCTGAAAATATTTTTCCCATTCATTTTCTCCATAGGGATTTTAAAAATGTCTGCATTCAAGAGTTATAAGCCATGAACCAAACCAAGCAGCTACGAAGTGAATCACAACATTGCAAACTTTGATTTGAAGCAAAAACGAATTTGAAAATTGGACAAAAAGACACAGACACATGACTGTGTACTTAATTGCTTAAAGGGATAGTTCACCCAAAAATGAAAATTTTGTCATCATTTACTCACCCTCATGTTGTTCCAAACCTATATTAGTTTCTTTCTTATGTTGAACATAGAAGAAAATATTTTGAAGTAGGGAAAGTAATACTATGGAGGTCAATGGGGACCATCAAACTGTTATCATTTTGAAGATATCTTCAAAATATCTTCTTTTGCGTTGAACATAAGAAAGAAACTTATCCAGGTTTGGAATGACATGAGGGTGAGTAAATGATGACAAAATGAGGAAAATGATTGGTGGAGATTTCTTACAGAATTATGGGTAATGTAGTCTCTTATAAGGATTCCCGCTTTTAAGCAATACAAAATAAGTTGAAATACTGTGGGCTTATTCAACAAAAGCATGTACAGTCAATTACCAGCCTTGTAGCTCACAGTAGGGTTGACTTAAAAGGTTTATAAGTTATTTTTAAAAATTCCCTGTGAAGAAAATGAAAAGGACTTTTGGAACCCCATTGTCGCACATTGTACGGCTTCCAACTCATTTGTGTCACCGTGAAGACTTTACTGATTGGTAAAAAAAACTTAATTTTCAGGACTATCAGGACTGTCTGTATCAGTGATACTATTTCAGTATTTTTATGAACAATATAATGTCACTAATAGTGGGCGGGCCAGTTTTCATCATTCACAAGGTACCCCAGGATTGTAGTATGTCGTTGCACACACATGCAAGCACCTGTTCAACCTAGAACTGTCAAACGAGAGGGGCCACAGAGTCACCTTTTCATCTAAGAAAGTCTCCATTAGCAAGTGATTAAAATAAATTGAGGTGAACCAGAATCAATGAGTTGAGCACATCCATCAGACGGAGTGTTTTTTTTTTATCGCTTGAATCAATGAGATGAGTAATTCTATCAGTCAGCTGCACATCATGATTAATGGGGAGTCAGTCGGGCAAAGTGTCCAGGGAGAGTGGCTCTCTCAGATAAGAGACTGTCCAGCACCGTTTGGCTCTTCTTAAATGAGTAAGTCAGAAACAGGAGAGCGCTCCCTTCTGGACGAGGCCAGAAGATAAATACATGCAGCATGCTGAAAGAAGGAAATTTACATTACGTAACAGTCTAGTCAGGAAACACTTGACAATACGCTATTGTCTCTAAAGCACTGCTGGCCTAAAGAACAAAGTAATGTGTGATTCATTCATTAGCTGCCATTTAGAAATGAAGTTTTTTATAATTAGTGAATACAATAGTGTTAGAAAATCAATGTGGATGTATTTTATAGTAATAATTATATGTACTTAAAATAAATATATATATATATATATATATATATATATATATATATATTTAATAAGAAAAAAAGCATCCTTGTTTGCTAAACAAATGCTTAATTCTAATGCTAATTTACAATATGTTTGTGCATTACAAAAGGGTCAATACTTTACACTTTCTTTTCTACTAGTTTTGTGAAAATGGAATGTTTTATATTATAAAATATGTTGTAGTTTAATTGAATATTTCAAAATAAATATGTAAAACAAAAAAGGACTGTTCAGTTGTCAGTAATTTACCAAACAACAGGCCTGTCCTGTACTATTGGATGTTGCCAAGTCCTAAGCTGATTGCAGTACAGAAATAGAGGCCTCTCCTTTGTCACTTTCCATTTTGACTCCTCACTTCCTTGTGGTGTCTGCAAGTGTTGTGTCTTCTTGTACAATAGCGAAGCTGCCGCTGTGTTAAACAATAGCTAATTAGCTTTTTAATCTCAGTCTACCATCCCAGACTGAGCATGCGCTCATCCTGTGTAATTACTGCAGGATGCATGCTGGGCTGAGTGGCATTGCTGTGTGTTGATGGGTGTGAGTGTATGTGTGATCGGGTAAGCTGTACACTGTCACTGTCTGGTCTCATAATTGGAGGAACATCTCAAACACATTAAGTTATCTGCAAAGCATAATGGACTTTTTCATATTTCTCAGTGTCAGACAAGGGAGGCGCTTTCATTCCTTACTTTACTGGAGATTCTTTCCTGGAGCTCAAGGGCCTTCATCTCTACGGCCAGGATCTGAGGTATTGCATTATATATTGGCTATTGTTTTTTGCATTTATTATTGTGATGCACATAGTAGTGTTCCGTTTGTGTTTTTAATTCATTCATGTTAGTTATATTTAATGTTTTTGAGTTAAAGGCATGCTATATGTAAATATTATTATTAAGAGGAAGAATTATATTTTATTTGAAAGTGTCTTGTACCTGTATGTAAATATTGTGTTGTATATTAATAGTATAATATTCATCATTATACAATAAATAATTCAATTGTGTTTTTGTTACTGCTTACTATTGTTGTTAACAATATTTTAACAGTTACTAAATATCTTTCAGACTATTCTTTTCAGACTAAATATCTTATTAATACTCAGAAAATATTTGGTAAACACCACTGGTTTAATTACGCTTCATCTCATTCATATTATTTAATGTTTCAAGTCATTTCAAGTTAATTTAGACTCAGACATGTTGAATTTGATTCAGAAATTATGTTCGGTTGGTTGAGCTGTTAACTCAGTAATTAGTCCATCCATTTCCACCAATATTGATACATATTTGCTGACTGAATGTGAACATTGTTTTTCACAATACTTTTTGCCTGTATCAAGGAAGAAAACCTCTTTTATGTATCTAATCGAGCTATACTCATTTGTTCATAGGCAAAAGTTCAGCATGACTGTGGTTCTGTTGGCCAATGACTCCAAAGGCATGATCTTCTACAATGGTCAAAAGACTGACGGCAAAGGAGATTTCATCTCTCTCTCTCTGAATGATGGTATCTTGGAGTTTAGATATGACCTGGGCAAAGGACCAGCTGTCATTAGGTAAACAGCACTCTCTATAGTTATATTCAAATGGAATTAAATTCAAATTACTCGGCTGTGTTGTGTTCTAGCTTTTGGGTTTATTTCCATCTTTTTATGTGTGTGCAACAGGAGTAAAGAAAAAATCAAGCTGAACGAATGGAGCACAGTGAATCTGGAGAGGGCCAGCAGAAAAGGAGAGATCAGCATTAACGGCAAAGACCCTGTCAGAGGAGAAGCGCCGGTATGAAAACCCTCTTATGCTTCTTATCCCACCCTATAAAGGCCAAAAACATCACCCTTCTTTACAAGAACAAGTCAAACTAGCTGTTCTGTCCCTTGCCAAAAAGTACTGTGATGGTACTTCGATATACAGTGGAGTCCAAAAGCACAAATAGTTTTTGGGATATTGGAAATTTTGACTGAAAATAAAGAAATACTTTAGATTTTTCTGTCACTAATCAAATACTTTGTGACACTGATAATGTGACTCTGTACAAACAGTCAGATGTTTTTCCATTGAAGCTCAAAATGTTCTTTGAATCATCTCAAATCATGCTGGAGAACATATCATTTTTGAGGAGTTCATACAGATCCAGTGCTGCTGTCAGTAAAGCAAAAGATAGACAAACAAATACTACAATAATAACTTTTTACTCAAACTGTTATGCTGAGAATGTCAACTGTGTTAAATATAGATTAAATGAAGGATTTTCAAAAGACTTTTAGACCCCACTGTACAACTTGGTATTGCATGATTACCATCTTCATGGACTATGATATTGACATTTCAGATAATACTTTGGTATTATCATGGTATATTTCAAAGAAACCATGATATTACCATGACGCTAATTGATATTGTCCAGAAAGTCATGCTTTGGTTGGTGCATTCTTTGAAGTTTAGTTGGCTGCTTTTCACGCAGGGTCTGGGGTGCATGTGTGGGAAGCTTTCGAAACTTCCCTCTTTTACGTCTCGTACATGTGGTCCTTTGTCTGTGCCCTCTGTTTGCTTTTAATTGCCATGTGGAAATGACTCTGTCTGTTGTGTTACGGATTCGCACCCACTCAGATCAATCCCAGCAGCCTCGTGTCAAAGCCGAAGTACGACAGCTGAACAATCGGGCCGCTCTCGTACACAAATCGAGGCCATGTAATAATCTCGAAACTCTCTCATCCTCCAGTTATTCTAAATAGTGTAATTTGTGATTAGCTTGATGTAGTCTTGCGCGTAGGCACTTAAGTGTGCCTTTTTTCGTCATTAAACCTTCCTACGTGTGATAATTGTGTTTCATTTCAGCAGTAGAGGCAGGGAAATCTTATTAAAGCGAAAGCGTGAGAGGATGAGAGAGGAAAAAAATGTGAAGAAACCAGAAGGGTCTTGTTCCAAAGGGGCCGTACGCGGCGAAACCTCAAGAGAAATACTTTCATATTGCCTCGATGGCCTCAGCCGTTCCACTGAACAGACTCTAACTACGCCGCCGTATCACAAAGCAAATATAAATAATGCGGGTGCAGTAGTGTAAAACATAGCGCAACTTTAATGCCATTTCTGATTTACTCTGAACATTTGTTTCCGAGGCACTGTACACACACATATATATTTATTTACCTGCGACCTGCATGCTAAGTGTCTTGCTTGAACTACGCGTGTGATTATTTTTTTCCTCAGGCTTACAGTTTACTGCATGCAGTTCTGTGTGTACTGACATCCTCTGTGTTTTCTACACTGGTAACATTTTTTTTCTTCCTTCCCCTGTGCTCTTTTTGTGTGCTGTCTGGATATAAGAAATCACGCAAGGTAATGACTGAAGTC
Source organism: Acrossocheilus fasciatus (assembly GCA_036784905.1). Taxonomy (NCBI): domain Eukaryota; kingdom Metazoa; phylum Chordata; class Actinopteri; order Cypriniformes; family Cyprinidae; genus Acrossocheilus; species Acrossocheilus fasciatus. The sequence continues at coordinate 14,896,829 of CM071960.1, forward strand.
TGAAATCGCTTTCTCGAATCAACATCCTCATTCCCACCAAAAGCAACTGTCCATTTCAGCTTCATTGTCCATTAGTCAAGATCTGGTAGAGGATCAGACGAAACGAATGGGAGGGTTTTTTTCCCCCTCCTCTTCAAACCATTCCATATGCTGAAAGGAACGAGGCAGAGAGAGATTTGGCTTTCACCTCAGACCAGCTGGTATGGGGGCGACGAGGGAGAGAGTTATCATTTGACCACCATTGTTTCATCACCCTTCCAACAACAATGAAATGTCTTCATTAGTCTCGCGTGGGAGGGCCATTAAACCGCCTCACTGTGGATGTAGACTGCGAAAGAAATGATGCTGGCGTGGGAGAGAAAGGGAGTGTTATCAAGAGAAGAAAGAGATGTGAGAGGAAGAGCGTGTGGTACAGAGCTAGGAGTTGTTCTTTTGGCACATTTGTTTTTGGACCCTTCAAGGGTGTCTTACTTTCTTTCTTTTTTTTTGGTTTGTTTGTTTGTTTGAAGTGGTACCAATGACAGTCCTGCCCTAAGCAACACAAGACATGACCAAAGAGAAAGACATTCTATAAATAACTGCGAGGCATGATAGTCTAGTGAGAGAGTTTCTTTTTAGAATCCAAGGCGACTTAGATGTTCAGATGTTCAGTAACTTTTGAACCCGAAACTTTTTGAACTTTCAGTTTAGGGTTAGAAGTCTCTTATCAATTATTCACCAATGCTGCATTTATTTGATAAATAATACAGTAAAAACAGTAATATTGTAAATTATTATAGCATTATAAAATAACTCTATTCTATTTCTATTTGAATGTTGTATTATATCTACTTTTTCATACATCTGCAGTCAAACCAAAATTTACTCGGACACCTTCAACAGTTTATTCGCTATAGTTTAGAAAATGGTAAAAAAAAAAATATGACAAGAACTCAAGAGTTAAACTGTGTCAGAACAAATTCATCTTGATAATGTCAGATTACTTTGATCAATAGGGATGTAATAAATTTAACAGCTGACAGCTATTCAACCTAATTCAAGAACACAATTAGATAATACCAATTTAGGTCAACCAATTAGCAAGCAATGCTTTATTTTGTTCAGTTTGTGGTATAATAAGGTCGCATTAGCAATTAAAGAAAAAACACTTAAGCAAAACATGGTGCCTGTGTCTGATTAATTTTTGGTCACAAATTTTTATCAGTTTTAATGGTAGTCTGCTGTATGAAGAATTTTGAGGTATAATTATGTCACAGTTCACTTTATTTTGCTATCCTCACTTACATAAATGAACTTTTATTAATGTATAATATAATTGTTGATTATACGACAGCTGGTGATGATTTTCATCAACTTTTACATTTTTAAAATAATGTAATTTTCAGTTTAACCCTTAATCAGACCTTGAGCTCCAGCTAACCCCATTTGAATTTTGTGTTCCCTTCATCTCAGGGGCATGAAATTCTGTGACTTTTCCTAAATAATCTATCTAAACACACATGCAAAATCTGGACTTGATTTGGTTGTTCTAAAAAAAAAAATACCATTTAAGGTTCTTGGGGTCAGAATGACCCCACATTGAAAATGAATGGTAAAAGTGTAAAAAATGTTTGAAAAAAAAAAAAAAAATCTGGAATGTTTTACATTTTTATAAAGGCCTGGATCTAGAGCACAAATGCAAATTGGAACGAACATTCTATCTCATGTGAATGCAATAGAGAGAATTTTTATTATAGAAATCGGCATATAAATTAAAAAAATCTGGCATAAATATGAAAATTTCCACTCATAAATGAAGGACTGGTACGAGAGCACAAATGCAACACACACACATGCACACACACAGGTGTGGCATAGGTGTCCAGGGCATTTTTTTTGGGATTTTGGCAAAAAAAAATGTACAAAACATAAATGTACAACGATGTGAAGGGGTAAACATAACACACACACACACACACACACACACACAGAGGGACATTTCTGCAAATGTATGTAACATAATTTGCAAAAGCAGACAATTCAGAAGATATCATACAAAAACAACAAATTCTAACCTTTGACAAAAATATATATTTTTAATATATTTTAGAATGTTTAAATACATATTCACAAAATATATATCATAAAGTTACGAGGAGAAGTTGAAAAATTGACTTGAAACTGAACTGAAAATGAATGACTCCCTATGGACCTCTGTTGGATATATGTGGTCATTGCACTTTCTTTCTTTAACTGTAATTCCTAAAGTTTTTCCTCTAACCTGCAGATGGTAGTATTCCATCCCTAACACATGGGCCAATATCCAGAAACCTGTTATATGTGACCCTGGACCACAAAACCAGTCTTAAGTCGCTGGGGTACATTTGTAGCAATAGCCAAAAATACATTGTATGGGTCAAAATTATCCATTTTTCTTTTATGCCAAAAATCATTACGATATTAAGTAAAGATCATGTTCCATGAAGATATTTTGTAAATTTCTTACCGTAAATATATAAAAACATAGTAATATGCATTGCTAAGAACTTCATTTGGACAACTTTAAAGGTGATTTTCTCAGTATTTTGATTTTTTTGCACCCTCAGATTCCAGATTTTCAAATAGTTGTATCTCGGCCAAATATTGTCCAATCCTAACAAACCGTACATCAAAAAAAAAAACTTGACACTTAAGACTGGTTTTGTGGTACAGGGTCACATATTTTAATTTAGGTCATCATTTAAGTGATTTTTTTTTTTTTTTTATAAAAAAAAATGTATTTTTCATAAGCCAGTTTATGGCGTAGTTGTGCAGTAAATAGGTAAAAAACTATCAAATATTCACAAATACACAGCATAAATGTATAGTTGAGAACTAAATACAAAAAAATGATATATAGTTTGATAATGATAGTTAATAATAATAATAATGATATATATAAAAATATATATTTCCTTATGCAAATGCTCTGTAAAAGTGTGGGGTCTATCTGACCCCAAGGACCAAAAACCAGGTTAAAGCAAATGATTTGCACAAGTTGCAACTGTCCGCATTTCTACCAATGTGTTTTAAACAAACACCTTTTTTTTTTCTTTACCTACAACAATCATGCAACTTAACTATCGAAGATACTAATTTTTCTTGGAAATTGCATTCAAATTCTTGGCTCAGAAATGGGAGGGGGCACGTGCCAGTTTGAGTGGGCATGATGCTTCAAGGGCCCTTGGGGAACTTCCTAAATAACACTGGCAGTTAGCTATTCACTTCACCTGCTCAATCTCAGTCTCAGCTCGTGTTGGCAGGAAACGGGAGAGTGAAAATGTCTCTCCCAGCCTGTGGCTGTCAGTGCATTGCAGCTTTGTGTCAAGACTTCTCATTGCACACGTCTCTGACCACATGAAACAGCAGCTGGGTGAAAGCATTCCTGGCTATGCTGTCTTGGCCCAACCGCATGCTTGGACTGGCCTCCGGGTCCGTAGCCAGAGCTTTTGAAGCCTTCGCCCGTATCCGTACTTAGCTATTCTTCTTTTTATATCGCTGGAATGAGAGCTGGACCACACGTCAGAAATTGGCATTGCTGTTGATGTCCCATCTTTTTTTTCCCCGGCAATTAACTTGCCTTTCCCCCAAGGCAATTATTGGCCTACATAAAATAAAGATTTTTAATTCTTTTTAAGTAGAGCCTCATGCAGAAAAATCCCACTGTAACTAAAGCGATTTTCACACAGGTTGGAGAAACGCTCATTTCATGGTCATCTGCGTTGTGAGCGATACACCAATTAGAGTTTACAGCTCAAGATTTTAAAGGTCCGAGGAACAATCAGGCATCCATTACATTCTTTCATTATAAAACCATCCATATCAATCGTCCTCATTTCAATCGCTGCAATTTTCTCTCTCACTTTTTTCCTACCTCTTTTCCTCCTGTCTTATACGTTAGAGTCATTTACCATTCAGGGAATTGAGCTTAAATCAATTATGGTTTTGTAATACAACACTCACATTGATGTGGATAAGGATTAGGTGTAAAAGTTGAATCAATAAGCCTGCTGATATACAGTAAACATCAACTCCTATACTGATTGCTTTTACTGCAGTTGCTCTTCTAGATGACCCATAAAAATTTATAGCCATTTTGTTTGCATTAAAGGATGTGACTTTTATTAAGTTTGAAGAGCGAATAGAGGACAAGGAAGAGTTTGTGTGGTTTCTCACGCTCATTTTTGTACTCTTCAGAATCAGCACACAGATCTTAATCTGAAGGAGTCGCTCTTTGTGGGCGGAGCCCCGGATTTCCGCAAAGTAGCCAGAGCTGCTGCGATCAAAGATGGCTTCAAAGGGGCCATTCAGAAGGTGAGAGCTATTACAGATGCATTAAAGTCATGAATTCTCATTAACATCCCATTTTACTTCCATCAACTGATGTATTTTTTAGAGAGAAACAGGATATTCAGGGAGAATAAACCTGAATTTACCCATTTACTTACCAGAATAAAGCCAGAGCCTAATGTGATTTGCTAAAACACCCCCTAAATAGCTGTTTGGCTATTGGTTAGCATTGTCCAATAGCCTGTAAGGCCTTCATGACATCATCGGAAAAGCAAAGTTTTTTTTTCCGAAGAAGCACAGGTTATTATTTTTGGGTACAAAATCACAAAGAGAACACATTTTTCATGCTTTCTACTTTAAAATAGGAATACATTGAAAAACATGCAAATAATTTTGAACTAATTTGAGAATAATTTTGACTTTTAAACATCTGTCTCCATAGATTACTCTAATGGGAATTCCAATCCTGAAATCTGATAACGCCCTTCACTCCAGTGATGTGTCCATGTATCCCAACCACCCCTGCTCCAAAGATGTTTGTGAGAACGGAGGCCGCTGCAACCCTCTGTTGGACAGCTACGAGTGCGTCTGCCGCCACGGATTCACTGGACAGCACTGCCAGGACGGTTAGTGCCTTATTTCATCACTTTTTTTTTTTTAATGCAGAATCGTATTACCCAGTACGGCCTCTCCTCCAACTCTCTCACACTCCTTTAAGGCAAGATTTGAATACGTCTTTTGCATACATCAACATAAGACTTGAGGAGACGCTCATGGCAGCCTTAACCAATCATATGCTCCATATGCAGATTTAGCTAAATCCACACCTCCAAACTTTCACAAATAACACCAGCCATCGTCCTTCGTTCCATTTGTATGCTTATCACAAACGCACATTGGCACAGTTGCAAGAAACCCAAGAACTTTTGCTCACCTCATTAACCTTGCTGGGTCCTACTGTTGTATCTTTAACCTTAATTAAGCCACACAAGCATGAAGCCTGCGATATATCACGCTTTCCTTCTTTGTTTTAATTAAACAGTGCTGTGTCTCACATCGATTGGTGTAATTTCACTCCGTCTTTTCTCCTCCCTTCCAGCAATAATCGAGAAATCCGCTGGGGACACCGAGGCCATTGCATTCGATGGTCATACATTCATCGAATATCACAACGGAGTCACCAAGAGGTAATGTCAATGCCCTCCCTGATGATCACGACCCGCCCTGAGCATCCCATCTCTGTATTAGCAGTCAATGAGGGGTGATGACAAGCTAGATTACTCCGGTCCCATTTAAGGTCCAACGTGCTTCCTCGTTTTAGCTAATGCTTTGATCTCATCAATTACCACTTCCACTGGCCTGTCTCTTTGGTTTTCTGTGAACCCTGCCTGGTTCTAATTAGCCTAGCACCCGAAGGAGTCTCATGACTCCACTACGACGTACCACACTTATGCGCTGTAATGAACCTTCCTCCACCATCACTGGGATCTCAAAACCACACGTCTCCACTTCCACACATATCCTAAAGCACCATGGATGGTCATGTCTTGATAATTGCTTCCTTCTTCACTTATCAGATGATTTCTCTTCCTTTGGTTGGTCTGATGTGTCAGCGGTCCAGCAAGCACCAATTACATCAACATTTTCTTGGTTTCTAGGAGAAAGAATGAATTTTTAAGCCCATCACAAGTGTTATATATTCTACTGCATTGTCTTCACCAGTGTTGGGGATGCTACTTTAAAAATGTAGCTTTCAAAGCTACTCGAATTTTAAATTAAATTACAGTGAAAAACCCTATTGAAAGTGCAGATATCTACACTAAAGTTTAGTATTTAACTACAGTGAAGCTATTTATAAAGGCCATATATTTTAAAATATAATACATATAGAAATCAAGTGATATAATTTATTTTAATCAGGACAATGCTTTCTGGCACAAATCTGATCTCAATTAGGGTGACCATATTTAAATTTTAATTAAAAACACGGTAATTTACACATCCTGATTCAAAAACGTGATGAACAGCAGAACTTAGCTAAATATTTGACTACATTAACTCTAAATGGTTTTCTTGAACAGATTAATTTACATGAGTCATCCATTTAAAATGAACTGGTCCTTCCAGTGCTACAGGGAATCTTTTTTAACTAGATGAACTGATTCACATGAGAGCTCTCATTAGAAAAATGTTAGTACAACTGAGAAATGCACCTCGTACAGTATCACTTATTTCACAAACTAGCTTTCTGAAACGGGGTGAATCTCGATGTAGGACGTACAGCGGCACTCATCTCTGTTATCTGTTGTATGTGTTTGTGTCAACATGTCTGTCCCTGTACACAGCTTTTGTTGTCTTGGTTCTTGTCTGTCTGTCTCATGTGAGTGTACTCTGTTGTCTTCTTTCTTCTCTCAAGCCAACTGACCAATGAGATCCCAGAGTAAGTAACCCGGAGACATTCAGGGATGGATTTGATTAAGCAAAACTAACATTTATTTAAGACAAACCATCGACTAAACCCAACATATGACATTAGTTTTTTTCCTTGTATTCTCATTTACATCACATTCAGGAAAACATTTTTGAAAAATACAGGGCTCATCTATTATGCATAAATATATATTTTTCCAGGAAAGGTTGCATTTTCATCAGCTGCATCAGAAAGCAGTTTCAGGAATGCATGCTTGGCATGAATGATAATGAGCATTGTGAAACTCTGATAGATTCCTACAGGAATCATGCATGGAAGTACCTAAACTGACTTTGGAAATATGTCTGTCTGTATTCTTATGTTGAAAAAAAGAATGAAGCCCCTTTTAACTGCAAGTATTATTTGACTTACTAAAGCACGATATACATCAATATTTAGTTGGTATTTACAACTGGGTTTAAATGGCATTTTGCCGCCCCATTAGGGAAATGTTCAATCTGTTGTAGTGTTCCTTTTAGTGATTCTTATTTTAAATTATTTGTTTCCTTCTGAATGTAATTAAGTGTCTAAGTGGCTGCACTGAGCCCTTAAAAAGCTGGCAGCTTGATTAAATGGAATTATGTTATGTATTATGCTCATGAAAAGTTCCTGCCCGGCATTTAAGCCACGTCACTTTGTTTGTCAAATCGCTCCCAGTGATTTCTAATAATTGTGCCCAAGGATGAAAGCGAAAGTGGCACATTAATCAAGGATTTGTCTCTCAGAAAACTGGACGCAATTAAAGAGGCTCCGTCCAGTAGAGAGAACGAGCCACCGCTGACATCAATAACAGTTAGGGACAAGGCCCTCTTCATTGACTTTCACTCTTCTTGGGGTTTAATGTGTGTCACTTCCTGTACAAATGAAGTGCCAGATTAAAATTAATCTCAACCAAGAAAGCTGACCGGCCTTTCAAAATGAGTGTCATCAATTTAAGCTTGATCTGGTTTTGAACAGAGCCCTTAAAGTTAATGAATTCCTCAGAGGACGCCGGCATAGTGGCTCCGTATCTGTGGGAGTAGAGTAATATTTTCTGTTAGTATTTACTGTGCTCTTCATCTGTCTTTATTCTCTCTCTTTAGCTCAGCAGCCTTGGATCAATTTACCCATTTTTAACATTTAAGTGTCCTGTTCCTTAATGCCCTTTTTTATATAATTGGCCTTTTGACAAAAAGAAGTAGCTTGTATTTAGCTTATTCAAAACCTAGTGAGCTATCTTGCTGCCTTCTTAGGAAGCATAATGACTCTCATTGAACCCTTTAAATGACCAGTTTGTAATGCTTTACATAAGCAGAAAATCACACCATTTAAATAGAATCTTGACTTGCAGTTGATTTCAGGAGAGTTTGATGTTAGCATGTTGCTAATCTAACAACACACTACTAGCATAACAACATAAAACACAGCACACTCAAATGTTGGTTTTTACTACAAATACCATGGTTAAACTAGTGTACGCTTACCATAGTTTAACAATAGTAACCGTGTTTTTTTTTTTTTTTTTTGGTTTTATTTGTAGTAAAACCATGGTTCATTTTCATAAGGGTTGTAATTAAGTTAAGTGGACCTGTGATGCCTTCAAATGCTGGCTCCATAGGCATGCAGCTCACTTGGTTTTGGAATTTGATCGAAAACGACCAGTCTTTCAAACATATACTCACTTAGTTGCTCTTTTTCTCGCTTTCTTGCTCTCTTGACTGGTTGAGAATGATGGAATTGTTGATAAATTGCAGTAACTCAACCATGTGACAGCGCAGAACAATAAAACAGCATGTCAGTACCACTGGTACCACCGATACAGCCTTCCAATGTTATTTCTTTGCCTAGGCTGGCATAACAACTGAAAGACTAGAATAATTTAGTGAGGTCACTCCAGCTTCTTGGCGCAGGTCTTCTTGTCTGTATGTTATGCGATCCCTGTTCTTGCCCTCCACCCTTTTGCGCTTATTGCATGCCTATCATTTCTTCCCTTGCTCCTCTAAGCCCTGAGTCACTGGAGAACCCATCTGACCAGAGGTGAGTCCCCTCTGCCTGAACTGTTTCCAATGGCATGCCGTCCTCCCACACACAGCCACCCTGCAGAGGCTAAAGGCCAGGGCTTTTGTCAGGTAGCACGTCACAGCTTGCACTCTGAAATCATTTGTAATACACAAGCCTTGATAGAATATTTGGAGTTTTTGCATTTTCTAGGCTGACTTAGGGGCAAAAAATGCAGACATCTGCGGGATGAATTTTAATATGTGACATGCTCTATCATTTTGAGTTTTTAGTTGAAGTGAACATGCATGATTAAAAACTTAAAATCCTAAAAAAGGAGTAGTTTCCACAGAAATATTAAGTAGATATTAGAACTAATTAGAACCTGAATTTTCAATACTGATGAATAATAAGAACATTTTTGAGCACCAAAGCAGCATATTAGAATGATTTCTGAATGATCATGTGACACTGAAGACTGGTCACTAACGGCTGCTGAAAATTCAGTTTAGGATTAAATTACATTTTATAATGTAATAAAATATTAGAGAGTTATTTCAAATTGCATTTCTGTTATTACTGTATTTTTGTTCAAATAAATGCAGCGTTGGTGAGCATGAGACGTAATAATAATAATGATAATAATAAACAACCCAGAAGGATGGAGCAGATTACATATGTCACCCTGGACCACAAAACCAGTCATAAGAGTCAATTTTTTGAATTTGAGATTTATACGTAAAATATTATATATTATACATAAAATATTGAAAATTCGCCTTTAAAGTTGTCCAAATTAAGTTCTTAGCAATGCATATTAGTAATCAAAAATTCAGTTTAGATATATTTATGGCACAAAATATCTTCATTGAACATGATCTTTGCTTAATATTCTAATGATTCTGGCATTAAAAAAATCTGTCATCTTAACCCATGCAATGCATTTTTGGCTATTGCTACAAATATACCCGTGCGACTTAAGACTGGTTTTGTGGTCCAGGGTCACATATGGTAACATATTAAACAGAACAAATTTGCTAATTCAAAAAAAAAAAAAAAAAAAAAGCATCTAGCTTCTGTGACTGCAGATTCTCTGTGCACCTGCTATGTTAGAAACATGTACAGTATTAATGGCTTATTCCCATGTGAACCACTGCCCCCTATAGGTGGGCAACATAAACCACTCTAATCACTTAAATTATGAAAAAATTATGCACCACCCTATTACACAAGCTGCTGCTCTCCAATATTTTTTAAAAGCAAAATACTCAAAATAGATCTGTTTCTTTATAAATGGAATCCAGGTTTAATGGGTTTAGCCCTACTTCTCTTTAGAATGTTCTAGATGCTTGAGATCCTAATGGGACGTGAGCAATAATGAGCTCAGCAGAGTGGTGTATAATCACAGTTAGCTGCCCTGATGCCGAAGCTCTGGCCTGGGGCCGCGCGAAGGGAAGGCCTGTGGAAAGAGTCCAGTCAGCACATTACACGTGTCTCATCGGGAAAAATTCAATTACAGCGAATAATTATTCAGCTTTACGCCGTCACAGGCTCATCAACAGCATTAGCATAATGTAATTCTGTCTTTTTAATCAAACGAATTAAGATACGTTATTTCCAATTCTCAAGTCGTAAGTAGAGCTGCTAATATTGTGATTTGAAATTTGACTTGTCAGTCGGGCATAGCATCTGATTTTATGCCCGTCTTCAGACGAATCGTTCCATGAGACGACACTTATTTTTGGACTGGACTCTTTCTAGGTTAAATTCTCGAATAAAAAAATGCACCTGCGGATTATTTATTCACCCAATCTTCACTTTGATAGGAAACACAAATACAAACAAACTCACAAATAAACACCATCGGTGAAATCACAGTTTGCACACCATGGAGTAAGTGTTTCTATTCACCGCGATGTGGTGTGAAAATGCGAGCGCAGTCGCCATCTGCTTTCTTTTCTTCTGTGTATCGTGTCCGTTGTCTTGTTCCTCTCCGTTTTGTCTTTGTCTTGTCTGTGTCTTTATTCATGTTGTTGTCACTTGTCTTACTCCTGTTTACACGTTACCTGATTTAGCAAACAAGCCCCCACACACTCGTTATTCTGTCTCACAAATGCGCTCGCTTTCTCAAATAATGGCTCTCTTGATGCCACGACTGCAGGTACACCACTGAGAACAAAGGAATTGTTGTAAAAATAGCCTGGGTTTTTTCTGTGGTGTATCTGTGTGTACTTGCAAAGGGAGCAGAACTCGAGTTGTGTTGGTTTCAATCGGCTCCCCGATGACCTGAACAATAGCTTGCTCCGAGTGACACTGTCCTCCCTGAGGACGGGCAGATGTCACCTTTTCTATGCCTTACAAGGGAGGGCTGCATCCAGGGAACCAGATCAAAACACACATCAGACGGCAGCTGATATGGGCATCCTTCCTCAGCGCTCCCTGCACAGGAAGAGAAAATCTAGAGCTTGAAGGCAAAATAGGAAGTGTTAAAAAAGTGTGTCACACATACGCCCTTCCCCCATCAGCGTGGCCTAGTTTACCTAGTTTCACAGAGACCCACAACTGTTCAGTCTGCTCATTAGTTTTCAAACCCTCAGCGGGTTTTTGACTGTATCGAAGTTATGGTTTCACCCATAATTCCATCACTGTTGTTGTTAAAGTAGAAGGTAAGTCAGGGCTTCATGCACGGCCTGCAGTTTACACGGCATCTCTGAAACGGCAATGGATTTGTGATAGCATTTCCTGTCTCTCTTTGATCTAGTGAGAAGGCCCTGCTGGTGAATAAATTTGAACTGAGCATCAGGACTGAGGCTACTCACGGTCTGATTTTGTGGAGCGGCAAGGGAGTGGAGCGATCAGATTACATTGCCCTCGCCATTGTGGACGGCCGTGTGCAGATGACCTATGACCTCGGCTCCAAGCCTGTGGTGCTGCGCTCCTCTGTACGGGTCAACACCAACCGTTGGATACGAATCAAGGCCAGCAGGTAAAACACTGAGAGTTATTCCATCATCGCCTCAGGTTTGACATAGAGTAGTTGCAGATATTTCCATGGCTCAAGGGAAAGAATTTTTTCTGCTTGTGCTTTCAAGCCAGTTGTTCAGATTTCTACTTGAGCCTCAATAACAGTTATACATTTTAGATTTTAAAAAATATTATATTATAAAAATATATTTTTAATTGTATGTTTGTTTGTGATTTTTAAATTTTCAAATTTAAAATGTATGTTTTTTTATTATTTAATATTTATTATAAAACTATTTTTAAGAATATAGAGTACCATTCAGAAAATCTGGTGTTGGTGGGAGTTTTTAATATTTTTTAAAGTTTTTTATACTCACAAGGGCTGCATTTATTTGATCAAAAATACAGTAAAAGCTGTAAAATTGTGAAATACTATTACAATTTGAAATAACTTTCAAATTAAATAATTTTCTGTTTTAATAGACTGTCACTGTTTAATGCATCCTTGCTGAGTAAAAGTTACTTACTTACTTTTGAATAGCAGTGTGTAAATGTCTTTTTTAATCAAATGCTTAGTTTTCTTAGGTTAAAAAATTTAAATCAAATTTGGAAATGCTTGGAAAATGCTGCAAAACAATGCATAGCGAAACATACTGATTGGTTTATAATTTTCAACCAATTCCTAGTGACACTACATTACAATTTCTATCAATCTTAAATTTCAACAAAGCCTCATTTATAAACAATGTTTTTACTTAGCTGACACGTTTATGCAAGGCATAAAATTCATTACAAATTTGAAGTTTTGTCAACTTTCCCAAAACTCTGTTACACCAACCCTGGAACAGCTGGCCATCCTTATTATTCAGCCCTTATTTACAGTATATATTACACAGTTTGCCATAGAACTGTTTGCTAGCAATGACGAACATTTATATTTATCACAGTTTTGCCATAGAAATGTATACCAGCAGTGGCAGTCATTCATATTTGCCTCAGGCGTGCCAGACAATTATATTTGCCACAAATTTACTGTAGACATTTCCCAATGGTGGCATGTTATTCAAAGCTTGCTGCAGGTTTATGACTGTGAAAAGTGAAAAGCTGCAATCTTTTTTTCCCACATTACTACAATTTCATTTGCCACAAATTTAGTACATATTAACCGCAAGCTTGCCAGAAGGCCAATCTTCCAGAAAATCACATTTTCAATGTTAATGCTGAGCTGTGAGTCACTATCTTGCTTAACTTCTCTACTCTCCACAGAGCGCTCAGAGACGGCTCACTGCAGGTTGGTAATGAGGCAGCTGTCACTGGGTCATCACCCTTGGCTGCCACACAGCTGGACACAGACGGCGCTCTCTGGTTGGGTAAGTCCATCTTACACTGCTTTGCTCAATCGTAGCTCATTTACAAACCGACTACGTACACCTGCTCCGACACACCGAATATCAACAGTCCCCACTTAGCTTGTAACGTCTAATTGGATCTTCCCCCACAGTGAGTGCTTTTGAAGAGCGCTTCTCTTGTTACCCCTGAGCAGCTCTCAAAAACGTCCATGTTAAGACACAGTATTACTTGATTATGGTTAATTAATAATTCCAGGATGAGCCTTTACTATAGGTTGTTTTAAAAAGTGTGTGCCTTCTCTTTCTCTTTTGACAAACCTATAAAGATTAAAAAGGAGGATTTATTCAATTTTAAGAGTGCAAAATCTTCTTATAAGGTTGTGAAAAGTATTTCAGCACAGGCCAGCCAGTTGAACAGGTGCTGTGGATGCCCGGTGGCTAGAATACATTATCCTCAGACAGCCCGAACATCAAGAGCTCCCTCCGAAAATCCCTTCTTTCAAATGTCATTATTTATTTACTTATTCAGATGTAATTCACTTGAAATTAGCCCTGTCAATCCTCCCATCGCAAAGCATACAATCCGATTAAAGGGGAAACACTCGGGGAGGGCGAAAGGAAGAGAGAAACGAGAGTCAATTGCAACAGGGGGAGACATTTTCCGCCGTGCTCAAAGAGCAGGAGACGGAGCTGGATTTTCGACAGCGTCAGATCCCAGAGGGAGGAGAGCGTAACTCTCACTCGGAAAGCTGTCAGGGAATGTCCCCAGAGCCTGGCCTCCCAAAAACACTGTTTGATCTTCTCACCTGTTCCTGAGTGTTGTGTCTCTATCTTTCTTCATTCTGACACCCCCACGTTACACCTTCAGTCTCAGGCGTGATTAAGTTTTTAACAGTCTTCTACACAGGGTTTCCATAAGCCACAGACTGTTCGTCAGCCTTTAATAATATATATAGTGCTGTAGCTCGCCTGCATGGCGGGTAAAATCTCAGGTTACATGAAGATGTGTGTTTAAACTATTGGTCAGTGACATAGTACGAGTGTCCATGGTTTATAAAAAGTACAAATTGTTGTAATTGTACAACAATTGGGAGTTTTTAAGACCTATCTTTGTATTCATATTTCATGAAGTTTTAAGAAATTTTTATATAATGTAAAACACACACACACACACACACACACATATATATATATATATATTTTTTTTTTTTTTTTTTGGTCCATCAAATTAAGGAATTGATCAAATATTATGCTAAATTGCTAAAGCTTTTCACTTTGCCATTTCACCTTTTGGCCTCCAAAAATATCAAAATGATAATAATAATTCAGAAATGAGAATCATGCTCATCATAGAAGACATGTATTTATGGGGAAAACATGATCATCATCATCTCATATGCAACGTGATAGCATGCATCTCTGACAACCTCTGAGTATGTTTTAAGGGATTGGATGGCTTTTTAAATCAGTTTTATGCACTTGTGCTTGAATCAGTTGAAATGGTTTATTTAAGTCTGTCTATTGTGTGAAGTGCTGTGCAGTATATCGTCTACACTTGATCTGAGCTTGTCCGTCCTTCTCGTCTTCAGGTGGTCTGGAGGAGCTGTCTGTAGCTCGCCGGTTGCCCAAGGCTTACAGCACAGGCTTTGTTGGCTGTGTAAAAGACGTGATAGTCGACGGGGTGGAACTACATCTGGTTGAGGACGCCTTAAACAGTCCCAAAATATTACACTGTTCTGCCAAATAGTGTGGCACCACGTTCCTCCCAACACCATGTCTACTGCTGTAATTATTTTTCTATTTTTTGTATACTTTCCTTTGCCTTTTATATTGGAAAAATTACATTGTTTTAATTATAATTTTGTTTTTTGGTTTGTTTGTTTCTTTCCCCATCATTGCGTCCAACCATAATCAAGTCACCAGTCAGCGAACATGGTGTCACAAGACAAGCAAAAGTCGTATTACATCTGTCCTGTTTCTAAGACAAACAACAGAACATGTACTTGCTCATTACTTGAACAGTGGCAGATGAGGTTGGTGCTGTTTGTGCCGTCTGGATTGCCTTCTCTCAGTGCCATAGCTTGCTGTCCAGCATTCACCATACATTCCTCTGAGCTGTTGCTGTGGTCCATTAACTACATTTAAAAAGGTCTAAAAAATGACTCTCCGCTTTATCGACACGACAGCAACTGTTAAAAACACTGAGCAAGACTATGTACGATATTCCTCATTTATGATACCACTAACAAGGACGAAAGCACGAAACTTGGAGTACTGATAGTAGCTGACGTAACATTTAGCATTCCTCAAAATTCACTATTGTTTTTTTTTTCCCCCATGCAAACATCATTGACCTGTGAGATGTAATAAATAGTAACGAAATACATGAGACTGTGAATTTTGAAGATGCTATTTTTTGTTGCAATCATTCGTCTCATGTGTTGTGCATATCTAAAGAGCAATTACATATATATAAATATACTATATGACCACTTGTTGCATGCATCTTTTTAAGTGTTGCGTTGATTTTGCCTTGGTTTTCTTGATCTTCATCATTCCGTTCAGGGCAGAAATGTAGCTGACTACATTGCAATCTTGACATCTGATCTTTCAAGTTGGGAGATATTGAAATTTTCTATATATATATATATATATATATATATATATATATATATGCTATTTGTCAATCTGGACTTCTTGTGTGTGTGTGTGTGTGTGTGCGTGTGCATGTGCGTGTGTGTGTGTATGTGTGTGTTGGAAAAAATGGTTGTTGCAACAACTCAACATTGGGAGGCGCTGTAACACAGGAAGAGATGAGAGACTCAAACCACATCAGATGGACAAAAACAGCATTGACATTCTTGGCATGTTCCGTCATCGAACAAAAATCATGTATTCACTGCATTTTTTTTTTCTATCGTATATCAAATGAAAATGTCGCTTTAAAATGCTGCCAGCACTTGCTATAAAAAAGGGATGATGTATGTAGACCCCTTGCATCCTATGACTGTGGCCCCCATAACAGCTGTTTATGTTCAACGGTAACCAGTGAAAATAGTAATGCATGGGTTTGTCAAGTCAAAATGGTTTTTGTAACCTGTTCCAAGACAAATGCAATGCTGTGGTGCTGTTCGGTGTAAGAAATATGAATTTGATACCAGATGCTTTGCAATATTCCATTACAAATATGCCTGTTCAGGGTAAAGTATCATCATATCTTTTTTTTTTTTTTTTTTTACGAGCCCTGGAACATGCAAGATCGTAATTGTCATCATGTACAGCCCTGTGATTTTTTTCAAGTGTAAATTTGTTACTGAGCTTTTGTTTTAGTATTATACACTGGAAGCGAGTCTGACTTGTCTACACATGGCATATCCTGAACGCGGGCTGAGATCCGGGGGAAGTCGATCATTTATGTGTCTAGGGTTTGATCGGACGTCCAGACCGAGACCGGGAGCCCTTCGTTACTGCACGAGCTGTATGGACCATCCGCCCTTTTTAGTATAGTGCCCTCAACTTCACTTTCCCAGCGGACTGGATTTTTGATCTCTTTTGTATTAATGGGAGTTATTTTTTGACATCCTCCTCCAGTAGCTTTGCTCTCAAGGGACGAGGCTCATGGTGAGAATCGCCATGGAAATCTGCTGTGTGAATGGAAACTGAGAAATGCCTTAAAAATCATTCACCGTTCATGGGTGACAAAAGTCCATGTCCATATTGTTCTGTGCTCTCACCTTAGCCAGTATATTAGCCTCATTCCCATCATGTAAATTAATTCATAAATGTTAATAATTATATTAATAATGCTTATGAGAATTTCCAGAAGGCCTCAATAATAGTGGTTCTGGACTCTACAAAAATACTATTTACTGTACAAATACTATTTTCAGTATCTTATTTATGTCTTAAAAGGATTCTCAGTCTGGCATTTGTAAACTACTGTTTTGATTGAACTAGATCTGATGGGCAGTGCACAGAATGAGAGGCATGATGTTACCATTACTAACTTTATTACTTGTGTCTTGTGTTCCAACCACCATAAAATAAAATGTAAAACAAACTGACCTGACTTTCTGTAACATTTACTCCTGATAATGTCTGTGAATAAATCCCTCCAGTTCCCAAATTGTCTAATCCAGAGTCTCCCTAGTGTTATATTATATTACAAAAATTTGGGATTGGTAAGATTTTTTTGTTTCTGAAAGAAGTCTCATGTTCACCACTGCTGCATTTATGTAATAAAAAAATAATGCACCATTGTGAAATATTACAGTTTAAAATGACTGCTTTCAATTTTAATACATATTCAATTTAAATTTGTTCCTGTGGTGACAAAATGGCTTTGTTGTGTATTTTTATCCACTTTTTATCCATTTAATGTATCCTTGCTGAACAAAAGTATTTATTTGACTATATATACATGCATATGTATATAAAGTTACATATATAACTATATGTATGTATATATATATATATATATATATATATAGAATGCACAGCCTTTTATGTCAGCGACATATGGAACGTTTCTAAAGTGTTTCTCATTCTTAAAAGTTTTTAAGACTATTTATTTTGCTATCTTTACTATATATTGTTAAAATATTGAAGTGTCCTGAAATAACACTAAATAAGTATAATTTTATGGTGTTCTGACAATAATGTCTTAATTTATAAGAGAGATGGTGTATTATTCAGTTATGTAACAGTCATTCTCTTAAGGGGATATAAAATGTCATCAGGCCTGACATGCTCGGGGTTGCCTGGAGACGTTAGAGAAATAGATCTTGTCAAAGAACTCTGGCGCAAGGGGTAAAAATGGTCAATGGAAAAATCCATTGGATTTCTCTGCATAGGAGAAAGCATATGAAATGATCCATGCTAGATGAGCAGAGGGTTCCTTCAGTACACATGCTCACAGCAGTGCAATAAAGAGGCTTTTACTGCATGTAACAAGGCTTCAGCTGTCTGGCTGCGTCAGGGGATCTGTGGCTCTCATTGTTCCTCCTCATGGGGTTTTAGTTTGGACTGAAGAGTCCTCGGGCTGTAAGGTCAAGGGGCGTCTTGGAACAGAGCTTGTCAGCAGCACTGGCTCTTCCTTTAGTGAATGATTTCCTTAAAGGAAGGTTCACACAAAAATGAATATGGTTCCAAACTAAGTTAACCACGTAATTTTCAACAGCATAATCATCAACCACTATGTCTCATTTTGTTACTGCATCCCAGTTTTGAATGAACCAATGACTCACTCATGAATACAGTCACTTGTTTCATTCTTGTTATAATTACATATATAGATACATTATGGAAGTCCATTTTCACCAAAAAAAAAAAAAAAAAATTGGTAAATCATAATTATGACATTAAAATGTTGACTATTTTATTATAGTTTTTGTTAATATTTCGAATGATATATTTTTCATTTTTATATTTCTGTTTTCATTGGTTCATGTCTATGTACTTTTATTAAGTTTTAGATTTCATTTATTTAGTTCTAGTTATTTTAGTACTTCAACGAACATGAGAAATAAAATAAGTTTTATGTTATTTCAGTTAATGTTTATTTTATATTACAGTACTGTAAAACATTTTTTATACTAAGTCATAATTATGATAAAAAGTCAATTATGACATACCGAGTGATAATTATGAGAGTAAAAGTTACAATTCTGACATAATATATCATATGACTTAAAAAGATGAAAATTCATAATTATGACAACATATTTATAATTAGTTTGACTTTTTATGTCATTTCTCATAATCATGGTTTACCAAAGTATACTTTTTTACTTGTGTGGCAGATGTGGGCCTCCAAAATACAT
This sequence comes from Acrossocheilus fasciatus, assembly GCA_036784905.1. Taxonomy (NCBI): domain Eukaryota; kingdom Metazoa; phylum Chordata; class Actinopteri; order Cypriniformes; family Cyprinidae; genus Acrossocheilus; species Acrossocheilus fasciatus. The sequence continues at coordinate 14,915,719 of CM071960.1, forward strand.
AACACATTATGAACATTGTAGTGTGATTGATGTTTCCCAGTAGGCTTTTATATGGGTGAAATGTGAAAACAGTTAAACACTGTCCTCAAGTATGAAATTGTTTGCATTGGCTCTTACACTGCATAGAGAACACCCAGTCAGACTCTCTGTCTAGAGAGAGAAATCCATAGATAAAGCCCTGCATTTCAGAAAATTGCATAACCACGTCCCCGGCAGATTAATCTTCCTTAGGGCCAGTGACGTCATGGCAGCCATGGCACTGCTGCGGTGCCCACAGCTGCCACCTTCAAATCACCCCAATGCAAATGGGGTCAGCCCCAAATGGAAACTGCTGAAATGAAAGCAGAGTCAACATTGCTGTTGTGTATCTTCTATCTCCTAACAAAAATAGCAGCATTACAGCTAACAGAGTAATAATAAACATGCCTGGAAATGAAATAAAGATGATAATTACATGGAAGGAACTGCTAAAATAAGACTGTGTATGTACATCACTTCCTTATTTATGGGCCTTTCAGAGGTGTGTATACCTCTAAATGTCTGACACCTCCGCCTGAGAAGAATTCAGCTGCCAATAGGTGCTAAAACATCTCTCACATAAGATCACATTTAATATTTCATCTGTAATCACATTAAATCATACACATTCTTAGTTTTTCATATAGTTGGTTTTAGTTATTTTAGTAGCTACTTAAACTAAGTGAAAATAATTTTTTTATTCAACGTTTTATATTTTAGTTAATGCTTATTTGAACTTTTTACAGTTAATATTTATGTTAGCGTACAGTAATGATTTTTAATTAATGATAACGTCTTTGACATTAAGTCATAATTATGATATACAGAGTCATAATAATGAGACTAAGAAGTGTGACATACTACATCATATGACTTAACAGGTTTAATTTGTGAGATGAAAATTAAATTTATGACAAAAATAACATTGACTTGACTTTTTAATGTCATAATAATTATGATTTACCAATGATTTTCTTTTGTGGCAGAAACCGGCTTCCTTCATATAATACATTGTGTTGCCAAATGACCTACAAATTTTGAGAAAGATTTTTTCCTGGACTATAATTTTTAATGCGTATATCTGCTAAATTTCTATTTTAATGTAGGATATACTTTGTTAATATTTAAGAGCACCATTTACCAATGTTTTAGACAGACAGACAGATAGATAGATAGATAGATAGATAGATAGATAGATAGATAGATAGATAGATAGATAGATAGATAGATAGATAGATAGATAGATAGATAGATAGATAGATAGATAGATAGATAGATAGATAGATAGATAGATAGATAGATAGATAGATAGATAGATAGATGGATAGATGATTATGATTTCACCTTTGTAGCTCGGTTACAAATGGTTAAACTAAAGGTGTTACAGCCCAAACCGTCCCCGGTCTTTATATGGTCTACTGAGAAAACAAAATGAGTTGTTGTGTCAACTTCTGGCTGGTTAATCCTGTCATATGGTCCAGGGAAATGGTACGAGCTTAATAATAACTGACTAAGTTTCTAAGTTTTTGTAGTCAGTTGTTGTGAGCGGTGTGTCAGTGAGAGGCGGAGAGAGTGAGTGAGAGCTGGGCGCTGTGTGACGCCCCTCGCTCGCGCTCTGCTCTGCTGCAGTGACTCGGCGAAGGCAGGATCGCTTTATTACTCTTTCCCCCTCAGTCCGCTCACACACTTTTGACATCTGACAGCTCCCAGGACGGCCATGACGTCTCGAAGGTAAGCTGAAGGCTACATTAAAACTGCAAGAGCGGGTGCTGAGGGTTACTGTTACTGTATGAATGAATCGAGCGCGACACGCAGCTCAATGAGTCGGACTCGGTCTTTTCTCCAGGCTCCTGATCCTGTCTGGCCCATTATACTGTTCGCTTCGCTCAACAATTTTGTACCATAGACTATTTAGGAATAGTTTCAGTCTTTTTTTTTCTTTCGTTGATTTCAGTAGCATGTAGATTGTAGCCTGTGTCGCTCTCGCTACCGGATGTTGAATATGAATAATCAGCGCAAAGTCACTGTAACAGTTCTCCCTCTGTATTTAAACTGTGCTTCATTAGTTTATTGAGGCGGTTTATTAGGAGACTTATGGTAATATCCTCCTACTGTATTTACTACGTCGTGTGCTAAAATGATAACTTAAAATATTAAAGACAGAGATTTGAGATAGTAGATTGAGAAATAGAGAAATGTGCACACAAACTCTAATATAACCTATCTGCAGGCTAAATGTAGCTGCAAAAAATGTATTATTTTAAAATTTCACATTTGAAATTGTTTTCCTTGGTTATCTTGTGACATGTTTCACATTATTCACACTTTATCCTTGGTTAGTCATTATTTATAGATTTCACACTGTATGTTTCACACTAACTTAGGGTTAACGTCCTTTGCATATGTGTGAGGTCAGTAAAATTGATTGGACAAATACAGGAAGGCACCTGTTTTAATAACTGTTTGTCCAGAAATGCCGCCTTGTAGATTCTCTGGCTGTCTTATGTCTTCTAAAACACAACAAAACAACTGTCGACTACTGCACAATGCACATGAATATTTAGTAAGGTAAGCCCAGAGGCATTTTATAATTGAATGTTGAAGCAGGGTTTTAAATTTAGCCAGGATTACAAGTGAACAGGCCTTGAGTCTGCGTCTAAAAGACATTAACCCAAGGATAAGTGTGGCGTGACGCTGTTTTGTTTCCTAAATTGGACATATGATTTGTATTTCATTCTGAGTGTCATATCTGCATAAACAGCGATCTAGAGATTCCCTGGGTTTATGCACCTACACAAAGAGCTGAAGCACACGTCAGTTATTGTGAGAGTTTGCACAGGTGGCCTTGGGTAAATAACATACAGCATGGGAACAACACTCAGTGTTGCTTTAAGCTTGCACTATCTACTGTTTGCACTAACCGTTAACACAATATGTTTCAGGATTCAGTGCTGGTTATGTCTTTACCAGCAGCTTTCATTTGTCAGAGTAATAGTCTGTGATCCTTTGGCCTTTACTGTGCCTTTACATCATCTGTTATATAAATAGTTCTGCTGCCAACAATTACCATTGACTATTATTAGCATCATTAGATTATCATTACTGATGTCCTTCTCATCTCATTAAAGGAATAGCTCACCCAAACATGTAAACTCTCGTCCTTTACTCTTCAAGACTTGTGTGACTGTTTCTTCAGTTGAGCACAGAAAGAGATGTTAAGGACTGGCAGCCTTAGAAACCTCACTTTCATGGCATCTTTTTCTATACGATGAATGTTGACTGAGACCATCATCTCCTTTTGTGCATGTTCCACTGAAGAAAAAAAGTCGTACAGGTTTAGAAGAACATGAACATGTAAATGTTGACATGTCCCTTTAACTGGTGTGAAAACAGATTTCACTTAATAGTACATAACAGAGGATGATCTGTCAAATATGCAAAAGTGCAGGGAGCTATACCGTACGTTTTGCAGATTTGCAGTTATCTGTGCTATACAAACAGGAAACTGAAAAATTATTTCAATATAGGATTTACATATGTTACACATACAAATGTTTTATTGTTCACAAGAGGTTTTGCATAAAGGAGGCTAACAGCGTTACTTAGCTCAGTGTGCATGCATATGTAACACATTGCCGTAAAGATCATTTATTTTATGCTCCTAGTTCTGGGAAGGGCCAAAAGAGATTTCTTTTTATTATCTTTATGTAATGTGGAGTCATTTTTCTTGGTCACTTATCCCACCTGCTACTTTTTTATTTTAATTTGGCATTATTGTTATTTTTTCTCTCTAGATCATAAAGCATCTTTTGTGTGCATGTGAGTAAGCGTGTACAGGAAAGAGGAAAAAGGAAGAGATGGCTCATTGAGTGGTTATTTTTGTGGGGTCATGAAAATATGGGGTCATGAATATTTTGGTTGCATGAAAATAGTCGCATGTTGTCAAAATTTCCACGCTAAGTTCTTTTTCTTTCTTTCTTTCTTTCTGAAGCACATTTAAAAACAATTTTGGTTTTTAGTTGACCAAAGTGCTATTCTTAAAATAACCTTAAGGGCATTAAAATACAAATAAATTAACAAACAAATTTGCAAACGATGCTGTAAAACACTAAGTTTGTGATTCACTCTTATTTTCCCTCTATTTACATCCATACTAATGTTCAAAAGTTTGGTGTCAGTAAGATGTTTTTAATGTTTTTGAAAGTCTCTTATTCCCACCCGAGGCAAAAATACAGTAAAGACAGTAATATTGTGAAATGGTATTTCAATTTAAAATAACACTTTTCTGTTTTCATATACAGTATTTTAAAATGTAATTTATTCCTGTGATGCAACACTGAATTTTCCCCAGTTTCAGTGTCACATGATCCTTTAGAAATCATTCTAATATGCTGATTCGCTGCTCAAGAAACATTTCTTATTATTATCAATGTTAAAAACATTTGTGCTGCTTAATATATTTGTTGAACCTGTGATACTTTTTGCCCAAGATTCTTTGATGAATAGAACTTTATTTGAACTGCATCTATTTGAAATAGAAATTGTATCAGTTTACATCGCATCCTTGCTAAGTAAACATTAATTTCTTTCAACAAAACAAAACAGTATGTCAGTATTTGGGGTCAGTATGTCTGAGAGTTTGACTTGTTTGTCTGAAAGCAGAAGGGACAGGACTGATAGTACTACTCAAAATTCACAGACAGAAAAAACTGCCTTCAGTGTGGTGAAATGAGATGGTCTGTCCAAAATTTCCAGGAATTCCGCTAGTTGTGACCAAAGGTTTGCTATGAAAATATATATATTTTTTATCACAGTCATCCATTTTTAATCCTACTAAAGCACTGGGATCATCGTAGTTTACTGTACATTTTCCTTGTGCTATTGACATTTATGTTCAAATTAAAATCAAAGACATTTGCGTAATTTGTGGGTAGTTCACATCATGGATGGCTTGATGATTATCATTTTTTCATTTTATAAACGAACCCTTAAAATCAGGCCAGCAGACTCACAGCATGACACTAAACCCACAGTATTTATTATTTAAGGAATTATTTTAAGGGATTATTATCAGCTCAAATGAAGCGTAGTTTATACAGATTAATGTCTCCATAATCATGAGGAGACAATGTGTTGAAGTATATAGATGCTATGCATTTCATTGTTCATATCATAAATCATCACTTTTTTTATTTTTCTCCTAGACTCTCCTTTTAGGACGCAAAGCCAGGTCTTGATCCCATTCCAGGAGGCTATTTCTATTGGAAGGGTTGTTATCAGCTGTCGAGAATTTGAATATGATCGTTGACGTTAGATTTTGTTTCATGTGTCCTTGGGCTGTCTAAACCCGGGGCGAGTTCAAAAATGGCAACATATTTCTCCCTCAGTAAGGGGAGAGAGAGGCTGCTACCGCGTCTAGCCTTGACTATCATTCTAGTTATGTGAATTGATTTGACATTACATGTATGTGCTCGGGGACTTGGGGTTAATCAATTAACTTGGGGTTGGGGGTTAATCAATTAACTCACACTTTCAGATTTGCTGGCATAATGTCCCGTAGCTGGGTGGCACCCATACCCATATCTGACACTATATATATATATATATATAAGTGTGGGGGGAAAAATTATTTGATCCCCTGCTGATTTCGTACGTTTGCCCACTGACAAAAAAATGATCTATCTATAATTTTAATGGTAGGTTTATTTGAACAGTGAGAGACAGAGTAACAACAAAAAAATCCAGAAAAACGCATTTCAAAAAAGTTATACATTGATTTGCATTTTAATGAGTGAAATAAGTATTTGACCCCTTCGCAAAACATGACTTAGTGGCAAAACCCAATCACAGAGGTCAGACGTTTCTTGTAGTTGGCCACCATGTTTGCACACATCTCAGGAGGGATTTTGTCCCACTCCTCTTTGCAGATCCTCTCCAAGTCATTAAGGTTTCGAGGATGACGTTTGGCAACTCGAACCTTCAGCTCCCTCCACAGATTTTCCATGGGATTAAGGTCTATAGACTGGCTAGGCCACTCCAGAACCTTAATGTGCTTCTTCTTGAGCCACTGCTTTGTTGCCTTGGCCGTGTGTTTTGGGTCACTGTCATGCTGGAATACCCACCCACGACCCGTTTTCAATGCCCTGGCCCTGACTGCATATGGCCCCGTCCATCGTCCTTTTGATGCGGTGGAGTTGTCCTGTCCCCTTAGCAGAAAAACACCCCCAAAGCATAATGTTTCCACCTCCATGTTTGACGGTGAGGATGGAGTTGTTGGGGTCATAGGCAGCATTCCTCCTCCTCCAAACACGGCGAGTTGAGTTGATGCCAAAGAGCTGGATTTTGGTCTCATCTGACCACAACACTTTCACCCAGTTCTTCCCTGAATCATTGGCAAACTTCAGACGGCCTGTACATGTGCTTTCTTGAGCAGGGGGACCTTGCAGGCGCTGCAGGATTTCAGTCCTTCACGGCGTAGTGTGTTACCAATTGTTTTCTTGGTGACGATGGTCCCAGCTGCCTTGAGATCATTGACAAGATCCCTCCGTGTAGTTCTGGGCTGATTCCTCGCCATTCTCATGATCACTCTACAAGCTGAGATCTTGCTTGGAGCCTCAGACCGAGGGAGATTGACAGGTATTTTGTGCTTCTTCCATTTGGGTCTTTTAGCCCATTCCAGCCTTGTGTACGTCTACAATCTTGTCCCTGACATCCTTGGACAGCTCTTTGGTGTTGGCCATGGTGGAGAGTTTGGAATCTGATTGATTGGTTGCTTCTGTGGACAGGTGTCTTTTATACAGGTAACAAAACTGAGATTAGGAGCACTCCCTTTAAGAGAGCACTCCTAATCTCAGCTCCTCACCTGTCTTGGAATCTTGCTGATTGATAGGGGATCAAATACTTATTTGACTCATTAAAATGTAAATCAATTTATAACTTTTTTAAAATGTGTTTTTCTGGAATTTTTTGTTGTTATTATGTCTCTCACTGTTCAAATAAACCTACCATTAAAATTATAGACTGATAATTTCTTTGTCAGTGGGCAAACATACAATTTTTTCCCCCACTGTATATATATATACTGTGCGTGTATATATATATATATATATATATATATATATATATACAGATTCACTGCCATAATGTCCCATAACTATAACTGGGTGGCATCCATACACCCATATCTCACACTATATACTGTATATCTCTACACACTACTGGTCGAAAAGTTTGGAATAATAAACTTATTTTTAATATTTATCTTATGCTTACTAATTACTACATTTATTTTATCAAAAGTACAGTAAAAACAGTAATATTGTGAAGTATTATTACTATTTGAAACAACTGTTTCCTATTTTAAAATATTTTAAAATGAAATTTATGCATGTGATGACACAGCCACATTTTCATCAGCTGTTATTACAGCATTCAGCGTCATGTCCTTCAGAAATCATTCAATTATTCAATCATATCAATTATTATCAGTTGTAGGAATTTAAGGGGGGAAAAAACAACGTAGCTAGGATGCATTAAATTGATCAAAAGTGACAGGAAATATATTTATAATGTTTTAAACTAAATAAAAACATTTATTTAAAAAAAACAAATCATGAAACAATTACCAGAATTATATAATCATTAAATAAAATTAAGCTAATGAACAGATGAAGTAAAATGAGACAAACTACAAGACCGTGTGTGTTTGAACTGACTCACCAAGTCACCGCTAGACTGACATGTGGCAGCATAATCAGCTTTTCTAAAAATATCAGTAACGGTACCAAAATCCAGCCACAGGGACCCGTCTGCCCCCAATATAGATGCGAGAGGGTCTTTGAAGCTGAGTTGGTGGTACTATGTATATCGCTTTTTGTCACCGAGCCTGCCACTTTAAATAGCCAACTGTGTTGAACTTGAGACATTATGTAAGAGGGAAGAGGCAGCTCACTGTGTGCTCGTGGGCCTGTGTGTTTCCCCTGTCAGAACACTGCTGCAGCACTTTCCGCCTGATATCGCTCACTCTCTCGCTCTCTCTCTCTCTCTGACCCTCACTGTACAACCCATTTGTGCCCCCGAGTTATCATAAGCAAGAGAGTCTCTGGTGTCACTCAACAGTATGTGCCAATATGGATGTGACAACAGAGGATTGTGAGGCCATTCCTGTTTTAGATATTTTGAATCTTATTTGCATGTTGGTTTCATTATTACTAAAATTATGTTATTTTTAAAATACATTCAATGTCTGTTGTGTTCGTTCATCTTGTTGGATTTTTTAAATTTTATTTTTAATTTTTTTGCCAGTTCATTGCTGTTTATATCAGGCTGCAAGCTGGACAATGGCTGTTAATTATTAAACCAGGGGAGAAAGTCGTGCATTTATTTTATCGAAGAGGAAGCTAAAAGAACAGAAGCACTTTTCCTTTGCATTCATTAATCTGACCATTATAACACTAATGGGACAGTTCTCATAACCTTATGAGATTTTAAAAGGTTTAAAGGGAAGTTACATGGCAATATTACTTCCATGATGAAGCATTAAAGAGAACTGATAAGACTTAAAGCTGAAGTGTACAATTTTTTGACCTTAAAATACTTTGTGCCCCAGTTTAAGATGTGGAGATGGCTAGAAGTGAGGCATTTGTAGGTTAATTCCTTGAAAGTCTAAACACTGACTCTTTGGCAGAAAACACTGGTGTTTTTTTTTTTGAGCATCCTGGCATAGCAACATTGACTCAAATAGTGATGTATATTTGGAGTGCCTGAACTGTCTGTTTGTCCAACCAATGGCAGATGGCAGGGAAACCTGTCAGTATTATTTTTTGCAATTATGAAATGACACACTTCAGCTTTAACTAAAGCTTAGGGTTTAAACTTAATATTTTGGACTCGTGATATTGTGTCCAGCTCCGTTCTGGGGAAATCCGGGTGTTTTCCTGGCGATCAGGTCTGTTCTAATTCTCTCTGTCCCATAGTGACTCATGCCAAAGTTTGTCTGTAATTAGAAAAAGCTTTGTAAGCCCGAGCAGGAGAATTTATTCACATGTATACTCTGTCTCTTTTAAAATCAATTACTTCATTACTTGGCAAGCATTTTTCACTTATGCAACCTACAGTAGCAGAGCATACTGTTTGCATAAGCTGGCAAGTGCACGCTAAAGGTGCTTGAGCACAGGCACATTCTTCAAACTTCCACGTTTAAAAAATCTGTTACTGTTTTTTTATAGGAGCATTATTTCATAATAAAAAGTAAAAAAAAAAAAAAAAACATTATCTTTTTGTTCACCAGTAAAAAATATTGAACCATATTTAAAACATGATAACTTTACTTGAGAAGCAAAATTGTGTAAGATTGTGTAAGATGTATGCATAAAACAAGAAAAAAAGTTGTGAAAATAGGTGGGATAATAGTTGAGACAATAGGTGAACTTAATTTCATACCATTTAGAAGTTTTTTTGTTTTTTTTTCGTTTTTCAAAGAAACCGATGCTTTTGTTCAAAAAGGACAGGGAGGGGGGAACACTTGCACACGTTCCACGCTTCTTTAAACAGCACAACCATGTTCATCTAATAATAACAATAATAATACTAATAATAAATGTTTCTCAAACACCAGATGATTTCTTAAGACTGGAGTAATTGCTGCTGAAATTTCAGCTTTGGCAACAGAGGGAATATAAATAGATAAATAAAATAGATGTAATTAATTTCAAAAATATTTACTGTATTTTTGATCAAATAAATACAGCCTTGCTGAGCATAAGAATCTTCTTTCAAAAGCATATAAGCTTTTACTGATCCCAAACTTTTAAAAGTGTATTCTAATAATGCAAGAGTACGTGCACCTTGTTTTTAAGCATAGTATTTTACTGGAAAATAAGACCAAAATTCATATTATCTGATGCCATAAAACAATACAAATATGAAACATGTCTATAGTTTGTCAGTATGCTGTAGTACCCAAGCTGCTTTGAGTATAATCTTGCGCTGTACAATTTCATTATATATATTTTTTTCATTTTCTTTTGCTGCCTTCATTGGTGAGTGCAGTGCTGTTTTTTCCAAAAGCTGCCACTCTCCATTTAAACCTAATGGTAGCACAGATAAGGGGTGAAAGAGTGTGTCAGGCAGCATGGTAACGCTGCGTCACGTTCAGAGAGAGAGAGAGGAAGGGGGGGCAGGAGGGATGGACAGTTGCTCAAAAGCTGATTGTACTGGCTGGCTTTCCTATCAGGGCAGCTCACACGCATCCAAATCCCAGATTAACACCCCCACCTCTCTTTCCAACCAGCAGCACTCCTACAAGTCCCTGCCCCCTCTCTTCCTCCTTGTGTAACTGTACTGAGCGTGGATTACCAAACTCTGAAGCAAAGCAGGGGCTCTGACAGGCTCCGAACAGAATGGTGAGGTAGGAACATGAGGCATTAGTTGCTGTTATCATTTTGTATCCGGACTATGCCGTTTTCACAGCCGAATTCACATGCAATAGCGCTGCGCATTTCTTTCGGTGCCGCTGCTTGTGCAGGAGTGTGTGCGCACTTTGCAGGATGGTTTGTGGTTTGTTGTGGCTGTGTGTGTTGTGCTGGAGGAAAGCTCCTGGAGAGCTGCTCAGCTCAGTGAGGCTTAGAAGTGACCTGGAGCTGTTTGTTCCTGGGTGCAGATCCTTGCTTGAATGTCTGCATCTGTACAGAACCAGACAGTCTCCATCACAAGAGAAACACATCCAGTTGCTGTTTTTTTTTTTTTTTTTTTGCTACGTGCAATCTTTATTTTTTATTGTCGTGAAACTGGGAAGTTATTGTTATCGGTTCCTATAGTTTCAGAGAACATTTTTTGTGAAGAGCTGAGAGCAGTGTTGGGAATTGAAAAGAAAGGTTAAGGGGTCAGACTAACCCCACTATCATTGTTTTATGAAAATACATAACAGCTTAGCTGGGATTAGTGTCACCTGCTGTTTTACAGAATGCAAAATAAAGATTTCATATATGTATTTTCTGATGACCCCTAAATCCCACAATTATCTACTAAGATGTTTACCAAACATGGACATAAGGAGCAGTATTTCTTCAATCATTTTTGGATTTCTTTTAGTCTTTGATGTTACAGAAATATATATATATATATATATATATATATATATATATATATATATATATATATACATACATACACATATATAATGTGTGTGTGTGTGTGTGTGTGTATGCATGTATGTATGTATATATACAGTCATGGCCAAAAATATCCTTAGTAAATATGATCAAAGAAGGCTGTGAAAATTAATCTGCATTGTTAATCCTTTTGATCATTTATATAAAAAATTCACAAAAATCGCACCTTTTATTGCATAATAAGAATTTAAAATGGGGGAAAATATCATTATGAAATAAATGTTTTTCTCAAATACACGTTGGACACAATTATTGGTACCCCTAGAAGTTCTTATGAGTAAAATATCTCTGAAGTATATTCCCATTCATATTCACAATTTTGAGCACTCCAGGGTGATTATGAACATGAAATTATCCAGCCGTGGCTTCCTGTTTCACAGAAATATAAATAGGAGGGAAAACAAAGTCCAAATTCCCTTAATCATCCATCACAATGAGAAAAAGCAAAGAATATATTTCTGATGTGCAGCAAAAGATAATTGAGCTTCACACATTAGTGAAGTGGCTGTAAGAAAAGAGCTAGAGCAGTGAAAATTCCCATCAGGGCAATAATTAAGAATTTCCAATCAACATCAAATGTTACGAAACTGCCTGGAAGAGGACTTGTGTCTATATTGTCCTAAGGCACGGTGAGAAGGAGAGTTTGAGTGGCCAAAGACTCTCCAAGGACCACAGCTGGAGAATTGCAGAAAATAGTTGAGTCTCGGGGTCAGAAAACCAACACCTACATCATCACATGTTTCAAGAAAAATTCTCCTCGCTCATCCAAAAACAAACTCCAGAATATTCAGTTATCAGACACGACTGGAACTTCAAATGGGACTGGCTTCTATGGTCAGATGAAACTAAAAAATGGGATTTTTAGCAGCAAACACTTAAGATGGGTTTGGTGAACACAGGGATAAAAAGTACCCCATGCGTACAATGAAATATACTGCTGTATTTTTTATGTTGTGGGCCTATATTTATATGTTTGGATCTTCCAACCATACAATAATCCAAACACAAACCTCAAAAACAACACAAAAATGGGTCACTGAGCACAAAACCAAGCTTCTGCTGGTCATTCCAGTCCTCTGACCTGAACCCTGTAGAAAATGAGTGGTGAACTGAAGAGAAGAAGCACCAACATGGAGCTGGGAATCTAAAGGGTCTGGAGTGATTCTGGATGAAGGAATGGTCTCTGATCTCTTGTCAGGTGTTCTCTAACCTCATCAGGCATTATAGGAGAAAAATTAGAGCTGTTAAACTGGCAAATGGAGGTTTCAAAAAGTATTGAATAAAAGCGTGCCGTTAATTGTGGCCAATGTGTATTAGAGAAAAACATTTATTTCATAATGATATTTCCCACCATTTTAAATTCTTTTTCTCCAATGAAAGGTTAGATTTTTGTGAGTTTTTTAAATAAAAGATCAAAAGGATTAACAATGCAGATTAATTTCACAGCCGTCTTTGAATTGTTTGAAGGCTCAGTTAAATATTTTAAAAGAGAATATTCTGGTATTTGCTTTAATGTTGCAGAAATGATGTAGAGCCCATGTTATCAGCTAATGTATGATGACATGTTTATCTATACAGCACAGACCTCATTTAATGCTATATCTTTCTTTCTTTCAGTTCTTCATGACATATATAAGGCATGTTTATGAAACATGGAATTTTATAAATAAATTAAAATATCTCTTTTTTTGTATGCCCTGTACACTGCAAAAGAAAAAAACGTCAGCTGAATTTATCAGAAATTCCCTCAAAAAATAAACTCATACAGGGTGGAAATAAATATCATAAGGTATCCATAGTGAAAAATAAATATACTAAAATGTATTTGAAATACATTTATTTAATGCTAAGTATACTAAAAATACATTAACATATTTATGTGTTTAATAAAAATATCCTGCAATTGTACTTTTGGCATACTAAACTGATATAATTAATGCCTGCTAAATTGGAACAACTAATTTTGTACTTAATGCACTTTAATTGTGCAGAAGTAGGGCTGAAGTATATTTGGTTGTGCTAAAGTGGAACTATTGCAAGTACACTCTAAATATCTTGCATTTAAAGACCGATATTATTGAAAGGTCATACAATCCTCATCAATAGAGACACTAAAACACATTTTAGGCTTAATATTAAGAAATGTGCGTTGTGCACAAGTACTCCAAATAAAGTTAAATTATAATTTTTATATCAGTAAGTCTCAAGCAATATGTCAGTAAATATCTTAATAGATTTGAACTATACTTAGTATGAATAAATGTATATAAATGTATTACTTTTTTACTAGGGATATCATTGTGGTAATTTCATTTTTTCATCTTAAACAACTAAAACAGTGTCATTTCCAAAAACAAGAATAAACATGTATAGACAGTGCACATTGTCATACACACAAAATGACAGAATTGACAGTCACCAAAAAACATAACTAGTAAAATTTTTATGTAAACATTCATATCTGGTCTTAATGAATATTATACATATTTTAGCATAATTTATAAGGTAATTCAGACATTTTACTTCCAAAACCCATAGTTCATTCAGTGTTTTACAGTATAATTATGTGTATTTTCTTATTAAATTCTGTTAAATGTATAACATTTTTACATTCTTTTCTTTTACAATTACAAACCTGTGCATACATTTGTGTACAAATTAGTTTCTAGGATATAGTTGCTTGGACTTGCTTTTCTGAAAGTCACTGTCAGGAGGAAAAGCGCTGACAGAAATGTCAATGAATTATTAATCACAAAAGTTTTAATATTTTTGCTTTAGTGGCAAACTTTACAAAAGATAGGGAAATTAGTGACTATGCATAATGATGATGTGACTGGAGGGGAAAATATAGAATCATAAGCAGTGAGTCATGACGAGGAGAAAAGAGATTCAGAACTCTCAACATCCCCTCTGACCAGTGAAACAGCGATTACTAATGCTCACAGGTAGCCTCCACGATAAGATACAACGTCAAGGGTGCTACAACACTTCCTCTGCAGTGAAAAACTGGAGGAAGTGAGTAATGCTTACTTGCTTTGCATGGAAAGATGGAGGGAGAATAATGAGTTAGAGTTTAAACTCACAGTATCAGGG